>UESW01004827.1:464636-615491 GCA_900491605.1 Calamus simplicifolius | reverse complement strand
CCTATCCCATTCAAGAATATTTTTTGTGATATGTTATTATGCTATTAATTATCATCGATCGGCAATATTGAAATTTCGGCAGCATTTCCCCATATGTTCTCCTACATGTGTGGTATATAAGCCACACTAGGAGAACGTATGAGCAAATGCAAACCGAAATCTCACCCCACGACAATTACTAGCAGACTAACATGTCACAAGAAATATTCCCAAACTGTCCACCAGGACAATTTGAGAATTTGCAAGACTAAGGCTTACAAATTCTCAAACGGGTCTAAAGGTTAATTAAAGTGCTGTGATTATGAAAGTCCGAAGACAATCGAACTTATGCTTGTTATTCTTAACATCTTGTGAATTATACATGTAATCACTAACTTTTTTAAGATTATTGTGTCAAATACAAAGGTTTGCGAATACTAAAATGTAAATCATTGAAACTAGTAATTTGTTGCTGGAAATTAAATAATATAACAACAAAACATTTTATTTAGCATTTCAAAATGTAATGCATCATTAAGTTTGCAGCAGAATATAAATAATCAAAACATAACAAATGTAAATGAGTATAAATGCACAAATACTATTGTCATAAACATTCTGCTTAAATTAATTATTGCATAAATAATATGTAAATTAAATAAACATTCTGCTTAAATTAAGAAAAAATTTTTTTTTTTTTTCACAGTGGCCTGGCCACCGTGTTCAGGCCACTGCCGGCCACGGCAGTGGCCGTGGCCGGACAAGAAAAGAAGGGGGTTTCCCCCCCTCCCCCCTGCTATCACCCCAAATTTTTTTTTTTTTTTTTCACAGTGGCCTGGCCACCGTGGCCAGGCCACTGCCGGCCACGGCAACGGCCGTGGCCGGACAAGAAAAGAAAGGGGGGGGGGGTTTCCCCCCCCCCCTGCTATCACCCCAAATTTTTTTTTTTTTTTTTTCACAGTGGCCTGGCCACCGTGGCCAGGCCACTGCCGGCCACGGCAACGGCCGTGGCCGGACAAGAAAAGAAAGGGGGGGGGCGGGGGGTTTCCCCCCCTCCCCCCCTGCTATGACCCCAAATTTTTTTTTTTTTTTTTCACAGTGGCCTGGCCACCGTGGCCAGGCCACTGCCGGCCACGGCAACGGCCGTGGCCGGACAAGAAAAGAAAGGGGGGGGGGGGGTTTCCTCCCCTCCCCGGCCCCCTGTTAAAAAAAAATTTTTTTTTTACAGTGGCCTGGCCACCGTGGCCAGGCCACTGCGGCCACGGCAGCGGCCGTGGCCTGGCCAAACAAGAAAGGGGGGGCGGGGGGTTTCCTCCCCTCCCCGGCCCCCTGGTGGCCTGGCCAAGGCCACTTTACCAGTGGCCTGGCCACCGTGGCCAGGCCACTGCGGCCACGGCAGCGGCCGTGGCCGGAGAAGACGGCCACGGCAGCGGCCGTGGCCGAAAACAAGAAAAAAGGGGGGGCGGGGGGGTTTCCTCCCCTCCCCGCCCCCTGTTAAAAAAAAAAAATTTTTTTTTTCATTACAGTGGCCTGGCCACCGTGGCCAGGCCACTGCGGCCACGGCAGCGGCCGTGGCCGTGGCCGCCGAGAAGACGGGCCTGGCCACCGTGCCGGCCACTGCTTGGCTAAAAAGAAAAAAAGGGGGGGGGGGGGTTTCCTCCCCTCCCCGGCCCCCTGTTAAAAAAATTTTTTTTTTTTACAGTGGCCTGGCCACCGTGGCCAGGCCACTGCGGCCACGTGGCCTGAAGAGATTACAGTGGCCTGGCCACCGTGGCCAGGCCACTGCGGCCACGGCAGCGGCCGTGGCCGGAGAAGACGGCCACGTGGCCGTACGGCAATTTCCTCCCCTCCCCGCCCCCTGTTAAAAAAAAAAATTTTTTTTTTCATTACAGTGGCCTGGCCACCGTGGCCAGGCCACTGCGGCCACGCAACGGCCGTGGCCGGAGAAGACGGCCACGGCCCTGCCGTGGCCGGAGAATAGAAGAAAAAAAAAATTTTTTTTTTTTTTTATTATCGGAGCTAACCTTGGTTGCCGGAGTCGGATGCGATCCTCGGGTAGCCGGAGGACGGGGAATCGCCGGGAATCGCCGGGAATCTCGGACGGAATAGCCGGAGGACGGCGGCGGCGCTAGGTCAAGACGTGAAGGAGGAAGGAGAAGGGAAGCGGCTTAAATATAGGAACTTAGCGACGCCATAGTGCGTCGCTATTTAGTCGCAATATTTTTTTTTTTCTGAAAAAATAGCGACGCCACTAAATGCGTCGCTGAGGCGTCGCTAAATTGGCGCCATTCCTGGCGGGAAGAATATTTTTATTTTCTAATAATTGCGTCGCTAAGGCGTCGCAATTTTTTTAATAATTTAAATAGATTAAAATAAAAACTTATTACAAATATTGCGACGCAAAAATTGCGTCGCAATTATTTTTTTAATATTTTTAAATGAAAATATTTAAATTTATTATAATAATTGCGACGACATATGGCGTCGCAATTTATTTTATATTAATAAATGATTATTTTTTTTTTAATGTTAAATTTATTATAATAACGATCTCGGACCGTGGCGATCCGTCCGAGATCGGCGACGATCCGACGGTTGCGATCGATCCAAGCCCTGATCCCGATCGGCCACGACCGATCTCGGACAAATCCGTCCGAGATCGGCGACGATCCGACGGTTGCGATCGATCCAAGCCCTGATCCCGATCGGCCACGACCGATCTCGGACCGAATCCGTCCGAGATCGGCGATGATCCGACGGTTGCGATCGATCCAAGCCCTGATCCCGATCGGCCACGACCGATCTCGGACCGTGGCGATCCGTCCGAGATCGGCGACGATCCGACGGTTGCGATCGATCCAAGCCCTGATCCCGATCGGCCACGACCGATCTCGGACCGTGGCGATCCGTCCGATCGGCGACGATCCGACGGTTGCGATCGATCCAAGCCCTGATCCCGATCGGCCACGACCGATCTCGACGTGGCGATCGATCTGATCCCGATCGGCCCGATCCGACGATCTTGCGATCGATCCAAGCCCTGATCCCGATCGTATCTCGGACCAATCCGTCCGAGATCGGCGACGATCCGACGGTTGCGATCGATCCAAGCCCTGATCCCGATCGGCCACGACCGATCTCGGACCGTGGCGATCCGTCCGAGATCGGCGACGATCCGACGTTGCGATCGATCCAAGCCCTGATCCCGATCGGCCACGACCGATCTCGGACCGTGGCGATCCGTCCGAGATCGGCGACGATCCGACGGTTGCGATCGATCCAAGCCCTGATCCCGATCGGCCACGACCGATCTCGGACCGTTGCAATCCGTCCGAGATCGGCGACGATCCGACGGTTGCGATCGATCCAAGCCCTGATCCCGATCGGCCACGACCTATCTCGGACCGTTGCAATCCGTCCGAGATCGGCGACGATCCGACGGTTGCGATCGATCCAAGCCCTGATCCCGATCGGCCACGACCGATCTCGGACCGTGGCGATCCGTCCGAGATCGGCGACGATCCGACGGTTGCGATCGATCCAAGCCCTGATCCCGATCGGCCACGACCGATCTCGGACCATGGCGATCCGTCCGAGATCGGCGACGATCCGACGGTTGCGATCGATCAAGCCTGATCCCGATCGGCCATGACCTATCTCGGACCGTTGCAATCCGTCCGAGATCGGCGACGATCCGACGGTTGCGATCGATCCAAGCCCTGATCCCGATCGGCCACGACCTATCTCGGACCGTGCAATCGTCCGAGATCGGCGACGATCCGACGGTTGCGATCGATCCAAGCCCTGATCCCGATCGGCCACGACCGATCTCGGACCGTTGCAATCCGTCCGAGATCGCGACGATCCGACGGTTGCGATCGATCCAAGCCCTGATCCCGATCGGCCACGACCTATCTCGGACAGTTGCAATCCGTCCGAGATCGGCGACGATCCGACGGTTGCGATCGATCCAAGCCCTGATCCCGATCGGCCACGACCTATCTCGGACAGTTGCAATCCGTCCGAGATCGGTGACGATCCGACGGTTGCGATCGATCCAAGCCCTGATCCCGATCGGCCACGACCGATCTCGGACCGTGGCGATCCGTCCGAGATCGGCGACGATCCGACGGTTGCGATCGATCCAAGCCCTGATCCCGATCGGCCACGACCGATCTCGGACAGTTGCAATCCGTCCGAGATCGGTGACGATCCGACGGTTGCGATCGATCCAGCCCTGATCCCGATCGGCCACGACCTATCTCGGACAGTTGCAATCCGTCTGAGATCGGCGACGATCCGACGGTTACGATCGATCCAAGCCCTGATCCCGATCGGCCACGACCGATCTCGGACCGTGGCGATCCGTCCGAGATCGGCGACGATCCGACGGTTGCGATCGATCCAAGCCCTGATCCCGATCGGCCACGACCGATCTCGGACCGTGGCGATCCATTCGAGATCGGCGACGATCCGACGGTTGCGATCGATCCAAGCCCTGATCCCGATCGGCCACGACCGATCTCGGACCGTGGCGATCCGTCCGAGATCGGCGACGATCCGACGGTTGCGATCGATCCAAGCCCTGATCCCGATCGGCCACGACCTATCTCGGACCGTTGCAATCCGTCCGAGATCGGCAATGATCCGACGGTTGCGATCGATCCAAGCCCTGATCCCGATCGGCCACGACTATCTCGGACAGTTGCAATCCGTCCGAGATCGGCGACGATCCGACGGTTGCGATCGATCCAAGCCCTGATCCCGATCGGCCACGACCTATCTCGGACGGTTGCAATCCGTCCGAGATCGGCGACGATCCGACGGTTGCGATCGATCCAAGCCCTGATCCCGATCGGCCACGACCTATCTCGGACAGTGCAATCCGTCCGAGATCGGCGACGATCCGACGGTTGCGATCGATCCAAGCCCTGATCCCGATCGGCCACGACCGATCTCGGACCATGGCGATCCGTCCGAGATCGGCGACGATCCGACGGTTGCGATCGATCCAAGCCCTGATCCCGATCGGCCACGACCGTTCTCGGACCGTGGCGATCCGTCCGAGATCGGCGACGATCCGACGGTTGCGATCGATCCAAGCCCTGATCCCGATCGGCCACGACCTATCTCGGACAGTTGCAATCCGTCCGAGATTGGCGACGATCCGACGGTTGCGATCGATCCAAGCCCTGATCCCGATCGGCCACGACCTATCTCGGACAGTTGCAATCCGTCCGAGATCGGCGACGATCCGACGGTTGCGATCGATCCAAGCCCTGATCCCGATCAGCCACGACCGATCTCGGACCGTGGCGATCCGTCCGAGATCGGCAACGATCCGACGGTTGCGATCGATCCAAGCCCTGATCCCGATCTCCCACGACCTATTTTTTTTTGATTTTCTGGTTAATTGAGTCGCTAATGCGTCGCAATATTTTTTCCCGATATTAAATTTTATAAATTTAATTTCATTTAAATTATTTGCGACGCACTCGTTGCGTCGCAAAATTTAAAATAATTTCTCTAAATTTTTTTAAAACATTGCGACGCAATGTGTTGCGTCGCAATATTTTTTCCCGATATTTAAATTTTATTAAAATTTAATTTAAAATATTGTGACGCAATATTGGCATCGCAATATTAAAATATTAATTTTTTTGATTTTCTGGTTAATTGAGTCGCTAATGCGTCGTAATATTTTTTTCCGATATTTAAATTTTATTTCTCTAAATTTTTTTAAAAACATTGCGACGCACTGTGTTGTGTCGCAATATTTTTTCCGATATTTAATTTTATTAAAATTTAATTTAAAATTATTGCGACGCAATATTGGCATCGCAATATTAAAATATTAATTTTTTGATTTTCTGGTTAATTGAGTCGCTAATGCGTCGCATATTTTTTTTTCCGATATTTAAATTTTATAAATTTAATTCTTTTAAAAACATTGCAACGCACTGTGTTGCGTCGCAATATTTTTTTCCGATATTTAAATTTTATTAAAATTTAATTTAAAAATATTGTGACACATTATTGGCGTCGCAATATAAAAATATTAATTTTTGATTTTCTGGTTAATTGAGTCGCTAATGCGTCGCAATATTTTTCCGATATTTAAATTTTATTAAAATTTAATTTCATTTAAATTATTTGCGACGTAATTGGTGCGTCGCTACATTAAAAGTAATTTTTCTAATTATCTATTTAATTGTGTCGCTAATGCGTCGCTATTTAAAATATTTATTTCTGTTAAAAACATTGCGACGCATATATTGCGTCGCAATATTTTTATTGATATTTATATTTCATAAAAAAATTAATTTAAAAATATTGCGACGCATTATTGGCGTCGCAATATTAAAATATTAGTAATATTTTGATTTTCTGGTTAATTGGTCGCTAATGCGTCGCAATATTTTTTTCTGATATTTAAATTTTATAAATTTAATTCTTTTAAAAACATTGCGACGCATGTGTTGCGTCGCAATATTTTTCTGATATTTAAATTTTATTAAAATTTAATTTCATTTGAATTATTTGCGACGCAATTGATGCGTCGCTACATTAAAAATAATTTTTCTAATTATCTATTTAATTGCATCGCTAATGCGTCGCTATTTAAAATATTATTTCTGTTAAAAATATTGCGACGTATATTGCGTCGCAATATTTTTATTGATATTTATATTTCATAAAAAAATTAATTTAAAAATATTGCGACGCAAACATTGCGTCGCAATATTAAAAATTTAATTTTTTTTTATTTTTTTGTTAATTGAGTCGCTAATGAGTCGCTAATGCGTCGCAATATTTTGTTGTCACAGAAGCGTCGCAAAGTGGTCGCAATTTAGCGACGCAATAATGCGTCGCTAAAATTGCGTCGCTATTTCAGTATTTTCTTGTAGTGAAAGGTTTGGGCTAACCTTAAGAAATTCTCATAAAAAATCAAGGTATTAAGCACAAGGCCTTTAATATGCGCTGACCGCTTAAACCCAATTGATTCATACTGTGTGTGATTAGTAGAAGTCTGAGTCAAGGACCTAGTTCAAGGTCTAATCCACTATGGTTCCTTCAGATGTATACAATCAATACTAAGTAAGGTTCAAGTCTACAGGACACCTCACCTATTGCACAATATAAGATACCCTAAAATTAATATTATATTATTTATTTATTTTCTTTTATTTTAAAATTTTTATGGGAGGGATTGTTGACTTTTTTGCCCATTGAGAAAAGTTTTAAAATAAATAAAATAAAAAAAGGTTAACGGACCCACGCATTTATTGCTTGCGTGGGACGTTGGGAGAACGCTCGCTGGCGAGCGTTCCTTGTATTTATTATGCGAATGCTCGTTCGCTCGAGCGTTTCCCATTTTTTCCGTTCCGAGAGAAATGGTGGTCAAACGATCATATATATATATATATATATATATATATAGGCTAAAGAAAAAAAAAAAGTAGTATGGAGTTCTGCTGTTGTAAGAGGTTGGAGTTCTGTTGTAAGAGATTGGAGTTCTGCATCTCAACAAGCTACTAGTAAAAGGTTTTTTATTTAATTAATTTTTATTGTTATATTTTTTGAGGCATCTGAAGATTTTATTGGGTTTGCACCTTCACTCGATCGTGCTCGTGGTAGAAGGATCGGATCGAGCCGGATCGTTATACCTTGGGAATAAATCGCCAACAACCCGCATGAGGGGGTGAAAACCTGTCCTTAGGGCAGTGTCTAACACGATAGCTTTAATGTGTTTGTTTCTCTATGTTTTACTCATCTTTCAACAAAATTAATCAGCTGCTGATTTTATTCCTTTCATTCTTTGTTATTGATGACTTTAATAGTGTGACAAAATAAGAAAAGTAATAGAAAAATATGCTTTTAGTCTACAAAATGTAACCATGTTCCATACCTCATCCAGCGAAATATTAATTAGATAACTAGCTAGCTGATATCAAATAGGAGAAATCACTATATTTTTGATAGCTATTATTTATGTCTTAGTTTTGTTAAAAGCTTTTCAATGGGCTGACGTCATTGTCTACTCATAACTTACATTGTGTCTCCCGATTCAATTGAAGGTTTAGATTAATCTCTATTACCATTTCCATAATTTTTTGGTTGCACTTATTCTACGTGTTGCATTCCACATGACAAAGTTATCTTGCTAGCGCTTTTTTTAGTTGTGCAATAACTTCCTTTTTTTTTTGTTCCCCCTAAAGATCTTATCTAATCAAGAGTTAAAGCAGCCATAGCTAGTTTTTGTCCTACCAACAGCAAGCTCGGCTAGGTAGCCAGTCTTTTTAGGCAAATTAAGCCACAAGAAGTTGGTATGAATTGAGGGTTATGATCTGATGCCTACATAACCTGCTTATATCCATCTACTAATGAAATAAATGGATTTATTGTGGTGTAACCATTTTATTTTGTGTAATGACCCCAATTAGAAAACAAGCAGCTTTTGTCTGAGAGTGGCATTTTTTTTTAGTGAGTTGATAAAACTGAAGTTTTAAATACCAATAGGATGGTGAAGTGTCCTACTACCTCAATTGTCAGGTTGAGATAGGTGGAGAAATAGCCTAGAGATATTTGAATAAATAAATAATAATAGCTGCTTCCAATTAGTTACCTTTTCTTTTCAATTTGAAAAGAGAAAAAAAAATTATTGCGATCTTTCCGCCTCCAATCTTTTCTTAAATCTGGTTTAATATCATATTCAGCCTAATTTCTTTTCCTTTTTTTTTTTTTTTTCAAGATTAGGCAACAGCATATAGGGAAGAGAAAAGAAAACATAAGAAAAAAAAAAAGGATTTTGCTATTCTCTTATTTTGTCCAAAGATAAAAGATAAAAGGTGGCGGGTTGAAATTGTAGAAGAAAGCACAGAGAACTGAAAGAGTTTTGCTACCTTCAACGATCATGAGAAGAAAAATTTGAAGAAAGTCTAATGGACATTAATTATGGCCCTCATAATTTTTGTAAATTATGGTACTTTTCATGCCCATCTCACTTTTAATTGGCTATAGATGTTTGTTGAGAAAAACATGACAATCATTCATTCTACAATAAACAATTAAAAATAATTAAAAAATTATTCAACATAGTATTTAAGAAGCATCGTAGCAAAATTCTAAAAAAAATGACCACAAAGAAAACCAAGTCTAGAGAATTAAACTAATTGACCAAAAAATTAAAAATAAAGACATTAGTCAATCTAAGGTAAAACTCAATTTCTCCAATTAATAATTAGTTATTGTTGTAATCACTAGTCTCAAACTTCCAATCACCTATCTAAACCGGAATTCAGAATCTCTAGGGTAACACATGAACCTGTCAATTGTTTGACTATTCATCCATTTTAGTCGTTCCAAAATTGCAGTCAAGATTGGACCCTCTTTCTATCAAGAAGATGTGCATAACATCAAGGACCTGTTTGAAAACCTGAACAACTTATGTGATCAATAGTCTTCATATAGTTTGCACTTGTAAACTATTAGCAATGGGTAATGAAAACCTTTCAAATTGAACCAGTGATCCTTTTATTATTATTATTGTTGTTGTTGCTTGGAAGTGTTTTAAATTTAATCCTTTTCATATAAAAATCTAGCATGGGCTTTTATCTTGAGCATCATATGGTCTCTGCTATCATCCCGATTTCCATATTTGCTTACAACACTAGCTTTAATGCAGAGCTTGTGATATTTTATTAAAGATAAGAACCTACTTATCTTCTGTCTTCAGGGAGCGTTGGTTGGCCTACAGAACAGAAGTTGACAAAGACTAAGCTTGGCCTATGCTGTTATTTTCTTCCAACATTTAGGTCAGAAAAATATGCCAATCAAACCATGAGAGACTGCCGCATTTCCTCCCTTTCTCAAGCCAACAGAAATGACAGAGACTGGAGTTAGCCAATTTCTTCTTGGAAGCTTTGCTGAAGCTGGGAGATTGCTATCTTTCTTCTGTTGAAAATTCAGATGATTATTGTTCTGCTTCACAATTTGGTAGGGAAATTTGCTAATTGATAGATCTTCTCTCTTAAAGAGGCACAAGTAGAAATAATCTTCCAGTAGTTGGGTAGCCTAAGTTTGCTTGGAACTTTGAATGATAATGTAGGACTTAATGGAATTCCCATTCTCTCATGACCTTTTCTTCTTCTTTTTTTTTTTTCCAGAGACAACTGGCTATATTTTCTCTGTTGAAACAAAGAAAGGCCAAAAGACATCAGATACCAATTAGATAACTGCATATCATAACTTAATAACATGAGGATATAAACATGTTACTTTCTTGCGTAAAAATCAGTAAGTTTCAATTTCTTCTTTAGTCTTATGATAAAAGGAAGAGAACGGTATCTTTTCTGAAAAACAAGAAAGGGATGGATGCCCACCAACTAAAAATGAGCAAGCCTGCATCTTGGATCCAAGCTTGGAAAAAATCCTCTTAAATTGGACTTGCTAGCTTTTGCTTCATGCAGCATAATCCTTGTCTGGATGATATTTCAATGTTTTAGTTTACCGGCAGGGATTTGGATATGTGGATTGGGAGTAGGACGATCTAAATGCAGAAGATGATAGATCAGTAGCTTTTTTTGCTACACTCTTAGAATCGCCAGTTTAAAAAGGCTACCAGAGTTTTATCTCTTTTTTTAGAGAATGTAGGAATAGTCGGTTATCCCTCTAATCCTATGGATTTACCTTTTTGCATTTGATATGATCAATGGAATAGCCAAGGGATATCCCTAGGGATAGTCACTCTATCCCGTACACTTGGATGAATCGTCAGCTACCAGAGGTGGATGGTGGCCAAGGTTTTGTGGATGTTTGACTTGGTCAATCAGGTGTTACGTTAACGTCTTCCCTTCATCCATAAAAATTATATAGAGCCTATGGAGGCTGAATGTGAGCACATATGCGAATGCTGACATTTATAAGATTTCTCTACTCAAATCCTTATGGCGTTTGAGATTAAAATGACTAATTAAATAAGAGCTCTGCTGTAATATACACCATGAATGATCGACAGGATATATTCCAGAACTGCTTTCATAGCACAAAATATAGCACAGAAAAGGAGAGGGGAAGAAAACCCAAAATCAATAGAGAACCAGCTATAAGCTCGAGATTTTGACTCTGTTGCTAGATGGACTGCACTTAAGTATGTTTTGAGTTTTGGCCCAACTTAAATAGCCAGTGCTTAAAGCATGACCAACCTAAGACACGGACACCTTGACTTCAAACCGTTTGAGTGCATAATAATAACCAAAAATATACTTTTGGTCCTCAAGCCTCCACTCAAATTATTTATTTTGTTCCACAAACATTCAATTGTGACATTTCATTGCATGGTCCTTCTACAAAGAACAAAATACACCAATTCTCAAAAACTATGAATAACAACAAGGATAATTTCCGTTACATTCATGTGTTCTTAGCAATCTGCAGACCGTTTGGAGCTAACAATACTATGTAGAGGCTGATACTCTAAACACCATGAGGTTTGATACGTTCCAGCCAGCTCTAAAAAGCGAGTTTTAGCATAAGAATTTTTTGCACCAAAAAGATAGATTTGTCACGATCAGAGTGCCTCCCCAATTTCTACCACGATGCAGTCAAAGAATAAATTAAAGATGAAATCATAATGAGTAGAAAGATCTTGTAGTGGCCTTCCCGATGCATCTCTAATATGAGACAAGTTTTTAAGCATCAATGCTAGTGGGCATGGCACAGCCAGCATTTGAAACCATGGCTAAACTCGCAATCATGTGCATGTAACTCCTTAATATCATGAAAGCTACTAAGATGGATTCTCATGGAACTTTGAAGTGCCACATGCTAACAAAGTGCATTGGCCACTTAATTGAATAAAGGGAATACTTTTCTTCAAGAAATTTGTCTGCAAATAGGGTAATATTTAGAAACCATGGACTTAATGACTTCATGAAAAGAATTTAAAATGATCTTATGTTTAGTTGAGATGGTTTCATATATGGTGCAAAGCTTGCATGTTGCCATCAAGCTCCAAGACACATGTTGATGACCTTCTTGTTAGAAAAAAGTTTTAAATAATAAAAAAAAAAGAAAGGAAGAACGCCCGCGAGTGTTGCTCGCAGCCGTTGACGAGCCTCTTTGACGCAACGTTTCAACGGAACGTTGCGTGGACGTTGGAAGGCCAACGTTTCAGAAACGGCCCAAATAATTTAATTTGTAAGCCATTTTTTATGTAATTTAAGGCTAACGGCCATTAGCCTTTAAGGCCATTATGGGCCGAGCCGTTGGAGTTTTATAGGCCGAGCCTATAAATAGGCTTAGGAATTCAGATTGAGAAAAGAAATCAATATAAAATGATTTGGAGTAGCCCTGATTTGTTTATCTCATTTTACTTCTTTTTTCTATTGATATTTTCTATTGATATTTTCTTGGGCATACGAAGGAAATCGTTGGGTTTGCACCTCCACACGATCGTGCTCGTAGTAGGAGGATCGGGTCGAGCCGGGTCGTTGTACCTTGGGGACAGATCGCCAACAACCTGCACGAAGGGGCAAAATTTGATCCTTAGGGCAGTGTCTAACACGCCTCGGTCCTGGTTTGATCCATCTTATCTTTTTGGTTTTATTTTATTTGTATATATAATTTCTATAACATATTTCTAGCAATTTTTTAGAAAAGGGATTTTTTGTAAGATCAAAAATATTTTCCAACAGCTAAGGATCAGATTTTTCCTTCTTCTCTAGAGATTGCTAGATTTTCATTCCATTTACTCATTCTGCTTTTGCATGAGTTTGCTCAACATATAAAGTTTTTATGCCACTCTGAAATGCATGTGCATTAATGGTGCAAATGTTGCTATGCTAAATTATGATCATCCATTGGGCCCAAGATTTAAGGGGAAAAGATTATGGTTTGAATACTTATTATTTTTCTTGGGCAAAATATTAACATTGCTGCAATGCTTTAAATTATATTTCATAAGTTGATCTTTTTACCGTTGGAAAGGATTGTTGTGCTATGTTGCTTTAAAATAGTTAGTTGATACACGCCATTTTTCTTCTTCCTTACTAATTTTTGTTAAATATATGGTAAAATGAATACTCAGTTTATCTTCACCATCGAACTGTTAAGTGCTCATGCACATACATGGACAGAAATTGGTGTAACATATCTTGGTTATTAAATAGATTGGGCAATCATGGTCATGTACTTAGATTATAATAAAAGTGACTATCCAGCTATCTCTGCAATTTGCTATGCAATTGTTTTAGTACAAACAATCATTATTTGGTTTATCTGCTTCATTTGTAGTATCGGATTTAATACATTTTGATATGCCTCGAGTGATATATGGTGAGCATAAAATATACTAAACTGATAAATAAGACACAACAAAAATAATAACATATGACATTGTTGTCTTATTCTAAATGTTAGACACTGTTGAGCTTCATTTGTCTTCTGACTTGTTAGAAGTTGAAGCTTGAATCTTGGTGTGTGTGCATATGGTTTGTTCAACATGTCAGAGGCTTCTTTCTATTCACCGAACATTCACATGTTTAATTATATGTATATAAATACATACGCATTTATACATGTATGCATATAGGTACATAAACGTATGCAAATCAGGTGGGGCTTGTCACATCTTAGTGTCCAAGTACATATGTAATATGTATACTTATTCTCTCCTCAAGTTGGTTTAGTAACTAACAAAGCTAACAAATATAAAGCTGAAGTGCTAATCAGAAAGTGAATTACTTTTGTTCACTGGATAGATGGACAAAGGGTGAAGTCATCAATCAGGTGGTTAACCATTCAGTATGAAAACAAAGCCTTGTTGAAAAACACACATGCTTGCACTTGTGCACATAATATATGCGTGCTTGTATATAGATATATTTTTATATCATCTTATTATTTAACTTTCAAGTGCAGCTACTAGCATATATTTGCATTCTTACATAAATGCAAAAGTTTTTTGTTCCAGATAAGTGTTTTCTGGTATAGTGATCAATATTTAATATCTCCTTGTTGTTTTGAAGTTGCTAGACAAAAGTGACAGCATTGGGCAAATACTTATTGCTTACCTACTTTGTGAATCTTTTATGTTACCAAATGGCAAAGAATGGATGAACTTGGATGCTGTGACAAGGTATGTCATTTAAATGCTCTATTTTGAGTCTCTTGAAATCTATTGCCATAAGATTTAATAAAGTTTTTATAATTTACTCATGACTGTTGGAATATCCAACTTATTGTTTACCTTATATTTGGATATTCAATTTTAATATATCTTTGCCTGATTCTCTTATTTGAGGTCTAGTTCAAAAATAAAATTATCTTTTGGAATTTGTCGAGAAGATTTTGGCAGACTAATTAACCAAGAAGTTATTTAGGAATAGAGTCCTAGATTCATCGAGGGGGATGTGGCTTAAGCCCATTATTTGGTCGCCAGCAGTGGATACCCAACCTCTGTGATTAGAGATCCCATGAATGAGGTTCAATATGGTAGAAACGAAGCTGATTGAGTGATCGTGTTAGAGCACAAATTTTGAAAATTTTTCATCCCATCCCTATGATGAGTGCTCTTATAAAGTGACAAAGTAAATTTGTGTAAGGTTGAGTCATACTCTTAATGGATCCGAGGTAGGTTATCTGCAGGGTATTGTCACAAATACCCTTGGAGGATTCACTTATATGAGAATCGTCATATTAGGCCATGACTAAATGTTTGGACTAACCTTAAAGAATTCTCATGAAAAATCAAGGTACTAAGCGCAAGGCCTTTAATATGCGCTAACCGCTTAAACCCAATTGATCCATACTGTGTGTGTGATTAGTAGAAGTCTGAGTCAAAGGACCTAGTTCAAGGTCTAATCCACTATGGTTCCTTCAGATGTATACAATCAACACTAAATGAGGTTCAAGTCTATTGGACACCTCACCTATTGCGCGGTATAAGATACCCTAAAATTTTGTTATATTTATTTTATTTTTTTTTAAACTTTTGTGAGAGATTGTTAGAAAAAAGTTTTAAATAATAAAAACAAAAGAAAGGAAGAACGCCCGCGAGCGTTGCTCGCGGACGTTGATGAGCCTCTTTGATGCAACGTTCTGGCGTGGATGTTGGAAGGCCAACGTTTCAGAAACGACCCAAATAATTTAATTTGTAAGCCGTTTTTGACGTAATTTAAAGCTAACGGCCATTAGGCCTTTAAGGCCATTATGGGCCGAGCCGTTGGAGTTTTTATAGGCCGAGCCTATAAATAGGCTTAGGAATTCAGATTGAGGAAAGAAATCAATATAAAATAATTTGGAGTAGCCCTGATTTGTTTTATCTCATTTTACTTCTTTTTTCTATTGATATTTTCTATTGATATTTTCTTGGGCATACGAAGGAAATCGTTGGGTTTGCACCTCCACACGATCGTGCTCGTAGTAGGAGGATCGGATCGAGCCGAGTCATTGTACCTTGGGGACAGATCGCCAACAACCTGCACGAAGGGGCAAAAATCTGATCCTTAGGGGCAAAAATCTGATCCTTAGGGCAGTGTCTAACACGCCTCGGTCCTGGTTTGATCCATCTTATCTTTTTGGTTTTATTTTATTTGTATATATAAATTTCTATAACATATTTCTAGCAATTTTTTAGAAAGGGATTTTTTGTAAGATCAAAAATATTTTCCAACACTTCTTGCTGTGAAAGGAAATAAATTGACCTTCCATGTGAAGAACTCCAACGCTTGCCAGGCTCCACGGGAGTACTAAATTTGGCCTAAGAATCGATGGCTAAGTGGCCTTTTCCTCAACCACACTAAAGCACTCTTTTTTTTTGTTTTTTAGTACATACGGGCGATCACACTAACCTAGTGCGAGTCAGTCCAGAAATATCAAGAGTACAAAATTTGCTTAAGAGCAGGGGGACAGGGTCACCTTGATTCCATATCCAAAATCCCACATAATGGGCCACAGCAACCACCATCCAGTCTGCCGCAGAATTAGCTTTCCGGTAGATGTGCCGGATGTTGACACTGTGAGAACCTCGCAGAGCAGCCCGAATATTGCAGAGAAGAGGGTTGGTGGGGACATGATCGCAGAATCCCAACCGGAGCCATCGGATAACAGAAAGAGAATCCCCCTCAATAAACAGGCATTGAGCATGAAGCATCCGAATAGTATGGGAGATACCAGCCATAAAGCTCGGCCATAGGGACAGAAGAATCGAGGGAACCAAAACCACCGGCCGACAGCAATGCTCCATCGGTCCCATAATAATGAAAGTAGACCCAACAAGTCTTCCACGAACACTTCCATCAAAGTTGATTTTACAAACCATGGAGGAGGGGCTCCCAAGAGATAAAAACCGTACGACAGTTCGCTGCCGAAACAACAGGGAAGCCCCAGTGGCCAAGGTTATAAGAATCAAAACCAGTGAGAAGAAGTGCACTTTCAGCAACCATATATCTGACCTTTCGCTCTAGTTTGTGAGAGAAAATAGTATCATCAGTAAAGATAAGCAGGTTCCGCGACAGCTAGATCTGATAGATAGTAATAGCCCAAAGAGCACTCTACTGACGGGTGGTCCTCCGGAGAGCATCAAGGAAAGGGGAACACGGGGAACCAGAACCATCCACTCAGCAATCATAATTCATCCTCAACCAAATCTAGCTCAATATGGGACAAGTAAATATGGCGTGGTCAATAGTCTCCTCCTCCTGCCCACACAGCGAGCAAGTCGCCTCAATATAAAGACCCCTTCTAGACAGCAGGGAGCAAGAAGGGAGGTAGTCCCACATGATCTTCCATATGAATAATTGGACCCTGGGATGAATGAAGAGCTTCCAGATCCAAGCAGCATCCTGCGAGTCCTGGGGCTGAGGCCTATACACCTCGATGAGGCCCTTAGTGGGGGGCCCTAGAGAGACAAGATCTCCTCCATCACCTTATATCAGGTATGTGACCCAAGGTAAGAGGAACAGAAAGAATCCGCCAAGCAAGCTCATCCCCAAATAAGCTGGTCACCACAGGAGTATTCCAAGAGGAAAGATCCTGAGTGATGAGATCCTGCACCCTCATACAAAGCGGAACATCCGTACTAATAAATGATGGCCAACGAGAAAGGGGGAGATCAGAGATCCAGCTATCCTTAACAACATCAACCAAGGAACCATCGCCAATCATCCAAGAAATATTGTTCAGAATAGGCGGAGCATAACGACACACCTCCTTCTAAAAGAAAGAATACCCACGAGTAGACTGAGGGTCCATAAAAGGAGACCAATCACCATATCTAGCTTGCATAAAGGAGTTCCAGAGACAGTGAGGATCAAGAATAAACCTCGAAGCATGTCTCACCAGCAAAGCATCTATCCTAACAAGTAGGGACTAGATACCAAGACCACCTTCATGCATACAAATCAAATCCCAAGCCTGAAGATGAATGCTGTGACCATCTTGCATAGAAGCCCACAGAAAGTCCCTAAAACATCACTCTATCCTTCGCAAACAAGCGATAGAGACCGCAGCATTAAAGAGAAGATGCATAGGAAGGGACGTAAGGACAGAGCGAATAAGAGTGATCCTTGCCATCATGGATAATCTGGTGACCTGCCAACCATCAATCCTATCACGAATGCGTCACTCGAGAATAGCAAAATCACTAATACGAGGATGCCTCCCTAATACAGGGATCCCCAAGTATGAAAGCCCATCTGCCTTGGTAAAAATACCCGGAGCTTGGTGTATAGCATCCCTGGTAGACCTGGAAGTCTTGGGCTGAAGCAAATCGTGGACTTTTCTAAATTGACCTTCTGACCAAAAGCTCGACAGTAGACTGAATAAGAGAAGCATAACTAACTAACAGCATTATGAAGAGACATCTGGCCCAGAAGAATACAGTCGTCCGCAAAAAGAAGGTGGGAGACGGGGGTCCCAAAGGACCAGCCAAAAAGGGGGCGATGCGGCAGTCCTGGTGAGCCTGATGAAAAGCACGGAAAAGGTCGTCTGTAGCCAGAATAAACAAAAACGGAGATATTGGGCATCCCTGTCTCAGACCCACAGTAAAATGGAAGAAAACAGTCTGCATTCTATTAACAATCAGAGAGAAGGATGGCTTCTGGATGCAGCCATAATCCAATCAATGAACAGATTGTGAAAACTGAATTCAAGCAGAGTTCGATGCAGAAAGACCTAGCTCAGCCTGTCATAGGCACACTCCATATCAAGCTTAACTACCATAAGACACTGTCTGGCTAAGGCTCTCTGAAGATCATGCATAAACTCCTACGCAATGAGGACATTATCGAAAATACTCCGACCTCTAATGAAAGCCCCTTGTTCAGCAAAGATGAGCTGAGAAATCACCACACGCAACCGAGAGACAAGAAGGCACGCACAAACCTTATACAAGGTAGTGCACAGGCTGATCAGCCAAAAGTGTTGAGGGGTAGAGCATCAAAATGCTTCGGCACAAGAGTGACAAGAGTCCGATTCTAGTCAGTAGGAATGGATTTGGAAAGGAAAGCACTCTGAATAGCCTGAGTAACCTCTAGACCAACAATGTCCCAATAATGATGAAAAAATAATGGCGAAAAACCATCAGGGCCGGGCGCCTTATCAGGCCCAATGTCCCATAAAGCCATGCAAATCTCATCAGCAATGATCGATCTGATCAGGAGGTCGTTCTCGTGAGCTGAGACCTTCTTAGAAGGAGGAACCCGAAAAATAGGAGCCCCTACACCTGATAACTCAGTCCATCTAGATTGGAAGAACTGAAGTAACTGATCACGGATAACCATGGAATCGTCCTGAAGATTTCCCTCCTCATCAACTAATCGTCGATCCTATTAGTTGCCCGACGCTTCAGAGTAGCCTGATGGAAAAACCTGGTATTACGGTCTCCCTCCCGGATCCACTGAACCATAGATCGCTGCCTCCAATAAGACTCCTGCTGTAAAAGTAGGGAGTGGTGAAGAGCAAGCTTAGATCGAACATAGGAGAGGTCAGGAACAGAGAGACATCCATCCCGGTCCTCTCTTTCCCAGAGAATAGCAATGTCGGCTTCAACCTGCTCAATATGTCTCACTAAATCCCCAACCTCAAGTCTGTTCCATCTAGAAAGGCAATGCTTGACCAACTCCAACCGTCTAGAAAGACGATAAATAGCATTATCTCTCATCGGTAAATGCCAGACCTGGGCTATAATGGCTCGAGCCGAGGGATAGGAAGTCCAGAACTGCTCAAATCTAAACTGTCGCTGCTGATGAAGATCAGAATCAGTGGATATCAAAATGGGACAGTGATCGTGTTGGCCCAGATGGCAACCCAAGAGGGGGGGGTGAATTGGGTTCTTAAAAAATTTTAAGCTTTTAAAATGATTGGCTTTGGAATCAACAAGATTAAGTGCTGGATAAATAATAGCCACAAATAAAGAGATAGAGAGAGACAATCGAAGCACGGTAAACACAAGGATTTTATAGTGGTTCGGTGCATCCAACACCTACATCCACTCTCAAGTTTCACTTGGGTCCACACTATAATCTACTAGATTACAGTCGAGTTGTTTTACAAGCTCACAACTCAAAACTTGTTGTTTTCTCGGGATCAAAATGAACCCAGCTGGTTTTCGGGCTCACAAGCACAAAACCCAAACCCAAGCTAATCTAGCTTGCACCGAGGTATACTACCTCCACTAGTTCAATCCCCCTGATTGAATTAGCAAAAACAAATAACAATAGAGTTTACAATAACAAATAGCCCCTTAAATAAGCAAATATTCAATGTAAATAAACAAGGTTAGAAAAGCCTGTTTGAAGCAGATTGGATTCGAGCTTTTCTTCTTTTCTTCTTTTCCTCTTCTCCTTTGAGATGTTGAATCAGCCCTCAGCTCGGATTCTTTACAAATGTTGCAGATGAGAAGTTGAAAAATCACAGAACATAGCTTTTGGCTCCTTTTCTTCTTTTTGGGAAATCCTCCAATTTTTGACTTTGAATGCCTTGGATTTCTCTTTGAGCTTTCTGGAGTTGATGGATATGAACTTTGACTCTTTCCTTTTTGATATCTGGCTCAAGACTTCTTGAATTTTTGATTTATTTTTCACTCTCTTTTTTTTCGTCACTATTTTCAAACAAACGTTCTCCCCCTTTTATAGATCCTCTTAATCCATGTTTTTGGTGAGAAACTAGCCGTTGGAATATACCTGGAGGTTTGTCCATACAAAATATAGTCGTTAGAAGTTAGGTAAAAAGAAAATATTACCGTTTGAGCTGATCTGGCATTTTGAAAATCTATTCCTGACAGGTTGGAGTCGGCTCTAACTTTTCAGGTATCGGCTCTAAGTCAGGTAACCAAAAATAGAAAGTACAAAGTTCGTTGAGGAGTCGGTTTCGAAAAAGTTGAGTGTCGGCTCGCCACATTCGGGAGTCGGCTCCGAAAAATTGTAAGTGTCGGCTCCAGAGAAGTCCAAAAACATGCATTCTGTTCTTGCATTGGAGTCGGCTCCAGACACTGTAAGTGTCGACTCCGAAACTCTGGGTTTCGGCTCCGAAACTTTGGGTGTCGGCTCCAAACCATGCCAAAAATTAGAAAGACATTTGATCGGCCATGGGGTCGGCTCCAGACCTTCTGGGTGTCGACTCCAGGCTCTGAATTTTGAAACTTACTTTAGGCATTTGATTCAAAACACATTTCTTTATGCCTTTTGATTGATCAAAGATTTTTTTTAAGCCCTGAAACACTTGTTAAATTTATTAGTAACAAAATGAATATAATCATATCTTTTATTAATCATCAAAATCAATAATTGGGTCAACAATCTTCCCTTTTTGATGATTATAAAAACATTGAGTATATGCATAGAATTCTCAAATCAAAATTTTCAAATATGTGATCCTCACAGGTAAGTTCCCCCTGAATAAGGTAGCTCCCCCTATGAAGTTTAATTTAACATTCGTTCTTCCTTTTAACAGAAAAGC
Organism: Calamus simplicifolius; assembly: GCA_900491605.1. NCBI lineage: Eukaryota > Viridiplantae > Streptophyta > Magnoliopsida > Arecales > Arecaceae > Calamus > Calamus simplicifolius. Next base: position 594,554 of record UESW01004827.1, on the reverse strand, counting down.
TAAATATTTGATACCAATAAGGCAGTTATATCAATTTTAATTGCCTCTCCTTATGTGCAGTTAACTAAATACAAATGAATTAAGTTTAATTGAGCTTATTTGATCCATTGCATATACAAAAGCTAAATACTTTTCCCACCTTTTTTGTTTTACATTTTACATACAATGCATATACGATTAGGATTTATATTCAATGCTATTCAATGCATATACGACATAACTCTCCCCCTTTTTTGTAATCAACAAAAGATCAAGAAGAGTTAGTAAAATGACAAAATTGATAGATTTTTCAAGGATCAAAAGATATTCATTAAGTATCAGATAATTTCATTACATAAAAGAGTCAAGTATTACAAAATGAAACTTCACTATATCAAACATCAAACTATACTTCATTACATTGAGATTTCAAGATAAATCAAACAACATCTTCTAAGATACCAACCTATACTTCATTACAAGAAAATTACAAATTAGTTCTAATAAGCCTTTGTAAATCTTCTAAAATTCTTCCCATCCTTCACTCTGAGTCCTTACAAATTCTTTTAATCTTCTGTCAACAAATGCACATGCAGTCATGATCTTGTCCTGAAGCTCAGCATTGCATCTGGAATAGGTCTCTGAGTCTCCACCAATATCCTTAAGTTCTTCAAAATGTTCTTGAGATCATTCCTTAAGGATTCAGCAGAGGAACCAAGAGTGGACTCAATCTTACCAATGCGGTCATCCAAAGAGTAAAGGGTTTCTTTCAAATTCATAAACTGACTATCAAACTCTGTCTTCATTTCTTCTTTTTGAGCAGCAAATAAGCTTTTGAGTTGCTCTAACTGAATATCAAAAAATCCGACAGATGACACAGATGGCGGTACATAAACTGGAGCAGGAGTAGGAGCAGGAGGTGGTGAAGATCTGCTAGGCTCTGGTGAAGGATGTCTCGCTGAAGGACCAGCCTCAGATGGTGCAGAAGATCTAATCTCAGTGGCTCTCTCATCCAGATTACCTTTCCTCTCCTAATGTACATTTACTTTAACAAAGCCCATCCGGTGCACAGTAGCCAAACTATAGTAGTCAGTATGCCTAAGGTTCTTTGAAGGCTCACTGTCAGAAATCATAATTCCTTGGCTTCTGAAAACTATAATCAAGATCATACCATAGGGCAGTGAAGATCTCTTTTTGCCCCCAGCCTCAGCCATGTAGAAAATCATCATCGCAGCAAGGTTAATAGGCTGACCAGTCAGAACACTGTCCATCACCATAATGTCTCGCTCTGAGACATACTCAAAGCGGCCAGTCTTAGGGAATAAAATTCTACTGCAGATGTTGTGAAGCAATCTAAGTTCCAAGGGCAACTGATTAGCCCTAACTTCTTCAAATTCAAAAACTTCTCTACCTAATATCCTTGATAGTGCATCAGACCTCTCACTATAAATATCAGCTACTAATCCAATGACAGGAATGCTCAGAAGATTTCCTAACTTTTGAAATGTAAGGTAGACTCTTTTTCCTCTAACAGAGCTTACAATCCCACCATCACCCCTTGATAAATTGAAATAGAATTCCTTGACTAGGGCCGGATGTTGGTCCAGATAGCAACCCAAGAGGGGGGGGGGGGTGGGTGAATTGGGTTTCTCAAAAATTAAAAACTCTTTTGAAGCATAACCCCCAGCAGAAATAAAACTTAGATTCACAAATTAAAACTAAACAACCACAATTAGAGAGTTGAAGATAAGAGACAATCACGGCAAACACAGGAGATTTTATAGTGGTTTGGTGTACCTACACCTACGTCCACTCCCAAGTACCTCTTGGGTCCACACTATAATCAACCTGATTACAGCAGAGTTGTTTTGCAAGCTCACAACTCGAACTTGTTGTTTTCCCGGGCGCACAACGAACCCAGCTGGTTTTCAAGGCTTACCAGCACAAAACCTATCATCACAAGCTAATGCTTGCCCAAGGCTAACAGCCTCAACTGAATCAATCACCAGATTGACCCAGCAAATAGTATTTGATTTTACAAGAACAAACAGCTCCTTCAATGAGCAAATATACAATAATGAAACAATAATAAGATAGTAGAAATTAAAGCCTGATTCGCAGATCTTGGTGGCTTCTTCCTTCTTCTTCCTTTGAATGGATCTTCCTTTGTATGGATCTTCCTTTGAAGATGCTCTTGAGACTCAGAAGATCAGAAAAACTAGGGCTTCTTCCTTCTCTTGAGATTTCTTATAGATAGAACAGCAAAGGCTTGGAATCTCTCTCTCTTCTTTTGGGGAATCAGTANTTCCTTCAAGATGCTCTTGAGACTCAGAAGATCAGAAAAACTAGGGCTTCTTTCTTCTCTTGAGATTTCTTCGAAATAGAACAGCAAAGCTTGGAATCTCTCTCTCTTCTTTTGGGGAATCAGTATGATCTTTCCTTACAAGTTTTCCCTCTTTTCTTTTCTGATAGATCTCAAAGATTTTCTCTATTCTTTTCTTTTTGCCTCTCTTGTCTCTTTTTGGGATGCAACAACCCTCTTCTTATAGATCCGATTAATCCACAAATAGTTTGAAACTATCCGTTAGAAACAAGTGTAAGAAGGATTAGATCCATAAATAACAATAGCCGTTGGGATTAAAATAGATAAAGATAAAGTTTAGAGTCGTTCTGACAGTTCTGGAGCCGTGTCTGACATTCTGGAGTCGGCTCTAACTTTTCTGGAGTCGGCTCTAACTCGAAATTCTTTAATCCGCTCGATCTGGAGTCGTCTCTGACTTTTCTGGGGTCGACACAAAATTCTTCTGGAGTCGACTCTAACAGTCTGGGAGTCGACTCTAAGTCGTGGCCTGAAAATCCATCGTTCTGTTTTTCTGTTGGAGTCGGCTCTAACAGTCCCGGAGTCGACTCTAAGTCTGTGCCATTTTTCGGAGTCGACTCTGCGATTCCATGTGTCGACTCTAATGTCTGCAATCTTACCTTGACATTAGATTCGAACCAGAACTTGATTTGACTCTTGATTTTGATTATCAAGTAGACTTATAATCTGAAAAACTTAATCAAAATCATTAGTAACTTCAAATGTTATACTCAAATAGTTTTGTTAATCATCAAAATCCTCAATTGGGTCAACAATCTCCCCCTTTTTGATGATGACAAAAACTTTGAGTATATGCATTAAAAATTCATTTGAATTGAGAATTATAGACATTGTTAAAGCTTAGAGACTTCCTAACAGAGAATTTGATGCCAATATTCAAAATGAATAAAAATAAACAAAACTTGACATCAATCAAGATGATTTAACTTTTATATGGAGAAATTTATTAAGCTCCCCCTGCATTGAATAGCTCCCCCTATGTAGATAAACTGAATTCTTTTTAAAATCTCATCTCAAAATTGTTCTTCATTTCTCTTTCTCTTCATTTTCTTATATTCTTTTTCTTTTTCTTATATGCATATACAATTATCTCTCCCCCTTTTTTGTTATCAGCAATAAGGTGAATTTAAAAGCAATAAAGAATGTTATCAGAGCGGGGTTGTTGGTTCAAATAATCATAAAGATAGTAAACTCATTCATTGAAATTCAATCAATCAATCATAGATAAATTTGAAATAAAAGTGTAATTGTATTCCAAAGCAAGATTCATTACATGTGACAAATTCAAGTATGTAATTCCTAGATACATGCTAAGAAAGCAAGAAAGCAAGAAATCCTAAGATACAACCTAGGATAGGATATCAAAATCAAATATGCTTATACACAATTTTCTTTAAATGTCCAATCATTTCCATAATATCATCTTTTTGAGTCTTCTTAAAACTTTCAAGAAGCTTCAATTTGAGAGACGGCGAGGTCGATATCTTTCTTAGTTGACTGGTAGCATGAAGATAAGTTCCAGAACCGTCTGCAATGCCTTCCATCCTTTCAAAAATCTTATGAAGATCAGTGCTAAAGGATTCTACGGAATTGCTAATGGAAAAAGAAATCATGTCAAGTCTTGAATTGATCTCATCCTTCAACTGATTGAACTCCTCTCAATTTACACATATCATTTGTCCTTTGACTATCATACTCAGCCAGTAAAGCTCTGAGCTGACCTATTTGCTCCTCAGAAAATCTTCCAGATGCCAATGTGACTGATGTGGAAGGTGAGAGCTAGGTCCAGCCTCTGAGGGTCCAGCAGATGGTCCAGCAGAAGAAGGTCCAGCAGATGGTTCAGGAATATCTTCCTCTGACTTCCTCAACTCTAACCTCTTCAGCTCTGGCCTCATGTCCTCTTTTTATCCAATTTCCATTTTCTTTTCTGAAGCCCATCCGGTGAATTGTAGAGACACTATAGTAATCTGTATGCCTTAATTTTCTTAGTGGCTCATTATCCATTATAAGTACACCTTGGCTTCTGAATACCAATGTCAAAATCATACCATATGGCAATGTAGATCTCTTCTTAGTAGCTTCCTCCGCCATATAGCCTATCATCATACCAGCAAGATTGACTGGTCTTCCAGTGAGAATGCAGTCCATCAATAAGATGTCTCGCTCCGAGACATATTCAAACCTTCCGATTTTAGGAAATAAAATTCTTCCACAAATATTGTGAAGTAATCTGAGTTCCAAATTAAGTTGATTGCCAAGATTTCCTCAAACTCAGAAACTTCTCTCCCTAACATCCTTGATAGGGCACCTCCTCTGTCTTCATGTTGATATTCAACTAAACCAACGGTAGGCATCTCCAATAGATTTCCAAGGGTTTCAGCCGTGATGATTACTTTAGTTCCTCTTACAACACTCACTAAGCCTCCCTCTCCTCTACATAAATCATTATAAAATTCTCTCACTAGGGCAGGGTAAGTAGGGACATCCAAAGAACAGACCTTCTCCCATCCCATTTCTTTCAACAAGCATCCAATAGCAAAGCCCTCCGAAACAAAAAAGTCAAAATCTACTTTTCTTCCGGTAGTAATGGCCTTACCCGCTAATTGGTCAACTCGTGGAGAAGATGGTGAGGGTGGAGAGTCATCCTGAGTGGCAGATGAAGAAGATGACGAAGGTTGCCTCCGATTTGAACGGCGCTTCGTCGGAACAGTCGAACCACCAATGATAGCATGCCTTTTGGGAGCCATGGGATTCGATTGGAATGAGTAATCAAGGGATTTGAAGGATTTGGAGGGGTTGGAATCAGTTTGGAACAGTTTTAGAGAGGTTTAGGAGACGATGGGTTTCGTTTGGGGTCGACTCCGCCCTTTTTATTTTGACCTAGTTCCACTTAGAGTCGACTCCCGAAAACGAGGTGTCGGCTCCAAACCAGAGAATCTGTCAGCGCCCGAATTAGAGTTGGCTCTACAGAAGCCAGAGTCGGCTCTAATTGCCCAGACAGAACATCAAAATATGAAGGTGTCGACTCCACAAACTGCAGGTGTCGACTCCAATAGTTTCAGGGAAAAATTCAAATTTCAAGGATCTGAAACTGATCAAATTAATCATCAAACTCTAGATAAGTGTTCCTTAATAATTGGGGAAACAATGAATCAAATTTCTAGATAGATTTCCTTATTGGACATAGAGGATTTTCAAGAAATTATTGAAGTCTAGATAGTTGTTGTCCTTAAGAGTTTCAGAAAATCATTCTAAAGGATCACAAACTCCTAATTCTCCTCTAAGATAACAAAATCTTTCCTCACACAAGGTTTGGTAAAAATATCAGCTAATTGATCATTAGTATTAACATATTCAAGACAAACATCTTTGTTAGTTACATGTTCTCTAATAAAGTGATGTCTAATTTCAATGTGTTTAGTTCTTGAATGTTGAATTGGATTTTTAGTTAGATTAATAGCACTAGTATTATCACATTTAATAGGAATTTTATCAAGTGTGATACCATAATCTTCAAGTTGTCGCTTAATCCAAAGGATTTGAGCACAGCAACTTCCAGCTGCAACATACTCTGCCTCAGCAGTGGATAATGCAACCGAATTTTGCTTCTTGCTAAACCAAGAGATTAAGTTACTTCCTAAAAGTTGGCATGCCCCACTTGTACTCTTTCTATCTAATTTATAACCAGCATAGTCAGAATCAGAATAAGCAATCAATTTTAAGGTTGAGTCTCTAGAATACCATAATCCTACATTTTTAGTTCCATTTAAGTATCTAAAGATTCTTTTAACAGCAAATATGTGATTCCTTAGGATTAGATTGATATCTTGCACATAAGCAGACAGAAAACATGATATCTGGCCTACTTGCAGTTAGGTAAAGAAGTGATCCAATCATACCTCTGTAATGCTTCTGATCTACTTTCTTACCTTCTTCATCCTTGTCCAGCTTGCATGAGGGACTCATTGGCGTACCAAGAGGTTTAGCAGATTCCATACCAAATTTCTTGAGTATTTCCTTTGTGTACTTTGTTTGGTTAATGAAAATTCCGCTTTCTCTTGTTTGATTTGAAGTCCAAGGAAGAAGTTTAGTTCTCCCATCATGCTCATCTCGAATTCTCCCTGCATTAGCTTAGCAAATTCTTGACAAAGGAGATTGTTAGTAGCACCAAATATAATGTCATCAACATAAATTTGAACGATTAATAAATCCTTTTCTTTTCTTTTCAAAAAAAGGTTTTATCAACATTTCCTCTAGAAAAGTCATTTTCAATTAAAAATTTACTTAATATCATACCAAGCTCTAGGTGCTTGCTTTAAACCATAAAGTGCTTTGTGTAGTTTGAAGACGTGGTTTGAAAATTCATGATCTTCAAAACCAGGAGGTTGTTCAACATAAACTTCCTCATTTATAAAATCATTTAGAAATGCACTTTTAACATCCATTTGAAATAAGTTAAAATTTATATGACATGCAAATGCAAGTAGTAGCCTAATGGCTTCTAATCTAGCGACAGGTGCAAAAGTTTCATCAAAATCTATACCTTCTTCTTGATTATATCCTTTTGCAACTAATCTAGCCTTATTTCTAATTACCAATCCATTTTCATCCAATTTATTTCTAAAAACCCATTTAGATCCTATTATAGGGTGGTTTTTAGGTCTATCTACTAGGGTCTAGACTTGTTTCCTAATGAATTGGTTTAATTCTTCCTGCATTGCTAACATCCAATAACTATCTTTCTCAGCTTCCTCTATAGTTTTAGGTTCTATGTTAGATACAAATGCAAGATGATTATTGATATCTCTCATTGATGATCTAGTCCTTACACCTTGAGATGGATCACCTATGATTAGGTCCTTAGGATGACCATAAGCATATCTCCAATCTCTAGGTAGATCTTTATCATTCTGAGCAATATCAATACCATCATCCTTAGGTGAGTCATCATCCTTAACTTCAGGTTCTTGATCTGAAGATACATTTAATTTTCAATATCTCTTTCAATCAAAGATGTATCTTCCTCATCATCAATTTTATCTGAACTTGATGCTAAAGACTCATCAAACACTATATGAATGGATTCTTCTACAACTAAGCTCTTCTTATTAAATACTCTATATGCTTTGCTAGATGCAGAATATCCTAGAAAAATACCTTCATCAGACTTTGTATCAAACTTCCCAAGATTATCCTTACCATTGTTATGAATAAAACATTTACAACCAAATGCATGAAAATAACTTAAATTTGGTTTCCTATTGTGCCATAGTTCATAGGGAGTTTTCTTAAGGATAGATCTAATCAGGGCTCTATTTAGAATGTAACATGCTGTGTTTATAGCTCGCCCAAAAATATTTTAGAAGTTGGCTTTCACATAGCATGGTACGGGCCATGTCTTCTAAAGTCCTATTCTTCCTTTCTACAACTCCATTTTGTTGCGGTGTTCTAGGTGCAGAAAAGTTATGATATATGCCTTTTTCAAAATAGAATTTTTTAATAAGTGATTTTCAAATTCAGTTCCATGATCACTTCTAATAGACACTATGGTAGTATTTTTCTCATTAGTGACTTTCTTAACGAATTTCATGAATATTGAGAAAGTCTCATCTTTGTGAGCCAAAAATATTACCCAAGTTAATCTAGAGTAATCATCTACCATCACTAGACCAAATTTCTTTCCTCCTAGACTTGTGGTTCTAGTAGGTCCAAAAAGGTCCATGTGTAGTTGCTCTAGTGGCCTAGTAGTTGAAACATATTCTTATATTAGAAAGAAGTTCTTGTTTGTTTTTCAAATTGACATGCATCACATATTCGATTATTTTCAAAATTTAAGCTAGGAATAACTTTAACTAAATCCATTTTCAATAATTTAGAAATTAGGTGTGTGCTTGCATGACCTAATCTATGGTGCCGTAGCCAACCAATCTCATTCATCTTAGCATTATTAGCAACTAAGCAATGATTACTTGGAGATAAATTACTCAAATCAATTAAGTACACATTGCCATAGCGTTTACCAACAAGAATAATGCTGTTATCAATGGGATTAGTAACAGTGCAAACAGAAGCTTCAAAGGAAATCTTGAAACCTTTATCACACAGTTGGCTAATACTTATCAGATTATGTTTAAGTCCATTGACATATAAAACATTATCAATATGAGTATATGGAGTAATTTGAATCTTACCAATACCCATGATATGGCCTTAACCATTATCACCAAAAGTAACTACTCCACCTCTTTTTGATTCAAGGGTGATGAATTGATCTTTGTCATCCGTCATATGTCTTGAGCAACCACTATCCAGGTACCATTTTCTTTTCAGTCTGATGGCTGCAAGACACTCCTGTAAAACATTCATGTCTTAATTTTAGGTACCCAAGCCTTCTTGGGTCCTTCATGGTTAGATGTATTAATATTGTTCCTTTGGGAACCCAAATCATCTTTCTTTTATTATGTAGAGATTTACACATATAAGATTTATGTCCTTTGTTTCCATATTTAAAACAAGTAATATTTGATGATTTTTCAGCATGTATAAAAATATTCTTCAAGGATTTTTGCTTTTTAAGCGGATTATATCCTAATCCAGCTTTATCAAAGATAGCTTTTTGATTATCCAAAATTATATTAAGTTTGATAGAGCTTAGAGTGAATTTATCAACTATAGGCTTAAGTCTATCAACTTCATTTTTCAAACTTTCTTTTTCTTTTATCAAAAGTTCTTTATCTACAACATGCTTTTCATTTTCTAAGGATAATTTTTGCATTTGAGTTTTCAAATCTTTGTTCTTTGAACTTAGGTTCGCAAAATCATCCATTAATTCATAAAAAATACTATGCAATTCATCGAAAGTGAAGTCATCAAGAAAACTCGGACTTACCTCATCATTGTCCGCCATGAAGCATAGATTGGCCATTTCACTTTTTTCTTCCTCTTCGGAACTTGAGCTTTCCGAATCGCTCCATGTGGCCATCATTGCCTTCTTTTTGAACTTCCAGGTGCCTTTCTTTAGTTGAGGGTATTCAGATTTAAAGTGACCCGGCTTTTTACATTCAAAGCAAATAACTTCTTTTTCTTTGCCCTTGTCCTCATCTTTTCTTGCAAAGGGCTTTTTCTTTTCAAACTTCTTCTTCTTCATGAATCTTTTAAATTTTCTTATGATGAGTGCCATGTCCTCATCATCACTTTCATCTTCAGATTCATGAGGCTCTTCCATATATTCAGAAATCTTAAGAGTCATAGTTCTCTTCTTCTTTGACTCATCATCATCAACATGTTGCTTAATTTGAAGCTTATGAGTCATCAAGGATCCCAATAGTTCTTCTAGGGGTAGGGTACTTAGATCCTTTGCCTCTTGTATTGCAGTCAGTTTAGCTTCCCAAGTCCTAGGCAAGGAACACAAAACCTTTCTCACAAGATCAGAATTATCATAAGATTTACCAAGACTTTTTAAACAATTAACTATATCAGTAAATCTTGTAAACATATCAGCAATAGATTCACATGCATCCATTTTAAACAATTCATATTTATGAACTAGCATGTTAATCTTGGATTCCTTGACTTGATTTGTTCCCTCATGGGTAACCTCAAGTCTATCCCAGATTTCCTTAGCAGAAATGCAAATAGATATGCGATTGAATTCATTTGCATCTAATGAGCAGTATAAAACATTCATTGCTTTGGCATTGAGTTATGCCAATTTTTTATCATGTTCATCCCATTCCGTTTCCGGTTTAGGAATCTCCATGCCATTAAGTCTAGCAGTGGGTGTGTGTGGTCCATTGACTATAATACTCCATAGATCATAGTCAAGTGCTTGAATGAAAATTTTCATTCTAGCCTTCCAATAACCATAGTTTGAACCATTAAATAAGGGTGGTCTATTAGTAGATTGGCCTTCGAAAAAGATGAACCAGCTTGAGTTGCCATGTGGATCTTTGACTCTTGATCGTTAGATCAAATCAAATGAGCACTAGCTCTGATACCAATTGTTGGTCCAGATAGCAACCCAAGAGGGGGGGTGAATTGGGTTTTTCAAAAATTTAAACTCTTTTGAAAGATGGACCCCAGCGGAAATAAAACTTAGATTCACACAAATTAAAACTGAACAACCACAAATAGAGAGTTGAAGATAAAGAGACAATCACGGCAAACACAGGAGATTTTATAGTGGTTCGGTGTACCTACACCTACGTCCACTCCCAAGTACCTCTTGGGTCCACACTATAATCAAACTAATTACAGCAGAGTTGTTTTGCAAGCTCACAACTCGAACTTGTTATTTTCTCGGGTGCACAACGAATCCAGCTGGTTTTCAAGGCTCACCAGCACAAAACCTATCACCACAAGCTAATGCTTGCACAAGGCTAACGGCCTCAACTGAATCAATCACCAGATTGACCCAGCAAACAATATTTGTTTTTACAAGATAAACAGCTCCTCCAATGAGCAAATATACAATAATGAAACAATAATAAGAGGGTAGGAATCAAAGCCTGATTCGCAGATCTTGGTGGCTTCTTCCTTCTCTTCCTTGGAATGGATCTTCCTTCAAGATGCTCTTGAGACTCAGAAGATCAGAAAACTAGGGCTTCTTTCTTCTCTTGAGATTTCTTCAAAATAGAACAGCAAAAGCTTGGAATCTTTCTCTCTTCTTTTGGGGAATCAGTATGATCTTTCCTTACAAGTTTTCCCTCTTTTTTTTCTGATAGATCTCAAAGATTTATCTCTATTTTTTCTTTTTGCCTCTCTTATCTTTCTTTTGGGATGCAACAAGCCATCTTCTTATAGATCCCGATTAATCCACAAATAGTTTGAAACTATCCATTAGAAACAAGTGTAAGAAGGATTAGATCCATAAATAACAATAGCCATTGGGATTAAAATAGATAAAGATAAAGTTTAGAGTCGTTCTGACAGTTCTGGAGCCGTGTCTGACATTCTGGAGTCGGCTCTAACTTTTCTGGAGTCGGCTCTAACTCGAAATTCTTTAATCCGCTCGATCTGGAGTCGTCTCTGACTTTTCTGGGGTCGACACAAAATTCTTCTAGAGTCGACTCTAACAGTCTGGGAGTCGACTCTAAGTCGTGGCCTGAAAAATTATCATTCTATCTTTTCTGTTGGAGTCGGCTCTAATAGTCCCAGAGTCGAGTCTAAGTCTGTGCCATTTTTCGGAGTCGACTCTACGATTCCATGTGTCGACTCTAATGTCTGCAATCTTACCTTGACATTAGATTCGAACCAGAACTTGATTTGACTCTTGATTTTGATTATCAAGTTGACTTATAATCTGAAAAACTTAATCAAAATCATTAGTAACTTCAAATGTTATACTCAAATAGTTTTGTTAATCATCAAAATCCTCAATTGGGTCAACAGCTAGGGGGATGATATAGAAGTTAGGTGAGCAGAGGGGAGCCTTTGGACATTTGAGTATCGCTGGCACGAATCATAAGCTTGGACAAGGTCATCAGCATCTCTCTGCATCATTGGCCAATAATACCCTTGGCGCAGCACTTTGTGGCATAGAGCCCGACCGCCAAGATGATTACCGCAGAAGCCTTCATGAACCTTCCGAAGAGCATAATCAGCCTCTAATGGTCGGAGGCATTTGAGTAATGGCATAGAGAAGGATCGCTTATACAACTGATCATCAATTAAAACATAATGAGATGATTTCATTTTTAGTTTTCTTGCTTCTTTTCTGTTAGTGGGTAGCAGCCCTTCTTTAAGATATTTTTGCAAGGGATCTATCCAAGATGGTTCGATGTCGACCTGCATCATCAGATCTGCATCGGCAATGCTAGACTTCTCCAGGACTTCCAAGTGGAACCTCCGCTCAAGGTCCATCGAGTCCGTAGTCGCCAGGTAGGACAAAAGGTCAGTGCGCACATTTTTACCCCTTGAGACCTGAATAATCTTAAATTCAGCAAAGTAGGAAGATAGATCGCGCACCTTTTGAAGATACCGAATCATGTTCGGCTCTCGAGCCTCGAATTCTCCTTGCACCTGGCCTATCACTAACTGAGAGTCAGTGTAGGCGTTTAGCTTTTCGACTTTGAGCTCGTGGGCGATGCGGAGTATGGCAAGCAGAGCTTCATACTCTGCTTCATATTTTGAGGCCGGGAAGGAAAAGCGGATGCCATATTCGAAAGTTGCCCCCTCTGGACTAGTGAGAACTAGACCGGTACCAGAACCGTTCACGCTGGAGGATCCGTCAGCATGGAGTAACCACGGGGCACTGGGCTTCGGTTGTTCAGGGGCATCCAAAGTAGAACCATCTTCGGGTATGGTGCATTCAAGAAGAAAATCCGCCAGGACCTGGGCTTTAATAGCTGGACGAGGCTGATACTGAATGTCATGTTCGCTTATCTCAACAGCCCATTTGGTCATTCTTCCCGATGCTTCTAGATGATGGATAATTGACTTGATGGGTTGGTCGGTCAACACTGTGATGGTGTGTTCTTGGAAATACAGTCGCAGCTTTCGGACTGATGTTACTAGAGCCAAAACCATCTTCTCAACTCGAGTATACCTCGTTTCGGCATCTTTGAGCAATTTGCTAACATAATAAACTAGCTTTTGAATTTTGTTTTCCTCTCTGATCAGCACAGAGCCAACAGCACTCTCAGAGACCGCTAAGTATAGACTCAGCGTTTCCCTTAGCTTCGGACTGTTGAGGAGAGGTGGCGAGCCGAGGTATTTCTTGAGATCTTCAAAGGACTTCTGGCAATCTGGAATCCATTGAAAACTTTTGGCCGATCGAAACGCTTTGAAGAAGGGAAGGCACCTTTCAACTGACCGAACAATGAAACGGTTGAGGGCCGCTATCCTCCCTGTAAGACATTGCACGTCTTTGATCGATCCCGAAGGGGCCATCTGCCGCAAGGCTTGGATCTTCCGTGGGTTTGCTTCGACGCCTCGCTGAGAGACCATGAAGCCCAAGAACTTTCTGGAGTTGACCCTGAAAGCACATTTGGTTGGGTTGAGCTTTATCTGGTACTTTTGGAGTATCGTGAAGCTTTCTGCGAGATCCTCAATATGTTGGGATGCCTCCTTGCTCTTCACCAGCATGTCATCAACATACACCTCCATGTTCCGACTGATTTACTCCTTGAAAACTTTATTGACCAGCCTTTGGTGGTGGTACCTACATTTTTTAAACCAAAGGGCATAACTTGGTAATAATAAATACCTCGGTCGGTGATGAAGGCAGTTTTTTCCTCATCCTCGGGCGCCATCCGAATCTGGTTGTAGCCTGAATAGGCATCCATAAAAGTTAGCATTTGGTGGCCCGAAGTTGAATCCACAAGCTGATCGATCCGAGGAAAAGGGAAGCTGTCTTTTGGGCAAGCCTTGTTGAGGTCGGTGAAGTCGATGCAGATCCTCCATTTGCTATTTGATTTTTTCACCATAACTACATTCACTAGTCAATCGGGGTAATTGACTTCCCAGACGAAGTTGACTTTGATGAGTTTGTCCACCTCCTCTTCGATAGCTTTTTGGCGCTCGGGGGCGAAGCTTCTTTTCTTCTGCTTAACCAGCCGAAATGCCTCGTCCATGCTGAGATGGTGGACCAGAACATTCGAGCTAATCCCGAGCATGTTCGATGCGGATCAGGCAAAACATCAGCATTCTTCCAAAGGAATTCGATCAAGTCTTGCCGAAGCTTTCCCTTTAGTTGTGACCCGACCTTTATGGTTCGGTCGGGCCAAGCTTCGTCGAGTGGTACTTCCTCTAATTCATCGGCTGGCTCTCCTCATTATTCAACAAAATCTTCTCGAGCATCTAGCCCATCCACCTCGGGCTTCTTGGATTGAAGGTCAGCGACAAAGCAATGCCGAGCTATAATTGACTTCCCCGACTGACTCCCACTCCCCATTCGGTGGGAAACTTCATGGCGAGATAGGGAATGAAAATGATGGCTTTGAGGGATATTTGTCCTGGCCTGTTGAGGATGGCATTGTAAGGAGACCGAAGCTTGGTTACAAGGAAATCCATGAGCACAGTAGTTACACGGGGCCAAGTGTCGGCTCGGACTGTTAGAGTAATAACTCCCTCGGGGATTATGGAGTCGCCCATAAAATCTACTAGGGTGGATTCTATAGCCCGGAGATTCTTTGTCCAAAATTTCAATCTCACAAAGGCATCAAAATACAAAACATTAACGAAGCTTCACTACAAGAAAACAGTAAAATAGTGATAAAAATTTTTATCACTATTCCGTCACAAATTGGGTTTAGTAACGGATTAGTGATGAAAATCTTGTCATCACTATTTTTGCCATCACTAAATTTAGTGACGGAAAGAGGTCCATCACAAATAATAGAGGCGGATTTGTGACGAAATATTTCATCAAAAATTTATGACGGAACATATTTTTTGTCACTAAATTGTGACGGATTAGTGACGAACTATTTCGTCAAAAATTTGTGATGGAATATATTTTCGTCACTAAATTGTGACGGATTAGTGACAAACTATTCTGTCAAAATTTGTGACGAAATATTTTCCGTCACTAAATTGTGACGGATTAGTGACGAACTATCCATCACACATTATTCCGTCACTATTCCATCACAAATATTTCCATCACTATTTCATCACTTAAAAATTTAGTCACTAAAACTTTTGTCACTAGTTCGTCACTAATAGCGATGAATTAGTGACGAAAGAATCCATCAGTCATTCGTTATTGTTCCATCACTAATCAATCACTAATATTTTCGTCACTAATCCATCACTATTATTTCTATCAGAAATCCATCACTAATCCATCATTAACCTAATAAAATTTCATCAAATTTTATTCTTATAAATTTAAAATTATTTTGAAATTACAATATATTTAATGCATTCTAATGAAATTTATAGATGAAAATTCAAATTTAAGAATAAAAAATGCATTTCATAAAATAAGATAAATATATCTGTATACATCAACAATACTAATGTTTTATACATTAGACATTAAATTGTTCCTTTCATCTGGCACTGCAACCAAATTTATTCCCTTCATCTCACTTTCCTTGGACAAGTTGGCCATCCATCTAGATTCCCTTTTGTATATGGATCCTCTTTGATGAGTGTGAAACAAGTTCATGAGCAAGACCTAATCAACCTGAAGCTCTGAAATGAACAGACCTTAAAGAAATTTCCAAAGAGGAATCAGTGCTGCAGTCTCAGGAGGTTTAGGAGGCAAGGGATTCTGCTTCACCTTCAAAGTTGTCAGACCAATTTGCCGACGCAATGAATCGATGGTCTTGGCATCAACCGGGTTGCCAGACATCTCAGAAAGGCAAAAAGTATCCACTACTTTGCCACCAATTGTCGATATATCTGCTCTCCTTATGCACAGGCTATTCTCTCGGAATATCCTAGTAATGTCTAAGAGAAGCCTAACCCTATCCTCTGTCCTCAATTCCAATTCCAATCCCTGCAAAGATTAGAGATTTAACTTAAGAAACCAAATGAAAGCACTGCACATATATCATCATGGCTTGAAGTGAATTATACCTCCGAGGCTCGTCTCTCAATAGCTGCTTCAAGGCACTGAATCACACGCTGCCTTTCAGCCTCTGAGCTTATGGGGACCCCATCAAGATGCCTAATGTAGTATTCCTGCAGTCAAACAAAATGAAAACCTTCAGAGAAGCTGCATGGAAAAGAATTTAAAGTAACAAACCACATCGATATCGAGCATCAGCAAATGCAGTGTATTACCTGATAAGCTTCTTCCCTTCCAGTGTGGATTGTTCCATGGAACACAACATACTGCATGTCTGTGAGAGTACAAATAGTGTCAAATAAAAGCTTGGGCCGGTCCTTGGACCTCAATATAACTATGGTGTAATCCTTCTCAGTGCAGTCCATTATCACAACTTGAGGCCTAGATTTCTCATCTTCCTCCACCGACATATTGATTCTTTCATAGTCCCGGTCGTCGAACATCATCTGATGCAGCCTCCTCTCTGTGTGGGTGAGACCAGTCGAGACCATCATCTTGGCAGTTCTTGAAGTGTTGTTCCCTTTAAGAACATTGCAGAGGAGCTCCTTGATTGTGGAGAGCCTCCGAGGGTCCTCAATTGCACCCCTTGTGGACTCATCGGTGACACGAACCACTACTGCAGCTCTGGTGTTGTGAGTCCAGACCTTAGCTTTCACTACATTACAATTCAAATCTGTGAGCACAGCACATATTTCAAAAAGTAGGCCAGGCCTATCGGTGCCTGTTAGCTCGATTGATGTGTGCTCTTTGGATGGCATTAGGCCAACCAAATTCCCGATTGTGGGGAAGAAGAAAGCATCCGATTCCAGGGACTGAAGAATAATTCAAACCAACACAAGATAATTAGGTGATTGCCATTATATCCATATACTTGAATCTATTAGCAAGTAATATATACTGAGTGAACTAGATCTATGCATCAAAAATCTAACATGAGATGTCCTTAAATTACTAAATCTCAGATATAGCTCTTTTAGACTTAAGAACTCAAAGCCCTAAACAAAGTTTACAGGAAGCTTACTGTTTGCACGCAGGAGATGATCTCTTTGTCCCAAACTTTATTCACATCATGATCGGTGACATTAAAGACTAAAACATAACAACATTTAGCAAGCAAATTTCAGCATGTAGATAAGTCAAAGGACATCGAGTTTTTAATTTCATCTATATTTGATATGGGACCAAGCCTTACCATCCATGAACCAACTCCCATCTAAGGATATGTAAGCTTTGGTGATGATAAGGTTCAAATTAATGAGGACTCGGACTACTTCTAGGAGAATTCCATGCTTGTTGACACTATGCACCTAAGATATGGAAGATCAAAGACAATAAGAAACAATACAGCAAACAAGAGCTCCACAAATAAATAATTTTAAGAGAAAACTTAACCATGATGTTGCAGAAGGTGCAGTATATGTTGAAGACGGTACTGTGAAGACATTCTCACCATGTCCACTAGAACTGGATGGTAAGCTGCTCATAACTATAACAAAAAATAGAACTGGATGGTAACCCACGATGAAGCCGATAGCTATGGGTGTGATCACTCCAAGGTTTCCCTTCTTGGGATCCACCGCTGTAGCATAGACTGTATACACTAGGCCGAAGGTCCTGACGATCTCAAACACCAGAGCATTTGTAACGACCCGGTTATGACCCTAGGGACACAGATATAGGTCCAGTTCCAGGAATCAAATCAATGGAGAACTCAACCTCTCGGTCAGGGGGCAACTCTGATAATTCATCTGGAAAGACATCAGGGAATTCTCTAACTATAGGAATATCCTCCAACTTGGCCTCTTTCTTTTGAAGATCACAAATAACAGCAATAAATCCTTGACCACCACTCCTCAGATATTTTTCATCCTGTAGTGTCGAAATAAACACTGAGGCTAGAAGTTTCTGGCCACCAGTAAAACTAAATTCGGGCTGACAAGGAATCTTGAAGTTGACGATCTTTCTGAAACAGTCTACAGAAGCATGATAGGAAGCTAACCAATCCATGCCAAGGATAACATCAACGAATTTCAAAGGAAGGACAATAAGATTGGCATTCAGTTTCCTATCTTCAATGATAATCAGGCAGGATTTGCATACAGTATCAACTTTCATAGTATCGCCATTTGGAAAGGCAATGTGTAACTCATGGTCTAGAGATTCAGGTGTCAATGATGCATTCTTGCCATGGTAGGTGTCAGATATAAATGAATGAGTGGCACCCGGATCAATTAGAGTCTGAGCATAATCATTGCCTATCCTAATCATTCCTGGACGTAAATGAAATTCCAATTTAACAACAAGAATATAATGTCTAACTAGTTATTAATCCATTGATAAGAATGTAATGCTAGATGTGAAATATTGATATACCTGTCACCACAGAATTAGAAGCGGCAGCATCTTGCTGAGTGAGGGCGAAGACCCTTCCCTGAGTCCTCGGTGGCTGCTGCTGCTGCTGAATCGTTCCTTGACTGGAAGATGGCAGCTGGTTCTGTCGAAGAGGGCATGAGGCTTTCTTATGGCCAGTCTTTCCACAGGAGAAACAAGCACCAGGCACTCCATGGCAAGGTCTCCCCGAGTGGAAATTCCCACAGCGATTACAGCGAGCCTCCCTATATGGTTGTCCTCCTGGGGCCTGGGGTGCACCTCTCTTCTTGACATGAGCTGGGGGCTGACTAGCATTATGCCCTTTCCTCTTCTTCTGCTGCTCCCAATCCCTCTGAACGGTATTCATATCTCTCTCAATTACTAAGGCCTTATTCACCACTGCACTGTAAGTGGGAAGCTCGAATGCGTTGACCGCCTGCATCAGCCTGGGTCGAAGTCCCTCCGTGAAACGAGCGATCTTGGCCATTTCATTAGATACTATACTTGGAGCAAAATGGGCCAGCCTGGTGAATTCAGCTTCATATTGGGCCACTGAGAGATTCCTTTGCTCCAACTTAAGAAATTCTGTTTCCATCCTCCTCTGCATACTCCTGGGAAAGTACTTATCGAAGAATACCTCCTTAAACTGTTCCCAAGAAATAGTCTGACCACCCCGACGCTGCTCCTCTAATAACCACCAATCATAAGCCTCCCCTTGTAGAAGATAAGTAGCAAATCTGATCCTCTCCATCTCCTGACTACCATGGGCCATGAAGGCCTTCTCCATATCACGCACCCATCTCTCAGCATCAATAGGGTTACTAGAACCAGAGAAGGGAGCAGGGGCAAACTTCTTGAAATCTGCAAAGCTACGGCTGTTCCCCACCCAGGATTGAGATAAAGCAGACTGGGTCGGCGGTGCTAATGGAGTGGGTAAGGTCGGCTGCAGCTGTGGAACAGGAAGGGTAGTCTGTGTCGGAGCAAAGGGGGTGTAGACTGAGTGGTCAAGGCCTGCTGAATCTGATGCTGCATGTCCCTCATAGACTGCGCCATACCCGAGAGAGCTTGAAGCATCTCGGACTGGAATTGCTGGTGCTCAGTTCCTACTGGGTTGGCAGGAGCCGAACTTCCAGTAGTCCCTTGACCCACCGGCTGATCAGCATTACCAGCCAGAGAGTCCTCCTCATAGAGTTGGCTCCTAGTACGGCGAGCCATAACTATTTCCTGTTAAATTAAATGTGATTAATATCATCATAAACTAAAATGTCAGGTGTCTCTAAGTATAATGTCATCATAATATGTTCTCTATGTGTTATCATGTCAATATGTCAGTGTCCCTTGGTCAAAACCGTTATCATGTCAATATATCTGTGTCCCTAGGGTCATAACCTAGGCTCTGATACCATATAAGCTGTCACGCCCCAGACCCAAATATCGGACTAGGGTGACAACCCGCCGCGTGTCGGGCACTCAAGGCGCCATAAAATTTTTCAACATAACGCACTATTATAAATAAAACCAAGTCAAATACATTAATAAAAGTTTTGGGCTAACACCCTTACACACCACAATGATAAAGTCTGGGCATCAAGCCCTACACATATATAATATTGGGGCTACAACAAAATAATGATCTTGCTTTATTTAATAGAAGATCCATCACCCCATAATCCATCTTCAACCTCATGGCTCTGATAAAAATATTGTAAGAATTTTGTGAGCTTACACTCAGTGAGTAAACCATGTTATACAGTCAAATCATAGCATAGCAATCAATAAGCATATAAATGATCTGCATACACAAACATTTCACAATTACTCAATCATGCAATGTAAGTAAACCCACTGTTTATACTCTCAATGGTAACTGAAAATGTGACCCACGGCCCTGCAATATCTCAATAATGTACCAACAGGCATCCCCCCTACTGAAGTAGGGTCGAAATGCCATAGTATACTAACAAGTATCCCCCCTACGAAGTAGGGTCGAAATACCATAGTATACTAACAAGTATCCCCCCTACTGAAGTAGGATCGAAATACCATACTGTACCAACAAGTATCCCCCCTACTGAAGTAGGGTCGAAATACCATACTGTACCAACAAGTATCCCCCCTACTGAAGTAGGGTCGAAATACCATAATGTACCAACAAGTATCCCCCCTACTGAAGTAGGGTCGAAATACCAGGGTATACTAACAAGTATCCCCCCTACTGAAGTAGGGTCGAAATACTATGATATGACATGATAAAGGAGAGCCGCGGCGACACATAACAGTACCTCACATCACATGCACTCATCATATCAATAACAATACAACATTGTATAAACAGTGGATTATACCTACTGAACAATTGCATGTAATACATCGCATTAATTTCATAATAACTGCATCTCTCATGCATAGCAACTGCATCTCTCATGCATAGCAACTGTATCTCTCATGCATAGCAACAGCATCTCACATGCATAATAACTGCATCTCTCATGCATAGCATCCACACATGAAATCATAGTGCATAAATAGCCATGTATTCATATATTCATCTACTTACAAATTTAGCCAATAACAATTCACAATTTAACTACGCATATCCTGAAATAAATTATTTAATAAACTGATAACTGGCTTACTTACCTCAGTACGCAATCCAACAGGTATAAATCAGCTATTCTGATGTCTGAGCACCTACAGGATCATTACACAATCAATTTATTAGAATACGAATGTTAAAATAACCCTTAGGATTTCTACCCAAACTAGTTCACGGGCCCTACTTTGGGCTCGAATATCTCCCACTATACAAACCCAATTGAGGAAGTAAAAATACCCCGTGAAACTAGAATTCACCCAGATTCTAGCCATATAATTATTTTTCTAATCCCGGCCCGTTACGGGGCCCAAAATCTAGCCCGAACTCCGCTCACTGCATGGCCCAAAAGGCCTGAACCGGCCGGCCCAGCCGGTCCGGTTCAATTCGTTATCCCTCCCGATCCCCTGTTTCACCGAACAGGGGACGGGGACATGGCCGGCGGCCGGGGCCGCCGCCGGCCAAATTGAGGGCGGCCCGGCCGCCGGTGGCCGAGCCAGAGCCGACCGCCGTCAAATCCCTTCCCTCCCCCTCAATTTCTCGCAGTGTCAACAACTCACCCGCGCGGCACGGAGTTGTGCCGGCAGCACGGCCGGCCACCTTGGCCGGCCGGACCTCCACCGGACGCACGCCCGGCGCCGGTGGAGGCGACAGGCCTAACCTCGGGCCCGGCGAGGCGGCAGCACGCCGCCGGGCCCGAACCAACCGGCGGAAGCCGAACAGGCTTCCGCCACCGCGCGAGAGGAGGGCCAATTGGCCCTCCCTCTCCTCTCTCTCTCCACCACCACCCCGCCGGACGCCTCCCCGGCGCCGACGGGGTCGCCGGCCAAGTATCAAGCCCGGCGCGGCGGCGAGCACGCCGCCGGGCCTGAACCAAGGGGATCGGCCGACTCACGCACTGTGTCTCCCGAGCTCTGTTTCTCTCTGTCTCTCTCTTCCTCACGCTGTCTCTTTCTCTCTCTCTTTCTTCCTCTCTCCTGATACTCTATCTCTCTCTCTAGCACTAAGAGGATGGGCAGCGAATTACCTGGACGGGACGCGGACTCTGAGCACCAAGAGGGAGGGCACCCTCTGCCCTTTTTAATGTCGCAGCGAGATGCTTCGGTTATGAGATCTGGAGAACCAAAGCGTCATCGCTGCGAGCGAAGCGTTACTCAACACTTTAAATCAACCCAGACCTGGTTCACATGAACCGGGTTAGAATTAACTCAAACCTGGTTCGCATGAACCGGGTTAGAATTAACCTGAACCTGGTTCGTAGGAACCGGGTACTTTTCGTTACAATAAAGCAAGACGGACAAGGTTCACACCAACTTGGGCCACCACAGCCCAAAAAGGGATCCAATTGGTGCCTTGTCCTTCTTGCTTAACCGGTTATAAATCACTCAACCAATACCTAATTTCTCAATGTGGGACTATTGGGAGGGGCATCACAGCGTTCCACATGCTCACATCGGTGGACAGCAAGAAGGCTGAAGTTGTCTGCATAACAGCACAAATTTAATATTAGACTATCAGCCATTAAACTCGTCGATCTGATCTTTACGTGAAATGATCTCCTGCTTACCAATCCTCTAGTGGCGAACTTGAGAAGCAAGTAGGCAACGATCGATCCAAGCAACTGTGCAATCCAGTAGAGTATGCCTCTCAGCAGAGTGATATTGCCACCGATGAAGGCACCAAAGGTGACGGCCGGGTTCACATGGCCGCCAGAAATGTTTGCACCCACCGACACCGCCACGAACAGCCCAAAGGCGTGTGCCAAGGCGGCTGCAACCAGACCGGCAGGCGTCGTCGAACCATCGTTTGTGAGCTTGTCTGCCAGAACAAGAAGAGGATAAAGCATTAGACTTTTTAATGTCACAGGACCAAGAACACCAGCATTCCATGTCTCAAAATGCTCTCCCACGTTCTATAATGCATTAGAAAGGTAAACACAATGTCTTAGCTATCCTGAAGTTATGGTGTTCGAGATCATGATTTGAGCGGTTAGAATTAACTTACTGGGAGTCCAACAGATTCGCTTAGAATGGAAATAGTGTTGTTGCCTTGCCTACTTGAGGAATTAACCTACTTGATCTTTCATGTTGTGAAAAGTCTACTTGAGGACTGAAAATTCTGGTGCATCATAATGTTAGTGTAAGAAGAGGAAGCCAAAAATTAAAACAACTTATAATTCAATTTCAACATCCAATTCCAGCCGAAAAAAATAGGAATAAAAATTAGACGCTTATTTTGGTTTGGAAGTCACTGATTGATCTCATGAGGTCTGCTGGCACTCCTGCTACCTTGAGCTCCGCTGCACCAATTGGGCTGGCATGCTGCAAAGTTCCATATCAGATTCACTTCTAAACTTATGTGTAAAGATGCAGTGAGACTTATGCTTGCTTTACTGAAAAGAAAACAGAAGAAATAAAAAGAGACTTCCATCTTAATTACTTTGATAGAATCAGGCTACTAAGAATGCAAACCTGGGTTGATCAGTGATAACTCGTATATTTTATATTGCAAATGACTAGATCATGGCATGTGCAATGTACTTGATGACATGATGCCAATGTACTGCAAGCATGGTATCAGGAGCTTTGCAAGCAATCTCCATATTAAAAAGGAGTAATTCTTGTCATCTAGTGCTCCAATGGTTAATATAATATGGTTGGATGACATATGAACGAAAAAAATCAGTTTTTTTTCAAGAATGAAACACGGACAAAGTTTTTTCCAAGCTGAACCATCTTCATGCTTGATGCAGAGAAGCTTGCAAACAAACAACCAGAGATGGCTACTGAATGAAATTTCAAACAAACAATCAGTTCTTTTTCATAAATAGTATCTGCCCTGTACAATCCATCTTCCATTCTAGCAAAAATGAAGATCATCTGCAATCAAACTGTTGCGGAAATCAGATCAAAAACAAATCAAAGCAATAAGCAAACAAAAGAACACTAGAATTTACGTGGTTCGATCATGGTGATCTACATCCACGGGCAAGGCAAACAAAGTTCCATTATCAAAAAGAGAGGAGGAGGTCTCCAAAACCCTTACAAAACCCTTACAGAAGTTTTCACATGTATATCTATATATATACTCCCCAAAAAATACTTCCATAAAAAAACCCTAGCCCAACAAGTATATCGGGTTCAAAAAACCGGGTCAAGACATATTTAACAAATCTCCAGAATTTAACAAACTAGAAGTTGAACATATTCTCCCAGCATCCCTAAGCCTACGTGAGCTAACTCGGTGTAGGAAACAAGGGATGCAACGAAAAAACATATCCACTTCAAAACAAAAATAGAACTTTCATTCACCTCGCCACCAAGCCCCAGAAGGAGCAAACCTCAAACAAGCATGCCAATCAAGTCCAACTGCAATGTGTTGGGCGGGAACTATCTTGGTCAGCACTATCAGCAGCATGGTCTTACCTTGCTTTCTACTAATTTCAACTCCTGGAATACCTTCCTTTTTCTTAAAGACCCATTTACACCCAATGGCTCTTTTTTCTTTAGGCAATGGCACCAAGTCCCAAGTCTGGTTCTTGTGAAGTGATTCCAGTTCTTCAGCCATAGCAACAGTCCACTTTTCTGATTCCGAACAAGTAACAGCTTCAGTATAGGTAGATGGTTCCTGAATACCCATATCTTCTGCTGTCGTAAGGGCATAAGCCACCAGATCAGAAAACCCATATTTTTGAGGGGGTCGAATCTCCCTCCTTTCTCTGCCAGTAGCAATAGAGTATGGCTGCTCCACCTCATCTAGAGCTTCCTCATCTGAACTAGAATCAATAGTAACAATTTGCTCGCTCAAATCATTTTGAGAGCCTTTTTTCGAAGCTCGACCTGAACCTCCACCTCATTTGTATCACTCTCATGGTTTCCTGCAGACTCATCAACAACATTCCTTTGATCTAGCATAAACTTTTCATTAAAAGTAACATCCCTACTAATAATGAATTTAGGTGAATTAGGTTCCATGCACCACAGACGATAACCCTTCACGCCATCAGCATAACCAACAAAGATACACTTCTTTGCTCTAGGTTCAAGTTTACCATCCTTAACATGATAGTAAGCAGGGCATCCAAAAACCTTTAGATTTGAATAATCACAAGGCTTACCTGACCACATCTCAAAAGGAGTCTTGCATTCAATTGCTGTTGAAGGAGAACGATTAACCAGATAGCAAGACGTGTTAACTGCTTCAGCCCAAAAAGCCTTTTCCATGCCAGCATTAGAGAGCATGCATCTTGCCCTCTCCAATAAAGTTCTGTTCATCCTTTCTGCCACTCCATTTTGCTGTGGAGTGTACCTGACTGTACGGTGTCGAACGATACCTGCATCTGCACAGAATTCATTAAAATCACCACCACAGAACTCAAGACCGTTATCGGTCCTCAGACGTTTGATCTTCTTCCCTGTCTGATTCTCAACAAGGGCTTTCCACTTCTTGAAGGTTTCAAACACTTCACTTTTTCTTTTCAGAAAATAAACCCAAACTTTTCTGGAATAATCGTCAATAAATGTCACAAAGTAAAGAGCACCACCCTTAGATGGAACCTGTGCCGGTCCCCATAAATCAGAATGTATGTAGTCGAGTGTACCCTTCGTTGAATGTGTGCCTGTACTAAAACTGACCTTGCACTGCTTGCCAAGAACACAGTGCTCACAGAAATCTAGTGAGGTTGTCTGCTCACCACATAGTAAACCACGTTTACTCAAAACTGTCATGCCACGCTCACTCATATGGCCCAAACGCATATGCCACAATTTTGTTCTATCATCAGCAGAAACAGAATTTGCTGTGCCAATCGAAGAACCCATAACTGTGCTACCCTGTAGATGATACAAGTGATTCACCTTGTTTCCTCTCATCACAACTAGATTGCCTTTGGTGACTTTTAGAGCTCCACCTCCACCTGAGTACATACACCCAATGGAATCCAAACAGCTCAAAGAAATAAGGTTTCTCTTTAAGTCTGGTATGTGCCTAACTTCAGTCAAGGTTCTCACAACTTTGTCATGGCACTTAATCTGAACAGTACCAATTCCCACAATTTGGCATACTGCATCATTTCCCATAAAAACTGATTCACCATTCAATGGTTCGTATGTGGTGAACCATTCCCTATTTGGGCACATGTGATATGATGCTCCTGTATCCATTATCCAAACATCGTTTGAAAGACTAACAACAGAGCATGTCGTAAGAACTCTGTCTGACACACTAGACTCATCTTTCTCAGCAACATTCGCCGCATCTTGACGTTGACTACGTTGCTTATCCTTTCTCTTGAGCACAGGACAATCTGACTTGTAATGTCCTTTCTTGTGACAATAGTAGCACTCAATGTTCGTCGTATCTCCAGGTGGCCTAGATTTTGAACGACCAACAGATTTCTTTCTAAAAGCTTTATCCTTCTTCTTTGCCCTACCTCTCACGAATAAACCATCTGCCTGTCTCCACTAGTATTTCCATTCAATTTTGTTCTCAATTCTGCAGAATTCAAGGATGCTTTAACATCCTCTAGAGTTATGGATTCACGTCCATAAAGCATCGAGTTCACAAAATTTTCGTATGAGGCAGGCAATGAGCATAACACAATCAAAGCTTGATCTTCATCCTCGAGTTTAATATCTAGATTTTTCATATCCATAACAATCTTATTAAACTCATTCAAGTGTTCCTTAATAGGCGTACCTTCTCGCATCTTTAGGGTATAAAGACGCTGCTTCAAATAAAGTCTCGATGTTAAAGATTTCTTCATGTAGAGACTTTCCAGTTTCTTCCAAAGACCGGCCGCTGTTTCCTCATCTGCGACTTCTCGCAAAACATTGTCTTCTAGAGACAACTGGATCGCACTATGCGCCTTCTCATCCATCTCTTCAATCTCAGCCGTGGTCATGTCATCTGTATAATTATTATCCAGTGCCCTAACAGAACCCTCTCGCTTCAATAAAGCCTTCATCTTTATTCTCCATAATCCAAAGTTGTTCTGTCCATCAAATGGTGCAATCTGAAACTTCAAAGATGACATCTCAAGAATTCCTAAGAACGAAACAATCTTTCTGTTTGGATTGAAGAAGGAGAAGAGATCCTGGGAACAGCTTCACAGACAGAACAGAGGAGGCTGAAATCTAGTGCAAAAGTCCTAACTTTTGGATGGTGAAAAAATCCCTGAAATCTAGGACAGAAGATTTGACGTAACGATAATGTGTCCGTCCTTCAACGCTACGGTTGCGAGTTCAAACCAAACCACCAGTGCATGAAATTCTCATGTCCTCTCTTCCTTTCCTCCCGTGGAAGTAACGCTTCACGGAAAACGAACGAAAACGAACAAAGCCCTCACGGAAACGAACGAAGCCCTCCTCCCGTTAACGTCCCTCACGAAGTCTTCTTCACGTGGGTCAACTTCTCTCTGGTCAAACTGCTCACGTGTCGGTTCCCTTTCCGCTTCGTGGGTGGATCGGATCGGATGGGAGAAGGCCCTCGCTGCTTTTTTTTTTTACCAAGTTCTCATCCGCTGCCCACTACCTGGAGCTGCTGCAGAACTCATAGAGCTTCCCGCGGTTGGTGAAGATGATGAGGGCGACCTCGACGTCGCAGAGCACGGAGAGCTCGTAGGCCTTCTTGAGCAGCCCGTTCCGCCTTCTTGAGCAGCGGCGTTCTCGCAACGACTTGACCTCGGGAGAGAGAGACAGAGAGAGGCGAGGTCGGTTCGGTGGGAAGCGTGGCGGCGCTCTCGCGACGACGCAACCTCGAACCTTCGGACGGGCAAAGTTTCCCCTTCAAAGACGACGGTAGCAGAGATCCAACGCGACACGAGCCGAGGCCGGGCTCGATTCGCTGCGCTGGAGAAGTTCCCGCGACTCCGGAACCTGCAGCGGCTTATCCTCTCCAAGATCCAACGCGACGAGACCGAAGACTAAGATCGTGTGCAGGATATCGGGATCGTCCGCCACTACCGAAAAGAGAGCGACGAGAACGAAGGCCAGAAGAGTAGCTCGGAGGGATCTTGGCAGGAAACAGAGAGCAGAGGAAAAAGGCGACGGCCACACGTCGATTCCGAGGCGGAGATCAGATCTAACGCGAGACCGGACGAAACAGCCGCTTCTTTTCCCTCACGATCTCACAAAGCCGGAACCCGAGCGTCTGGCTTCTCCTCACAAAGCCGCTCCACGCTGGATTGATTCGAATCCAAGAACCGGTGCGGAACAAAAGAGGTCAGGGATTCTTCTCGTGGGGAAGTTCTTCAATTCACGGCCCCTCGCGCTCTCGCTTTGACTGGCAGAAGAATACCACAAGGCCGCTGGGCGTCGTTGAAGTGTATTGGAGCACCAAAACCAAATCGAGACAAAGTAGCCGTCGGGAGAAAACAGAGCAACAGGTCCAAGCGCCGCAAGAGTCAAAGAAAGACCTAGAAGCGACGAAGGAAACGATCGCCGGCGCTCCAAAGGACAAAAAAAAAAAGGGATTAGGGTTAGGGTTTCCTCCCAATTTTTCAACAAGATTTTTCAAATCAAAAGCTCTGATACCAGTTTGTTGCGGAAATCAGATCAAAAACAAATCAAAGCAATAAGCAAACAAAGAACACTAGAAATTTACGTGGTTCGATCATGGTGATCTACATCCACGGGCAAGGCAAACAAAGTTCCATTATCAAAGAGAGAGAGGAGGAGGTCTCCAAAACCCTTTACAAAACCCTTACAGAAGTTTTCACATGTATATCTATATATATACTCCCCAAAAAATACTTCCATAAAATAAACCCTAGCGGGCCGGTTTGGTCCGGGCCCAACAAGTATATCGGGTCGGGTCAAAAAACCGGGCCCAATATATAAAATTCAAGACATATTTAACACAACAAAAATGTAAAAAATATATTGCTATATTATCAATAGTAAGAAATCAAAAAATAATTCAAAGACAGAAAGATTTACCAGATCACCAACACTATTGTTTTATACATCAGACAAAAATCTTACCAAGTTTAAGATGTAGAAGATCTTAATCCATAGAACTCCTGCGCAAACTCCATATGCTCCATGAAACACCTCATCTGCTCCTCCATCTGATGTAGACGCTCTGTTTGCGCATTCAATTCAGCGATCTTCCTATCCATCTCTACTTGCTTCTCTTTGAGCTCCTGTTGCTTCTCTGCAAGCTCCTTAACTTGAACTGCAACTTGTGCTGAACATAAGGCCCTGCTGCTGAAATGAAGCTGCCCATGAGCCAAGACCATATATACGCCTCTTCTTCTCTCCACCTGCAGCCTCGATGTAAATAGCATCAATGTCAATTGGTAAAGGTTCTGAACCCTCATCCAAAGACTGAGATGCAGATGACACCGACTCCTCCATGCGATCCTATAATAAAATTAATTATTTAAGTTAGATTAAGACTTTGCGATTTAAAAATTACAAATACAATAAAAATTAATAGAAATAAAAGATAAACATACATTAACTTTTTCGATCTCGCATCTACAAAGGTTCCATCTTTTCTGGTGTGCACTTTTTTAAATAGCTCCCAACTGTTGGGCCGACGTTTTAACTCTTCAGTCTACAACAATAGTAAGTTAGTAATTACATGTTTAGATGATTACAAAATGAAAATAGTACAATTTAAACCATTAAGATAAATACATTGATACTTTGCCATTTTTAAAGAACAAAAGCTAAGAGAGTACATGGCAAACATTACTAACCATGCAGGTGATCTATGCCTCCTTAGAGAAGAAGAATGTCTTCTAAGAGGAGATGTTTCTCTCCACCGAGGTCACACTCAGCTACAAGGCCGGATCTACTCTGCTAGGGCACTGATCAGAGAAGGATCGGCTGGATCTACTCCGCCACTGATAAGGATCGACTGGGGGGAGAAAAAGAGCTCCGCTAGGGCATCAGAACGTGGGCGGGGGGGATCAGAGAAGGAGCTTGGTTCAGAGGTAAACCTAGAATCAGAATGGATTAGAGAAGGAGCCTGGTTCAGAATGCTCGCGGGGGGGAGGGGGGGATCAGAATGCTCGCGGAAGGGGGGGGCAGGGATCAGAGGAAACCTAGCATGGGGGGGGTGTATCAGAACGCTCGCGAGGGGGGGGGGGGGTTTCTAGTGGGTGATCAGAACGCAAGGAAATGCAAGATGAGGACCCCCTTTCTCTTTATTTTTAAGGCCACCCAAGACCCTCTCCAAACGCAGCCACGAGGTCTCCTGTCCTTACGAGATAGATCCTAGCTTTGTCACAGTATATGTTGCTGCTAGAGTCGCGTGCAAGAGAGGAGAAAATTAAGAAGTATCGCTTAATTTATAAGTTTCTTCAATATTATAGTCGGACGTACGTGATCTTATTAATTGCAAGCTTGCCTTCTCCTCGTTCAAATCCTGCACGAAGATGAGAAAGGGGGTTAATTAGATAGGCATGAATGACCAAGCCAAGCCAAGCGAAGGCAAAAATTAATTGGGAACTTAAGCTGCCAGCTAGCTTGTGCGTCAAATTAAAGTTTAATTTGGGAGTAAATTGAATGGAGAGCACAATTAATATATAAACGTACTGAGTGTATTCAACATTGATCTTTGCATTAGAAAAGCATGAAACAGCTCCGAAATTTTATTTGATGTAAATTGAATAATAGAATCCTCATTCATTGTTTTAATTATTGTATATAATTTATTATTTTTAAACAATTAAATATTAAAAATATAATTTAAAAACTTTTATTTTATGCATTAAATGGTAAAAAATATATTATTTTACATCATTTAAATTATTTATTTTTTAACTAAATTAAAAATTTTAAATAGCATAAATGTTAGTGCTCGATAAAAACCGATTTATAAATTTTTTCATCACAATTTTTTTAAAAAAAAATTAAAAGTATAAATTTAGTGACGAAAGGGCAATCCATCACTAAATTAGTGACAGATGGGGCAATCCGTCACTAAATTAGTGACAGATTAACTTGTCCGTCACTAATTTAGTGATGGTTTAGCAACGAATAAAGTAATCTATCACTAATTTTAATTTTAATTACTATTTTGTTACTAAACCATCACAATTTAGTGACAAAAATTTTTATTACTATTTTACTATTTTCTTTGCTAAAACGTGTATGGGAGAACATGCACGGGCACGTGGGGATGCAGCTTTTTTCATTACAATTTTTTTTAAAAAAATTAAGAGTATTAATTTAGTGACAGATGGGCAATTCATCGCTAATTCGTTATTAATATAGTGACGAATTGCTCTTTCGTCACTAATTTTATGACGGATTAGTGATGGAAGGGCAATATGTCACTAAATTAGTGATGGATGAAGAAATCGTCACTAAATTAGTGACGGATTGCTCTTCCATCACTAAATTAGTGACAGATTGGGCAATTCGTCACTAATTTAGTGATGGATCCGTCACTAATTTTGTGATGGATTAGTGATGAAAGTGCAATCCGTTACTAAATTAGTGACGAATGGGGCAATCCATCACTAATTTAGTGATGGATTGCTTTTCTATCGCTAATTCGTAACGAATTAGTGACGGAAGGGAATCTATCACTAATTTAGTAATGGATTTCACATCCATCACTAATTTTGATGGATTAGTGACAGAAAATAATTCGTCACTAATTAGTGACTATTGTTTTCCATCACTAATTTGTGACGAATTAGTGATGAAAAAGCAATCCATCACTAAGTTAGTGATGGATTGCCCCATCCGTTACAAAATTAGTGACAATTACCCTATCCATCACTAATTAGTGACGGATTAGTAACGGAAGAAATATCCGTTACTAATCCATCACTAATTTAGTGACAGATTGCTCTTCCATCACTAATTTGTGATGGATGAGTGATGGAAGGGAAATCCGTCACTAAATTAGTGACAGATGTGACAGTCCGTCACTAATTTAGTGACAGTTTAATGACGAAAAAACTAATCCGTCACTAATTTTAATTTTTTTGTCACTATTTTGTTGCTAAACCATCATAATTTAATGACGAAAATTTCCATTACTAATTTTAGTCACTATTTTGGCATTTTCTTGTAGTGCTTCCACTATCAATTAAAATGCGGTGTACATCATAGTTGTTCATATTTAGGGATACGACCAGAGCATCATCATGGGGGTACTGTACCTCCCAAAGAACTTCATCAGAAAAAGAAAGTTCATCAACCCGAGCCTTCTTTGACGGATTTTCTTCCTCGCCTGGCCGAGATGATGAGGAACCAGTAGCCACTATTACGTTAACATTACCAATGACCGAGGGTTTCGGTGGAGGGAGCTGGCGAGGTTCGGGCTAGCGATCCCCTTCATTATTTGGCTCAGGGGGTCCTCTGAATCGGTCTAGTCTTCCCTGTTGGATCAGCCGCTCGATCTCATTCTGGAGCTGCCAAAATTCCTCGATGTCATGCCTGTGATCCCGATGGAAGCGGCAATACTTGGTTATGTCCCTCCGAGTTGCATTGCCTCGGAGAGGAGGAGGCCGAGGAATTTGGCGCTCAATCTTCATCAGGATTTACGCTCTTGGCGCGGTGAGAGGAGTGTAGTGGTCGAACCTTCGAGCCAGACTACGGGTTCGGTCTCGAGGCGGTGGTGGAGGAGCTCTTTGGCGGTGAGGCGGGCTTGCATGGCGGTAGGCTCGATGCTTGTCCGAGCCCTTTACCTCTTTCTTCTTCAGTTGCTCGGCTCGAGCCGACCTTCGTGATTCTTCAACCCTGGCATACTTATCCGCTAAGAACATCATTTCTGAAAGGCTCTTCGGGTAGTTGACCTCCAGAGCCAAGTAGAAATCCCCTTCCTTCAATACTCCTCCAGCCAAGGTAGACATGGTTACCTCGTGGTTGAGGTGGTCGACCTTCAAGAGGGCCGTATTGAAACGGCCAAGGTAATTCTTCAAAGATTCCTCCTCTCTCTGCTTGACTTCAGAGAGGGAATCAGATCTCCGTCACTGGTGACGGCTGCTGACGAACTAGCTGATGAGTAAACAACTCAGCTTATCAAAAGAATCAATGGAACCTGGCTTCAAGCTATTAAACCAGGTTTGGGCAGATCCCCTAAGAGTGGAGGGGAAGGCTTGGCATATGATCACATCCGATGCTCCGTGGAACATCATGATGGATCTGAAGCTGCTCTAGTGGTCATCGGGATAAGTGGATCCATGGTATGGCTCGATGGTGGGAAGCTTGACATGAGGGGGAATCACTTCCCTCAAGATCCTTTCAGAGAAGGGAATGCCCCGCTCCGCCTTTGGCTGGGATGGAGGGGCTTGTCTGATGG
The DNA here is from genome assembly GCA_900491605.1 of Calamus simplicifolius. Taxonomy (NCBI): domain Eukaryota; kingdom Viridiplantae; phylum Streptophyta; class Magnoliopsida; order Arecales; family Arecaceae; genus Calamus; species Calamus simplicifolius. The sequence goes on along the minus strand of UESW01004827.1, from coordinate 561,446 downwards.
CGTCCAACTCCTGACGCCATTCTCGATACATCTCTTGCATCTGTTGCCTAATCCCTTCATCCAAAGTGGTAGGAGGGATTGGGCAATGGGAAGATGGCAGCAGTGTCGAGTCCTGGGAAGACACCGGGGAAAGAGAACGAACCTGTCGAGATCTGAGCCGGCTCTTCCCTCCAGCCCGCTACGCACTGGCTTTGCCTTCGCGGGTCGATAATGATAATCCACCACTTCAGGCAGATTGGAAGAAGAGATTGCTGGTGGAACAGGGGCAGCTGCCTCTTCATGAAGCTGTGGAACAGGAATAGCTGGGCAAAGAACCCCTTGGAGTCCCTGGACCAACTGGGTCAATGTCTGGACCTGCTGGACCAGAGTAGCGAACTGGTCCAGCGTTACCACCGTTGCCGGTGGCGAGAGAGTCTCAGCTGGCGGTGGTGGCGGAGATGCTACACCGCTAATTAGATCAGGCCTTTGAGAGGCAGCCTGATCTTGAGCCTCGAATGTGGCTCTCTTCCGATTGGCCATTAGAGGATGCTTCTTCTAGTTTCGAGCCTTGTCTCATGGATTACAAATTTATGGGACTTGAGGGCCTTCCTCTAGCGCCAATCTGTTGCCGTGAAAATCCGTTTTCCGACTCGGGTGCGCCCTGGCTCAGGGTCCGAACGTCGGTCTCTTGCCCAAGGTGGAACCTGCAAGACAGTCCGCACGCAGAGGGTGTTCCGGGGGTGGCCTTCTGTGGAAGACCCTCCGATGCCCAAGTCAGTGGAAATTCACAGCAAGCAGAAATGAGGAGAAGGCTCTCGCAGAAGAGTTCCTCTAGATGGGTGTTCTTCCGAGAGCTCGGAGCTCTGCTCGAGCTTTAATGGAGTTTTTAGTATGAGAGTCAATGAATGCGTACCTGAGAGACTTTGGGACTATGGTATTTATAGGCGATCACCTGATTCCTTGGGCACGTCACAGGGGGTCCGAAAGCTGTTGAGATTCAAAACGGATTCGAATCAAGTTTGTTACAAGGCCGGTAGGATCCGTATCTTGTTAGTTAGAGAATGACGGCCAGGAGAGTTGGTTGATGCCTTGAGATTCAGTGATTATGTAGGCCCTAGGCCACTTCTATGGCCCTTAGGCCACTTCTGGTATCATTGGCATGATTTTTCGTTTGAAATCTTTTTCAATTATCATGAATTTGAACTCTCTCGCGCTTGATTCTGCAGAGATGTTCGAATGTCTCGATCCGACCGAGGTGTGGGACAGCTTCATTTGCCGAGGTATAGGATGGCTCGGTTTGCCGAGGTATGGAAATGGTTCGGTTCGTCGGGATGACTCGACTTTGCTGAAGGCGATTCGGCTTCACCGTCTTGCGGATGTGACAGCTAGCCGACAGGATGTTGGGATTGGTCTCGACTCAATTATTAATGTGTACGGACATTAATGCGATGATAATTTTACTCCTCATCAATATTGATATATATATATATAATAATTATATTTTAAGTATGGTACTTTAAATCAAATATATTTACATTTTACACGACTCTAATTACAGTATAAATTAAAAACAAAAATTTCTACCTATATTAGTACCGGAACTATTGAATTTATAATTTTTAATGCGTTAAAGTCGAGGGGTTTGTGAAATCAAAACTTAGTCCACGTTAGCTGCGTGCTTGAGAGGCGATGTGACATGGGAGAAGCCTTAGGAGCTTGAAATTCCCCAGCGTCCAAGTTGGTGAGAGCGACAGTGTGGTAACGTAAGCGATGACGATCTCTATGGGATGAATGGACTTGCACCCTGTGCGGCGGCGAAGCATTTTGGAACCGCACCGGTTTTGCTTGCAGTAATCTACGTTTGATTTTCAAAAAATTATTTTTGATAAGTATATAGAATAATATTTATCTAAAAAATAGCAAAAAGAATAAATATTTTTTTTAATAATAACTTTATCAAAGGATAGTTTTAGTTGTTTTTAGATTTTTTTGATTAATTTTTTTTAAAATTATCCTTTAAATATTTCTTCTTACCTTCTGTTTCAAACACATCCTGTTTCAAACACAGCCTCAGAACCTAATTGATACTGCAAACCAATCATCTTTAGGCTGAATTTAAGCTAGAAGTTTCTCAACAACATTTTAAAAAAGTAGGTAGCGTTTGGGTCGTCTTTCGTTAAACGTTTTGTCCTGATCGAAAAAGTGGATAAACGAGGCCTATCTCCTGCGAACCACTCTTTTAGTCGGAAAAGTGTACATCATTTTGGTATAGATTAATTTGCATGAAACATAATGATTTATCCGCATATAAATTTATGCATATGCTACAAAACCTATGAACGAATCTTACGATGAATTTATGCATAGTCAAATTATTGCGTTTGATATAAACCATTCTGCATCAAAAATAGTATACAAAGATTTTTTCTTCAACCTTTTCATCCTAGTTTTAGTTTCGGCTTACCTGTGGATGAAGAAAGTCACCTCTTCTTCTTGACAATGATGTTGATTGCAGTAACCAAGCAACTTATATTTAAAATTTTTTATAAAAAAATTATTTGTTTTTGAAAAGTTCATGACAATCAAACAAGAACTAAATAATATAAAAAAAATCAATCCATCATCTCTGTTGCCACAGAAATTCGTTCTCCAACTCGGATACTGTTGGGGCTTCGAATCCAGGCTCGACTCCTGGCTGGAACCTGCAAAATAGTCCTCGAGCAGAGGGTGGTTTATGGGGTGTCCTCTGCGGAAGACCCTCCGACACCTAAGTCAGTGGAAATTCACAGCAAACAGACAAATGAGGAGAAGAATCCCCGAGAAAGAGTTCCTCTAGGGGCGGTGTCAGGAGCTCTGTCTGAGCTCTAATGGAGTTTTTCAGAGAGTGTGAGTGAGTGAACGAGAGGTGTCTTGAGCATGCAGAATGGCGTACCTGAGGGGATCTGAGGCTGCGATATTTATAGGTGATCACCTGATTCCTTGGACACGTCACAGACGGTCTGAAAGTTGTTGGGATTCGAAACTGATTCGAATCAGGCTGTTACAGGGCCGGTAGGATCCGTATCCGGTTGGTTAGAGAATCAACGGCCAGGAAGAGCAGACGATGCTTCAAGATTCAGCGACTACATAGGCTCTAGGCCATTTTTGGTAGCGTAGGCATGATTTCCTATTTGAAATCTTGTTAGTTTAGGTGTATTCCGCAGAGGTGCTTGGATACCTCGGTCGGGCCGAGGTATAGAAGATGACTGAATCTACCGAAGTATGGTGAGGCTCAATTTACCGAGGTATAGGATAGCTCGGCCTTCCTGAGACATAGAATGGCTTGGCCTACTGAAGCACAGGATGGTTCGGTGGCGATAGCTCGGCCTGTGAGGGTATGATAATAGCTCGATCAGCCGAGGTATAATAATAGCTCGGCCAACTGTTACACGAAAGCTGTTTGGAAGGGGTAGCCTACTCATTGCTGCCTATCGGATGTGACAGCTATGCGACAGGGTGCACGGGCTAGCCCTGCCCGATGTCTTGGATTGTATGCACATTAATGCAATGATATTTTTACCCCTCATCACATGCCCCCTACTCCCTAGTCTGAAGTGTAACTTCAGATTTAGATAGTAGAGTCTAGAATAATCCTGCCCAGAAGGATTTGAAAAGGCGCAATGATGGCTCCGAAACTGACGGGCCATCAATTCGCTATCATTATTTGCTATTGCACGAAGAAGAAATTCTTTGGATTTTGTGAGCGGTGATTGGTGGAGTCTCGTGTGGCAAGGTCTTCGCGTTTGCAACACCTATTGCAGGAGCCTTAACGCTTAAGGCAACTTTTCGAAGCACTGTTTAAAGGGGAGAAGGGAGGCTAGGGCGGCGTTTCTTCCACAACACCTCTTTATCCCTGCCATAGAGACCCTTCTCTTTTTCTCTTTTCCTTTCTACAGATTTGCTTGTGTTTCGCTCCTTGGCTGGAGAACATGAAGTGCCCAAACGATATTTCCTTGGAGATCTCCCTGGGGGACCTGGAGAGGATCTGCCGGCTTTACAGAGTCCCCGGAGATGTAGTTCTACATGCATCAAAAGTCGACGATAGGGTTTCGACCGAGTTAAGTCTGGGAGCTTTCTTCTATGAGGAAAGTCTTAGGGCCGGCCTTCGATTTCCTCTTCACCCGTTGGTGCAGGAGGTGATAAGGTTCTATAACATTTGTCCAACAATGGTGGCGCCTAACAGTTGGCGCAATCTCATTGGGTTTATTTCGCTCTGTAGTCACACTGGGGTGACTGCAACCCTCCCCATGTTCCGAGTTTGCCATAATCTGGTTTCCGGGAGGGGTTTCGAGTGGTCGTATATTGGTTCTCGGAAGTCGTTCAAGATGATCACTGATAATCCATCCTCAATAAATGAATGGAAGTCCATATTTTTTATTGCCGATGAGAACATTGGCTTAGATTTTCCAAGGGAATGGTCGAGCTATGTGAAGGATCTAGAGGCGCATCCGGAGTTGAGAGAACAGGAGAAGAGGGATCTGGTGACTCTTCGTGGCGATCGGGTGGTGTCGGCTAGCGCCCTGTTATCAGAGGATGCCCTCTTCGCCACCGAACTTAGTTCTATCGACCCTCAAGGTGAGCATACTTTTTCTCTTTGGTCATGATGGCCGGTGTGCCCGGTTATTTCTATCTGATTGACCCGTTTGATGCGTTTCCAGCTGAGAGGTCAGCATTTGTGGGCCTGATGAAGAAGGAACTAAGCAAGCGCCAAAGGGGCTCTGGCTCTGGAGAGAGGCATAAATCTGAGAAGAGGCCTCGCCCTTCTGGGACCCGCCCGAAGGGATCTAAGAAGGATGGTTCCAGCCACCCCTCTCCCGCCCCAATAAGAGAGGAAGTGGAGGAACGAATCAGGGTTGAGGAGTCCTCTCTGCCTGAGGGAGGCAGAATGGCAGAGGAAATAGCTGAGGGGAGTTCGGAGGAAGTTGTTGGGATTTCTCCTATCCAAATTTTAGTCGTATTGGATGATACGGAGGACACGTCGCTGGTTGACCTGGCGGTCCCCTCGCAAGAGATGCTTCAATCATCAGCGGTGAGAAGTCCACCGCACGCGGAAGAGGCCCCCGCTCAGGCGGAGGGGTCAAGAGAGGCAGCAGTGGCTGCCGAAGTTCTAACAGAGCTGCCTGCTGAGAGGCCGGTGGAAGTTGTGGTGCCTTCCATCGAGGATCTCTTCTCTACGGCTCTCGAGGACACCACAGGAGAGGTTGGAGTTCAAGTGGAGTCTGCTGGAGGCAGAGCGTTGGTGGAAGAGGAAGAAGACGAATCGCAGAGTGAAGGGGATATTCAGGCCGAGGTTCCTTCAGTCGAGCCCGAGGTATTCGAGGCCGGGCAGATTAGAGTCTTGACAGAGGAGGCCGGGCGAACAATTCCTCAGGTCGGAGCTCTTCAGGACAACTCTTCAGCTAGGGGCTCTTCCGTCCACAGCTCGGAGTTGGATTATATGCTCACCGCTTTGATGAGGTCCATTTTGCGCACGAGGGAGGATTCCTCCACAGACGAATCTGCAGTCAAGAATAACATCGATGTAGCTTTCCGCCAGCTCGGAGTACTGAAGGATTATTTCCTTCTCCCAGAAATCAGTAATGACACTCTCATGACGATGGCTTCAAATTACGTTGCTCGGGTAAGCCACTATACCGGGATTGTAACCCATGGTTAGCCAGACCATAGCTTCTCACTTGTATTTTCTTTGCAGAATTCTTTGGTCACAAGGCCGCTGGTCTGGTGCCTAAATTTGGCCATTGGGGCCTGTGCTCAGGCCAGGAAGGAGGCGGCCAAACTTCGAGCGAGGGTGCTTCCAATCGATTCGCTTTCCATGGCCTTGGCGCTTAACAAAAAGGACTTCGAAAGGGTGACCGATTCTTTTCGTCTTGCGGCCGCAAGAGCCTCTCGGCTAGAAACTCAGGTCAAAGAGCTCCAGTGCTTTCGCGAGCAATCGAATAAAGCTTGTCTGGAGTTATCCCAGATTAAAGCAGAGAATGACAACAAGGTTAAGGCCATACATCAGTATTTGAAAAGAGATAGGACCAGCTGAAGGCCAGTCATGCTGAAGATAAAAACAATTGGAGCAAGAGGCTTGAGGAGGAGGAGCACAAGTGTCGGTAGCAGCGAGACCAGCTCACCGGTTTGAATAAAGAACTCGCCGAAATGGAGAATCGGCTGAAATGGTTAAATGGGCGGGTTGCTCAGCTCACTGACGATCTCGATTACGCTCAGCGGGAAATTGGGGACAAGCAGTCCCGGATTGATGACCTCAAAGAGGGCCTTCGCCAAAATCAATCGGCTAAGTCGAAGGCCTTAGAGAGGGTACAAGAACTGAGTGGCGAACTGGCTCGGCAAGAGGAAGAGGTATGGTGTCTCTCTTTTTCATTTGCCTTTAGTGCTTTTATTTCGTCTGTGGGCTTGAGCATTCTGATATTTTGTAGATGGGCGAAATTGAGTCCAAAGCGCGGGAGCAAATTGATGCCTTGGGGGTGGAGCTATCCGCGAGTCACCAAATAAACCTTGAGCTTTAAGATCGATTAGCTGAAGCCAATGGCCGAATTGCCTCGGCCGTGGAGGAATATAAAGGTTCTGCCCAGTTTTCAGAAGAACGTAGAGAAGCCTGTGCTGACGTATTTTGATTCTGCGAAGAGGAGATCTGAGCAAAGATCTCTCGAGTGCATCCCGAGTGGAATTTATCCTTTTTGGATGTTGAACCTTTTGAGGCCTATACCCCGGAGGCTGAAGAAGCTGAGTATGAAGATATTTTAGACATTGATCTTGACGTCATTCTGGGTTCTAGTGAGACCGCAGCTCCCGAAGGACACTCTTAGCTTGCCGCCGAGGAAGCAATGATATTTGAAGTGGGCGAAACAAGCCAAGCCCCCCGAATGTTGCTGAGGAGGCTGTCGGGACCGACCCAACCCCCGATTCTTAAGGGTCACTTATGTATTTTTCGCTTCTCAGATTTATGATCTGGTTGAAATTTCTGATGAATGGGTCTTTGCATTCACTTGATCGCCTTTTTTGGATGATCTTTTTATCTCAAGTTTTCTTCTGACTGTGAACGAATTATGATTCATTCGCTATCTTAGGTCGGTTTGGTTCAAACTTAAGTAAACGTCTCGGTCGAGGCCGAGGTATAAGGATAGCTTGGTTTGTCCGAAGTGAAAAATTGGCACGCTCAGTCGAGGCATAAAATGGTCCGGCGCTGCTGAGGAATATAGTTCTGGTCCCGCTCGGAGCGGGTAAGGGAATTTGTCCTACCAAAGTATAGGATAGCTCGGCTAGGGTTGAGGTAAAGTAAACGATTTATCCCAGCTGAAGAAAAGATGTCTTGTGCTGAGGTTCCCCAGTCTGAAGTGCAGGTTCGGGCGTAGGGAATATGGCTCCAAATGACATCATCCGAGCGGAGGGAGCTTGGTTCCGAGAAAGGGGGCGCATCCCGCGCACCGTAATGTTATTAATGAATCTCTTCGACGAGGGGGCGAAACTCTTCGTTTTCCATGAGCGCCTACTAAGGCAGTGACACGTGGCGTGTTTCGCGGTGATAGTGTTGGAATTGATGGCCCAGGCGATCGGGATATTCGCCAAAGGTAGTTTAAAAATGGATGGGGGAATGCCATCGTTAATCGCCTTTTCAGCTGATCTCCCGAGATTTTTGGATACTGAGATGGCTTCCGAAGGCGAGGGGCGATCAATTGAAATGCCAAGCAGTGGCGTTAATGGCCGTGGGGGCCCCCATAGGAGCCCCACTACAGTGACCATCGATGGGGAGGTCTTGGCATCACTGTTTGCAGACCGTGAGCGACTCCAGAGGGCGGCCGAGCAATACCTGGCTGTTTCCATGAGAGAGAACAAGCTTCTTCATCAGGCCAACAGCCGGCTGGAGGGGCAAGTAGCATCCCTCCAGCGACAGATTGCTGAGTTAGCTCTGTGGCATGGGGGGAGCTCAATAGCGCCTGGAGAATATGATAAGCCCCTGTGAGGGCTCATGTATTCCCTTTCCAATGAATGAAATAGAAACTTTCAGCAACCTTTGTATTTGGTGCTACCCTTGAAATGTTCATTCTCGTTATGTCAGATACATAAACGAGACATTCCTCGAGGGATCTTTGGAGATCCTGGCGAGACTAGGGTATTGCGTCCCTGTTTTAGTTGGGGCAAGGGTAGATATCTCGGCTCGGACCGAGGCATAAGATAACATTCAGTTGTACTGAATCGAAAGGAGATACCTTGGTTTATTCCAAAGTATGGAGGCAATCTTGGCTTTGAGTCGAAGCACAAGGCATTGTCTCGGTTTATGCCAAGACATAACGGGCGGTTGGGCCGGAGCAGGGGATATCGATGTGCCTTTATTGAGGAGTACTTAACTTCTGCACCTTTTTTATTACTTGCTAGTGCCTTGTCTTTTCCAAGGCGAGTTGGCCTTTCTTTTATCGAGATGAATAAAATGGCTTTGCAACCTGTAGAAGGATGCCTCGTTACTTGCCTGAGTCATTTATCCCGTCGGTCTTTTCCAACGCGAGTCTTTTTAACGTACGATATAAGCACTTGTTCGCCATTGGAGGGCGTCATTTTCACCAGATGATTTCCTAGGCCTGCCTGTATCTCAAGGACTGGCGAACGATTTCCTACATTTAAGGCTCTTGATTCACGATCAGAGGGAAATCTTTTTCCTTGCGTCATGGTCTGAGAATGCGTTCAACGCGCTTTAAAAGGCACCCTTTTCATCCTGAAATGCCATGTGGCGGTGTGGCCAGGGTGCTTTGAATCCCGGGTCTTTCTGCTTTAATATCCACTCCCGATCCGTTTGCCTATAAAAATGGGAGGAGTGGGCCGTGTTAGGCCATCTCCCAAGGCTTTCTTTTCTATAAGTCGTAAGAGTTTCCATGGCTTCTGTTTTATTAAAGTTGAGAGCGGAGAGTTTGAGCCTTCCTTTTGCAAGTCAATCTCCCTCAGACAGCTGGGGTGATGAAGAAGCTGCTGAAGAGCAGACAGTCCTCAAGAGAGGAATTTCGGAGATCATATGGAGAGCACACGGAAGGTCCGCAGAGATCATATGGGGAGCGCACATATGTATAGGGAGAAATAAACTCCGAGGCATGCATATTTTTAAAATTGGATAACTATTATCAATGCAGAAACTAAAAGATTACATATTAATCTATCTAATATACATCAAGATCATATCTTTGCCTTATATATAGGATCGCTTGATATAAAATATGTATATAAATAATCATCAAGATCATATCTTGATCCTCAATGTAAGAAGTCATACTTCTTGCCTTGAATCATGCCTTAAGGTTTAGGGATCATATCACTTATCTTAAGGGCAGTTGATAAATTCTTTTGTGCTCTGCAGCCGTTCAATCATCCGGCCTCTAGTATCGTCCACGCGAAGCCCCGAATGATCGGATTTCCGGGAGTGCTAGCTCACAGAAAAATGACTTTGCTGATCTTGAATCCTCCCACTTGAATCTTCCTCCAAGATCCACCAAGCTTTTGCTAACACCAGAATCACCATGATTTTTTATTCTAACTTTTTAGAATTTCAATCCACGACATGTCGTGTGTTGTTGTTCTGTGTAATCTGGTGAGGGATGTCCCCTATTTATAGTCTCATTTTAGCCAGCCCATTGAATTCTAACATTTAGAGTTCCGTCGTTCGGTAAAAAGCAAATAGACGCCGAACCAAAGAGGCACGGCGTTTGGTTAATTCTGACGTTCAGTGAAAACCAAAGAGATGAGGCACTTGGTTAATTCCGATGTTCGGTGAAAACCAAAGAGTCGCAATGTTTGGCTAATTTCGAGAGGTACATGAATTCTAACACTTAGAATTCCAACTGGAGAAGATTAATGTCAGGCATTAAATTCTATATGAGAATTTAATCTCTCATGAGATGAGATTTCAGCCATCTCATCATGTGAGATCCTTATGCGAGAGGTTTGGGTTCAGGTGATGGTTTAATCTGATCTGAATTTATTGGACTGAATCCACATAGATCATGGTCCTAGCCCAAATCAAATTTGGCTAGTCCTGAATCTATTTAAATCCAAATCAAGTCTAATTTCAAATCAATATTTGAAATTGACTAGACTTAAACCAAATTGAATCTTATTCACTTGTACTTAACCCAATTGAGATAATTCAATCAATCAAATTGATTAATTAAATCATATATGATTCTTAATCGTTGATCAGCAAATAGATCATCCTAGGAAACTTCTATGCGTGTGACTCTCTAGGTTTGAACCTAAGCCGGTAGCATAGAAATAACTTTCTACACTAATCGATGTGCCCATCTAGCAATGGAACCCGACGTCCGGATAGGTCGAAGAGTTGTCGAGCAAACTCCAAGAACCCTAAGAAACAGTTACCGTATAATTCATCCTTTTGACTACAAATGCTAAGGATGGCTTAGGAGCCTGTCAACTCTAAATAGCAAATCCATAAAGTGATTTCAATTTTAGTGATCATGTGACTTTCACATGAAGTGCCTTGGCCAAGGTCTTGCTAAATTGAAACACAAGCATTTCTCCTTTTAACGAAATAGGTCAAATTCCATCTTGATTCACAACTGACTACCACAAGTACTTGACTGCACCCAGTAACCTTTCGTAGCTGGATTAGAAATCCAGGTGGTCCGGCACCTAAGTACAATGAGTTGCTTGCAAGTCACCGGTTGTGATCTTCAGGTTTGAAGGATACTTATACCTATATCTTCTCGGATTAACTCTTAACAGTAGAGTATCCATAAATGAGTTACGTTCGGTGAAATGTACTCCTACATTTTTATCTGTATGTCATACCAGTGTCTCTACACTCCTTGGTTAAGAGGACAACCAACAAATATGATATACAATGTCCTATAATTGATAGTACTATGGCCCTTTCATAGTATATTATTTGGTCGCGAACTCTTTTGAGGACCTTCATAGATAAATCCTCCTTTATCGTGAAGGAAGATTCTGAGGGCTTCATTACTATTAGGAGTTTTAAGAAGATGTTTTTGTAATGAATAAACTGCCAAATAACTTTTATTAATATATCAATTTATATACAATTTACATTAGCACAATCATCAAATGATTGGCTTTAGGATACAATTCCCAACAGTATGCACTCCCTGTGTGTCCTTTGTCACTTGCCATAGGGACCGTTGGAAATGCAAAGCATGCATATCCCTATGGTAAGGACGGACTTTTCCTTCTCCCTCTGGCTGGATTCCTCAGTTCATCCGATCGGGGAATCTTTCACCATGTGAAGAGGGAGGAGAGCAGTGTGTTGGTCTGCTGGTTTTCTGTCTATGTGCTTGGGCCGTGGCTGGCAGTCCAGAACTCCGCTTGGGGTGTTTCCTCAGCATCGGCATCCACAGGTCTTCCTCCTATTTTTGGATCTCTTAGTTCATCCAGGGGACCTGTGGGTGGCCAGTTTTGTTCTTTGGCATTAACCCATGATTCAGCCGAGCTGTCCAGTTTCTCTAATTTCTTGGGTTAAATGCCAGAACATCATTATTAACCGAAGCTGATCGAAGTTGTTCGAGCTTTTTATTTGTTTTCATTTCCTGTGCCATGAAGCACTTGTAATAGCTCTCAAAAGGATGTAATTTTCATTAATAAAGAAAGCATTTTCTTTCCTTTATAGTTACTCATACCTTTTCTAGCATGGTTGTATTGAGAGTTTTCCTATGCTTTCCACAGCGTATTTCGCTTGTTTCCAATAGCGATTTTAGCTACTTTGCTTTGGCTGATCATTTCAGCGATACCTTGGTCCTCTGTGGAGGAAGCATTTACCTCTGTTTAGGTCAGAGGGAGGCCTGGCGGCCATGTGAGCTTATGTAGTAAGCATGGTCCTATTTAAGGGATGAAGTATACATTTCTTTGAAAAGAAATAACTTGCATAATCTTGCTGGTAAGTGAAGAAAGGTTACCAACCTTTGCTGAGGCATAACAGGACGTCTTAGTTGTGTCAGAGTGTTTGAGAGATTACTCGTCTAGGCCAAAGCTTTAGAGCTATATCACTCGGTGTTACCGAGCCTTTAGATAACATATCACTCGGTGTTGCCGAGCCTTCAGATAACATGTCACTCGGTGTTGCCGAGCCTTTAGATAATACATCACTCGGTGTTGCCGAGTCTTTAGATAATGCATCACTCGGTGTTGCCGAGCCTTCAGATAACATGTCACTTGGCATTACCAAGCCTTCAGATAATGCATCACTCGGTGTTGCCGAGCCTTCAGATAATGCATCACTCGGTGCTGCCAAGCCTTCAGATAACATATCACTCGGTGTTACCGAGCCTTCAGATAACATGTCACTCGGTGTTGCCGAGACTTCAGATAATGCATCACTCGGTGTTGCCGAGCCTTCAATTATCACTCGGTTGTAGCCGAGGCTTCGGAATATAACTGGGTTGTTGCCGAGGTTTCGGATATTATTCGGTTGTTGCCGAGGTTTCCGGATATTACTCGGTTGTTGCCGAGCCTTCAAATAACTTATCACTCGTTTGTTGCCGAGGCTTCAAGATTATATTTTACTTAGCACGGCCAAGGTACGGAGTCCTCCCAGCCCAGCTGAGATATGTTTTACTTGGCGCGGCCAAGGTACGGAGTCCTCCCAGCCCAGCTGAGATATGTTTTACTTGGTGCGGCTAAGGTACGGAGTCCTTCCTGCCCAGCTGGATATATTTTACTTGGCGCGACCAAGGTACGGAGTCCTCCCAGCCCAACTGGGATATATTTTACTTGGCGCAGCCAAGGTATGGAGTCCTTCCAGCCCAGCTGGGATATATTTTACTTGGCGCGGCCAAGGTACTATGTCCTTCAGCCCAGCTGGGATATATTTTACTTGGCGTGGCCAAGGTACAGAGTCCTCCCAGCCCAGCTGGGATATGTTTTACTTGGCACGGCCAAGGTACGAAGATCCCTCGGCCAGGCCGAGGATTTATAAACCTGCTTCTCATTATAGCCACCAAAGAAAGCAATAGAGACAGAAGTTTTTGAATTTTTAAAGTTTTAGCTTGATGGACAAAGTGGGTTCGGGGAGGGCGTACTCTCACTGGTGATAAATGCAAAGATTATCCGAGTTCCACATCCGAGGAATAGATTTGATAGGGACCCTCCCAATAAGGGGATAGCTTTCCTTGCTCCAGTGGCTTTGAATCAGATGCCTTTCGAAGGACAAGATTATCGGGCAAGAAAGATTTCCCCTTGACTCTGGAGGCATGATAGAGAGTCACTCTCTGCTGGTAGGCAGCTACCATGATCCACGCTTTTTCTCTGATCTCCTCCAGTAGGTCAAGGTTGGCACGGAGTTGCTCATCATTAGACTCCTCCGAATAACCCTCTACGCGAGGGGAAGGGAGCCCAACCTCCACAGGAATAATAGCTTACGTGCCGAAGGTCATTCTGAAAGGAGTTTGGCCCGTGGGCATCCTCTCGATGGTTCGATAAGCCCATAGCACATGGTGGAGCTCTTTCGTCCACTTGCCTTGTGCTCGATTAAGGTGAGCCTTGATTCCCTGCAAAAGAGTTCGATTGGTTACCTCGGCTTCTCCATTAGCTTGGGGATGTCCCACCGATGTGAGGCAATGAATGATGCCATGATCCTCGCAGAATTCCTGGAACTTGGGATTATCAAATTGCTTCCCATTGTTGGTGATGATTGTGTGGGGAAGATCGAAACGACAAATAATGGACCTCCAGACAAAATCTTTAGCCCGAGCCTTAGTGATTTGGGCGACTACTTCGGCTTCAACCCATTTGGTGAAGTAATCAATCGCAACAAATAAGAACTTCCTTTGTCCCATTGCAAGGGAAAAAGGACCGAGGATATCCATTCCCCACTTGGCGAAGGGCCAGGGGGATGATATAGCTGTCAGGTGAGTAGAAGGGAGTCTTTGGATGTTAGAATGTCGTTGACATGAATCGCAGTCTCGGACAAGGTCGTTGGCATCTTTCTGCATAGTTGGCCAATAGTATCCTTGTCGAAGTATTTTATGGCACAAAGCTCTGCCGCCGAGGTGGTTGCCACATATGCCTTCATGAACCTCCCGAAGAGCATAATCAGCCTTCGATGGTCAGAGGCATTTAAGCAGAGGCATAGAGAAGGATCGTTTATATAGCCGATCATCAATCAAGACATAATGGGAGGATTGCATCTTCAGTTTCCTTGCCTCTTTCCGGTCGATAGGTTGTAGCCCTTCTTTGAGATACTTATATATGGGATCCGCCCAAGATGGTTCGGTGTCGACTAGCATCATCTGATCAGAATCAATGATACTGGATTTCTCAGGACCTCCAAATGAAATTTTCGCTCAAGGTCCATTGAGTCCGCAGTTGCTAGGTGAGATAAGAGGTTGGCGCGTGCATTTTCTGCCCTTGGTATCTGAATAATTTCAAATTCAGTGAAGTGGGATAACAAATCATGCACCTTTTGCAAATACTGAACCATATTCGGCTCTCGGGCTTCGAATTCTCCTCGTACTTGGCCTGCCACTAGTTAGGAGTCAGTATAAGCGTTTAGCTTCTCAACTTTGAGCTCCCGAGCGATGCGGAGTCCGGCAATTAGGGCCTCATATTCTGCTTCATTGTTGGAAGTTGCGAAGGAGAAGTGGATGTCGTACTCAAATGTTGCTCCTTCTGGACTAGTGATGACAAGACCCGCGTCAGAGCTGCTCGCACTAGAGGATCCGTCGACATGAAGTAACCACGGAGCGTTGAGCTTCGGTTGCTCAGGGGAACCTGAGGTAGAGCCATCCTCAGGTATGGTACACTCCAGGAGGAAATCTGCCAGGACTTGGGCTTTAATGGCGGGACGAGGATAATATTGAATGTCGTGCTCGCTCAGCTCCACAGCCCACTTAGTCATCCTTCCCGAGGCCTCCGGGCGATGGATGATAGATCTGATAGGTTGGTTGGTTAGAACCACCACGGTATGCGCCTGGAAATATGGCCTCAGCTTCTGAGCTGATGTCACCAGGGCCAAGACCACCTTCTCGACCCGGGTATACCTTGTCTCGGCATCCCTGAGCAATTTGCTGATATAATAGATCGGCCTCTAAACCTTGTTATCCTTCCTGACCAGCACTGAGCCGACGACACTCTCAGAAACCGCCAAATACAAACTCAGCATTTCTCCTTGCTTCGGACTGCTAAGGAGGGGTGGGGATCCGAGGTATCTTTTAAGATCTTCGAAGGACTTCTGGCAATCCGAGGTCCATTGAAAATTCTTCGCTGATCGGAGGGCTTTGAAGAAGGGGAGGCATTTCTCGGCCGATCGAGCAATGAAGCGGCTGAGGGCCGCTATCCTCCCAGTGAGACGCTGCACTTCCTTGACCGACACCGAAGGGATCATTTGCTGCAGGGCTTGGATCTTTTGGGGGTTCGCTTCAATTCCCCGCTATGAAACCATGAAGCCCAGGAACTTGCCGAAATTAACTCCGAAGGCACATTTAGTTGGATTGAGCTTCATCTGGTACTTTCGGAGCATTGAAAAGTTTTCCGCAAGGTCCTCCACATGGTGGGGCGCCTCCTTGCTCTTCACCAGCATATCATCAACATAGACCTCCATGTTCCGACCGATTTGATCCTTGAAGATTTTGTTGACCAGCCTTTGGTAGGTGGCACCTGCATTTTTCAGACCAAAAGGCATAACTTGGTAGCAATAGATACCTCGATCGGTGATGAAGGCTGTCTTTTTTATCTTCGGGTGCTATTCGGATTTGGTTGTACCCTAAGTAGGCATCCATGAAAGTCAGCATCTGATGGCCCGATGTTGCATCTATGAGTTGGTCAATCCGAGGGAGAGAAAAACTATCCTTCGGGCATGCTTTATTGAGGTCGGTGAAGTCGATGCAGATCCTCCACTTGCCATTTGACTTTTTCACCATGACAATATTTGCCAACCAGTCGGGGTAATTGACCTCTCGGATGAAGTTGGCTTTGATGAGCTTGTCCACTTCTTCCTCGATAGCTTTCTGATGCTCGGGGGCAAAGCTTCTTTTCTTCTGTTTGACTGGTCAAAACATCTCGTCCACGCTGAGGTGATGAACTAAGACATCTGGACTAATCCCTGGCATATCTGAGGCAGACCAGGCGAACACATCAGCATTCTCCCAAAGGAAATTGATTAAGTCTTGTCGATGCTTTTCCTTTAGCTGTGACCCGATCTTTATGGTTCGGTCAGGCCGAGCTTCATCCAGCGGCACCTCCTCCAGTTCCTCAGCTGGTTCTCCTTGCTGCTCAGCGAGTCTTCACGAGCATCTAGCCCATCCACCTCGGGCTTCTTGGATTGCAAGTCGGCGACAAAGCAATGCCGAGCAATAATCTGGCTATCCCGAACAACCCCTACTCCCCATTTAGTGGGGAATTTCATAGCAAGATGGGGAATAGAAATGATGGCCTTGAGGGATATCTGTCCTGGCCTACCGAGGATGGCATTGTAAGGGGACCACAGCTTAGTCACGAGGAAATCCATGAGCGTGGTAGCTGCCCTAGGCTAGGTGCCGGCTTGGACCGTCAGAGTAATGACTCCCTCATGGATTATAGGTCACTCGTGAAACCCACCAGAGTGGATTCCACGGCTCGGAGGTTTTCCACCTGGAGTTTCAGTCTCACAAAGGCATCGAAAAACAAAACATTAACGGAGCTTCCGCTATCAATTAAAATGCGGAGTACATCATAAGTTGTTCATACTCAAAGATACAACCAGAGCATCATCGTGGGGGTACTGTATCTCCCACAGGTCTTCATCAAAAAAAGCAAGCTCGTCGACTCGAGCCTTCATCGGTAGATTTTCTTCCTCACTCGGTCCAGATGATGGAGAGTCGATTGCCGATATCATGTTGACATGGCCAATGACCGGGGGATTCAGCGGAGGAAGCTGGCGAGGTTTAGGTTGACGACCTCCCTCATTCACTAGCTCAGGTGGCCCTCTGAATCGGTCTAATCTGCCCCACTGGATTAGACGCTCGATTTCATTCCGGAGCTGCCAACACTCTTCGGTATCATGCCCATGGTCTCGATGGAAGCATCAATACTTGGTCAAATCCCTCTGGACCCCGTTACCTCAGAGGAGAGGAGGCCGAGGAATCTGGCGCTCGATCTCCATCAAAATCTGCGCCCTCGGCGCAGTGAGAGGGGTATAGTGGTCGAACCTTTGAGCTGGGCTTCGGGTCCGGTCTCATGGCGGAGGGGCTCCATGGCAGCGAGGCGGGCTTGCGCGGCGGTAGGCTCGATGCTTATCAGAGTTTTTCACCTCCTTCTTCTGCTGCTCGGATCGAGCCGACCTTCTTGACTCCTTGACTCTAGCGTACTTGTTCGCCAGAGACATCATGTCCGAAAGGCTCTTAGGGTAGTTGACCTCCAGGGTCAAATAAAAGTCTCCCGCCTTTGATACCCCTCCGGCCAAGGCGGACATGGCCACCTCATGATTGAGGTGGTCGACTTCTAGCAGGGTCGTGTTGAAACGGCCGAGGTAGTTCTTTAGGGATTCCCCCTCTCTCTGCTTAACTTCCGAGAGGGAATCAGATCTCCACTAATGACGACGACTGCTGACAAATTGGCTGATAAATAGATAGCTCAACTCGTCAAAAGAATTAATAGAATCAGATCTCCACTAGGTTCGAGTAGACCCTCTAAGGGTAGAGGGGAAAGCACGGCATAGGATCGCATCTGACGCTCCATGGAACATCATGATGGACTTGAAGTTGTAGAGGTGGTCATTGGGATCAGTAGATCTGTGGTAGGGCTCAATGGTAGGGAGCTTGACATGAGGGGGAATCACTTCCCTCATGATCCTCTCGATGAAGGGGATGCCCTGATCCGTCTTCGGCTGGGATGGAGGAGCCTGCCTGACGGCGTCTAACTCCTGACGCCATTCTCGTCGCATCTCCTGCATCTACTACCTGATTCACTTGTCCAGAATGACAGGAGGGATCGGGCGATAGGATGGCGGTAGCAGTGTCAAACTTGGGAGGATACCGGGGAGTGGGAGCGAGCTCGACGGGATCTGAGTGGGCTCCCTCCTCTAGCCTGGTGGGGCATTGGCTTCGCCCCTGCAGGTCGGTGAAGGCAATCCGCTGCCCCGAGCGGATTAGAGGGAAGAGTTACTGGAGGAATGTGGGCGGCCTCCTCTTCATGAAGTGGCGGAATAGGAGCCACCGGGTGGGGAACCCTTTGAGCTCCTTGAACGAGCTGAGTCAGGGCCTGGACCTGCTGAACCAGAGCGGCGAACTGGTCCAGGGTCACCGTCGGAGCCGACGGTGAACGGGTTTCAGTTAGTGGTGGTAGCGAGGGCTCCACGCCGTTAGTTGGATCAGGCCTCTGAGATGCAGCCTGGCCCTGAGCCTCGGAGGCAGCTCTCTTCCGGTTGGCCATTAAAGGATTTTTCTTTCGATCTGGATCCTTGTCTCCTAGAATACAAGTTTACAAGATTTGGGACCCTTCCTCTAGCGCCAATCTGTTGCCGCGGAAATCCATTCTCGACTCCCGGTGCTGTTGGGGCTTCGAATCTGGGCTCGACTCTTGGTCGGGACCTGCAAAATAGTCCTCGAGCAGAGGGTGGTTTGGGGGGTGCCCTCTACGGAAGACCCTCTGACGCCCAAGTCAGTGGAGATTCACAGCAAGCAGACAAATGAGTAGAAGGATCCCCGAGGAAGAGTTCCTCTAGGGGCGGTGCCAGGAGCTCTGTCTGAACTCTAATGGAGTTTTTCAAAGAGTGTGAGTGAGTGAAAGAGAGGTGTCTTGAGCGTGCAGAATGGCGTACCTGAGGGGATCTGAGGCTATGATATTTTTAGGTGATCACCTGATTCCTTGGACATGTCACAGAGGGTCTAAAAGTTGTTGGGATTCGAAACTGATACAAATCAGGCTATTACAGGGCCGGTAGGATCCATATCCGGTTGGTTAGAGGATCAACAGCTAGGAAGAGTAGACGATGCTTTAAGATTCAGCGACTACATAGGCTCTAGGCCATTTCTGGTAGCGTAGGCATGATTTCCTATTTAAAATCTTGTTAGTTTAGGTGTATTCCGCAGAGGTGCTTGGATACCTCAGTCGGGCCAAGGTATAGATAGATGGCTGAATCTGCCGAAGTATGGTGAGGCTCAATTTACCGAGGTATAGGATAGCTCGGTCTTCCTGAGACACAGAATGGCTCGGCCTACTGAAGGACAGGATGGTTCCATGGCGATAGCTCGGCCTGTGGGGTATGATAATAGCTCGATCAGCCGAGGTATAATAATAGCTTGGCCAACTGTTACACGAAAGCTGTTTGGAGAGGGTAGCCTACTCATTGCTGCCTATCGGATGTGACAGCTATGCGACAGGGTGCACAGGCTAGCCCTAGCCCGATGTCTTAGATTGTATGCACATTAATGCAATGATATTTTTACCCCTCATCAATCTTTATCAAGATAAATTAATTATTTTTATAAAAAAGCCCTCCTCAAATATCGCTATCCTCAAAAATATGTATTATATACATATAATCTATATTTTAATCATTACCTCGGTTCAGATGCGTCGAAACGTTAGTTGAGGTATTGAAACCCAACAATACATGAATACACCCCTTTTTTTCTAATAAAAACCATCTTTTAGATTGACCAAGACAAATTGAGATATAAGTTAACCACAGTCATTATCCATCGTTGAGACAAGCAACATATTAAGATCAGTTCAAAACCCCTGCTACTCTTGATGGTAAGGTTTTATTTGGACTGAGTTGAGCTTAGATAGATGCACAACATTATAAGAATTAAATAGTTTATCCCGTATGAATTTTAAGCAGGCAATTCATATCAAAACTAAATCAACTCTTTCTCTTAATGTATAGTCCATCCCGGCAGCTGCGCCAAGCAAAACCTTACATTGGGTAGGTAAGTTTTGATCAAATTTCTTCTCTTAAAGTATCGAAGTCAACCATGATTTTCAATGGATCTTAGTAGAGCCATTTCTTAGATTTCAATATCCACCAAGAAGCACACCATCCTTGAGGAAGGATGTATATGGTGGACTTAGCCACATCTTGATTTTGCAATAATCTTTAAAACTCATAAAAAGGGTGGTGATGAATTTGGAAAATAATAAGGATTAAAATGCACAATTTTACTAGTAGGTGTGGCATAAAATAAGTGTCCAATTATTAGATAACATATTGTAGAAAAAATATTCCTCGAAAAGATTAATGCTATTCCAATTAAAAATAGGAATAAATCTTGAAACATTCATGACTTCGACTAAAAATCCTAGAGTCTTCGAACCCAAATGGGATTTATTCAGAATTTCATAAACCCTAGGAAAACTAAACCCATCATTTATAAATAAAATACTAGAAGTGATGGATCTGTATATCTTAGCATGATTGCACTTTATCTCCTTTATTCTTTCTTAAATTTCTTCCTGACTTGACTATTGGAAAGTTTCTTTAGAGAATAACCATCGATTCTTATAATTTTCTTGTTTGATTGATCAAGTTTTTAGATGTCTTCTCATTTTCTTTGACTTTTGAAGTCTGAAGCCAATTTTGAATATCAACAATTGCTAATCTATGGCTTCATAATATGGTGCTGTAATTGTGACTTATTGGGAGTCAAAAGAGAAAGGAAAGGAGTAGCTTTTAAAGCAATGAAGGGTAAAGAAAAAGAAGGCAAAGGTGAGGTTGAAGCCTTTATGTTGTTTGAAAGACTTATGAAATATAGAAAGAAAAGAAGGGTTTTTATATATTGTTAAATAAATAAAAAGTAAAGCAAAATATTATAAACCCCCTGATTTGGGGGTTTAAAAATTATTGTTATTGAAGAGTTTGGGAGGGCATTATGAACCCTCTTAAATTCCTCCCACCCTACTTAAAAAACTTTCAAACAAAAGTATTCCAATGCCTTTTCTCTTTTCTTTTTTCCTTCCAATCTCTCTCTCCCAAATAAGCCGTTAGAAATACTTTCTAAATATTTAGCAAAGATTATTCAAGCTGTAGATACTTTGATCAGCTTTTTATTAGCCGATATCATGTTCAAGTTGAGCTCATTAACAAAAATTGTATAGTAAACTTTGACATATTCATGAACTTAGTTGAGATCAAATATTCAACTTATACTCACCTTGACACTAAAATCTATAACACAACTATGAGACCTAGCTCCATTAGGCTAGTTCACTTTAGATTAAGGTCCAATTTGATTGAATTAAATTAAAAATATTAAAAACAATATAATTAAAATTTGTAGTTAAATATATTTTTATAATGTTAACTTAATCTTTTAACACATCTTAAATCATACAAATTGAAGTTTAATTGAGAAAGTTAAGAGAAATTTTATGAACATATATAAGCATTGACAACATTATAAGAAATAACAAAAATACCATCTATGATGATAAGGATGATTTTTTATTTTTATCCAAATTTTTATATTGTAAAACTATGTTAGATGAGCCAAAAAAATTTATGAGTTATGATTTTATTTTTGAATGTAGAAATCAGTATCCAACAAAAACTGAAAAATCTATTAGTTTTGAAAATTAGTATCATGTGAAAAGTAGAAAGCCTTTTGGCTTTTAAAAATTTCTTTATAAATAGGACTCAATTAAAATTTTTTGATATTAAATCAATAGTCCAAAAGTGAAGGTTAAAGGATCAAAAAAAGTTAATAAAGCCCTTGAGCATTAAAATTTAAGGAGTTCTCATCTATTTTATTTGCGATACATATGCATATTCCTTATCATAAGTTAAACTATTTTATAAATTATTTATGGTTGCAAAAAAAATTTAAAATTTTATAAGTAACCTAATCATAAGTTAAGTGTATTTTACAAATTCTTGATGATTGCAAAAAGGATTTTAAAATTTTTTAAGTAATATAATCATAAGTTAGAGTATTTTATAAATTCTTCATGATTATTAAAAGAATTTTAAAATTTTGTAAGTAACCTAATCATAACTTAGAGTACTTTATAAATTATTCATGATTCCTAGAAGGATTTCAAATTCTGTAAGTACCCTCATCATAAGTTAAAGTATTTTATAAATTTTTCTGATTGCTAACAAATTTTCATATGTTTATGAATTAATTATATAAAAAATTTAGATTAAATAAATTACTAAATGATATATATGTATATATTTAATTTTTTGTTAAAGTGTTTAAATTATTTTGAATTACTAATGCCCCAATCCGATGGCATATCTAGCACATAGACATTGGGTCCTACCTTCTCTATTACTTTAAAGGGGCCAGCTCCGCAAGCATGAAGTTTCTTTACGGTCCCTGGCAAGAACCGTTCAGGCCTAAGCTTAACCTTGACAGAATCTCCTACACCAAACTTTTTGGCTCTTCTTCGGGAGTTAACCAATCTTTTATAAGTTACATTACTTAAATTTATTTTCTGGCTAATGTCCTTATGTAAGTCTCTAATATGCTGTGCAAATGCTTGTGCGGACTCTGAGACTCGTATGGAGGGGTAAAGGAATTAAATCAAGTGAACGATTAGGCTTGTACCCATAAACTATCTCAAATGGACTCTTGCCCATGTACTCTTTTAGAACTTTGGTCATGATTCTCATAAATGTGCTAGGTGCATTTAAAAGCCCAAAAGGCATCATGACCCACTCAAACAAACCATCTCTAGTCTTAAATGTAGTCTTTCACTCATCCCCTGATCTAATTCTAAATTGATGGTAACCACTCTTAAGGTCTATTTTGGAAAAGATAGTGGCACCCGCCATCATGTTTAACATGTCATCTAATCTGGGGATAGGAAACCTATACTTGATAGTGATTTTGTTGATGGACCTACTGTCCACGCACATTCTTCAGGTACCATCCTTCTTAGGGGTTAAGAGTGCAGAAACTGCAAAAAGACTTAAGCTTTCCCTAATGAAAACTTTCCTAAGTAATTCTCCCACTTGTTTCTATAATTCTTGATGCTCAGTGGGGTTCATCCTATAATGGGGAAGGTTTGGGAGGGTGGATCTTGGGATCAAGTCAATGACGTATTGGATGTCTTTCAGGGTTGGTAACTGATCAGGCAACTCTTCAGAGAAGACATCCTTAAACTCCTCTAGGGTCTCAATTACTTCTGGGGGTTGTTCCTTTTGGACTGATTCATGGATCTCTTTACTGGTCAAAATCTAAACAGAGTTACCCTCAGTGATGTCCTTTTCTAATTCCTTAGCTTTAATTAGATTAACTCTTGGCTTGCTATCCTTAAGGCTACGAGATCCTTTCTTGATTGGGTCCCTAGGTGGAGCTAGATGTATCACATACTTGTTCCTATTGTATTTAAAAGAGCAAATGTTGGATCGACCAAACAAGGTGGCATCGTGATCGTAAAGCCAAGGTCGACCTAATATAATACAACTGACACCCATAGGAAGTACATCGCACCAGACCTTTTCCTCATAATTTTGCATTTTGATTAGGATTTGGCATCTGGACTTGATTGGGATAGAGGTGGAATCTTTCCACGAGACCTTATAGGGACTAGGATGGGGAACTGTGGTCAATCCTAATGACTTAACGATATTGGCAGAGACGGCATTGATGCAACTCCCGCTATCCACTATGATCTTGAGCACCTTATCCCCTATCTTGACAAAGGTCTGTAGGATGTTAGTCCTACGTCAATCTTTCTGGTCCTTAGTTTAGGTCTGGGTCAAGATACATCTAACCGGTCCTAGTAGATTTTCAGACTCAAATGTTTCTCCTCCCTATCGTACTCATCTATCATATGGGTATCAGCCTCGTAGACCTCTCCCTTAGGCTCAACTATGGGCTCGGATTCAGTCTCAAATAACTCATCTATATGAAGGGATCTGACTGGGCATTGACTGATCATATGTCCTGGTTTGTTGCACTTAAAGCATACGACTTGGGAGTTGGGACTTCTCTGGACTTCTATAGATTTACCTTTATCCTCTCTTTGGGGTATAGGGGTACTATTTTGGGGCTGACTCAACTCGATTTGGCTTGTACTGGGTTGGCTAGTGTAGGGTCAACTCGGGTAAGTCTGGCGGGGGCCAGAGTATTGGGTAGGCTTGGGATAACTAAGATAGGCCTGGCTAGATCCTGGATATGGGCTAGGGCTCTTGGTATCCTTTGGTATACGATAGGGTGGTCTTCTCTGAAAATGTTTATAATCCCTAACAACCTGGTAAGCTTCTTCTAGGTCGTGTACCTTTCTTAGGTAGAGTTCTCTTTGAATATCTGCTCTCAGGCCATACCTAAATTTAGATAGGGTGACTTTCTCAGGCTGGACGATATTACACCTCATGGCATATTCTTGAAATTTAGCAATGTACTCATTCACAATCTTGCTATCCTGAACTAATCCCTGCCACTGGTCCTATAGGCTCTGGTTATATGACGTGGGGACATAATTGGACCTAAGTCTAGCCTTCATGGCATGCCAAATGACTACGGGGTCTCTACCCTTTAGTGCTTGACTTCGCTCTATAGTGGCCCAGTATAACCTAGCCTATCGTACTAACTTGAGTTTGGCAAACCTAAACTTATGCTCTTCAAACATGTCGTACCAGTCAAAGTACTGGTCCGTCTATTCCTTCCAATCTAGGTAGTCCTTAGGGTCCATAGAGCCATCGAAAGTAGGTGCCTCAAGTCTGACACTTCTAAGAGCTCTTTCTTCTTGGTCTACTGCCTCATGATTGGGTCTCCTAGGAGGGACATGTAGGACTGGATCAGACCAAGATGGTCTCCTAGGCCCATCTTCAAAGTGAGGATCGTGGTGTGGAGGTCCCCTAGGGTTTGGCCTTATGTAGAGGTTAGGCTGATAGGATGAGGTGGGGTCTCATGATCATATTCAGTGTGGTCCTTACGGTCTTCTTCTAGGATGCCTAACCTAGTTTCGACTTGATCAAACTTGGATCCTAATCTAGCCTCAGATTGCTTGATGTCTTGGTTCATTCGGGCTAGTTGTTCAGTGATGATCCTCAAGTGATCCTTAATGTTTTGATTAGCAATGGGTTCAACCTGTAATGAAAATGGTGATGGATGAAAAGATGCTTCTGATCTAGTGCACATGCAAACACAATCAGGCACACAAGACTCAAATTGACTCGGACTATGGTATGCTAGACCTAGTCATTCAGAGTAAAGGATTTGGCTTAATGCAAGCCAATCTAATAGTAACTCTTCAATTGGCCAGTTGGGACAGATGAAAAAGGGGAAAGGTTCTTTCTCTAAATTGCAGGGGCCTAATTAGAGTAACCCCAATACTCCGCTTAAGTTGTTTGACATTTCACCCCCCCCCCCCCCCCCCCTTCTAGACATCAGTTTTAGAGCACACGCCAGATTGAGTTGTACTAGTCTCCTCCAGTATACTAGACCGACTGTTGGTGTCCCTAGCCTTATAGAGAAAATATCAGTTAAGTTGCTACTCACTTTTAGATTAGAGGCTTGGGTTCAGAATGCATGGGTGGTTGTTTTGAGCCAAGGAAGGGGTCTCAATCCTTTCCTTATTTTGACAACAATGAGAGCCCTTAAGAGTAGTTAAATGCAAATGAATGGTACACAAACCCTAATCTAGAAATCTAGAAATAGTAGCAAATCTCAAGAATTTTTATGTTTTTTGTGAGTGTATTTCAGTTCTGAAACTTGGTGTGTTGGTGGTAAGTCTTGTGCAGAATGTGTAGTAAATTCTTGATTTAATTAAGATTTAATATGTTTTAATCACAAAATCTTGAATCAGTTCAGATTTCTTAGGGCTATTGAACAGAACAATGATGCATGAATTTTTAGAAATTATTTAGATAAAATATTAATGTAAAAATTTTTGTGCAAATAGTGGATTAAATGTATATTATTTAAAAAAAATTATTGCATTAATCAGATCAAAGTTTATTAGGATTTTCAGTATAAAGTTTTAGATCAATTCAGATATTCTGAATACAAAAAAAATAAAATAGTCTGTTCTCTGTGAGTAATCAGGCATATAATTAATTCACAGATCAAATTAAATTCCTAAAAATAATAAAAAATAATTTCAATTATATTGAATCCAACGAAATAAATTTTAAAATTTTCTAATGTGTATGCAGACAGAAATAATTTAATTAATAGATAATATACTGACAAGAATGTGAATGAAAAATCAAGCCCTAACTGTGCTCTGATACCTATTGATGTAGGACTGATATCGCATGCAAGTGGATTTTAGAGGATTTATAATTTTTAATTGAATAGTTTCTCGAAGTAAAGGCCTAAGAGAGGTTCAGAAAAACTCTCAGTAATTTTTAGCACGTGAAAAAGTTCCACAGAAAATCTGAGAAAAATGATCGCCGAGGCTAAGAAGCCCCGGTAGAGCTTGCTCTCCCATAATAAAGCTACTAGTAGATTAGAGGGTGTATACCTAGCAGAATGAGAAGATCGAGATGCTAAAGGGTCGCTCTACCTGGCAGATGCACCCTAGATGATCAAGCCTCGAGCCAGTGGATCTGCGGCTAAGTATCCGCTGACCTGGATGACGATTACCTTAAATCTTGGATTCACGGTTACTGAGGGACCTGCAAGAACACCATCCAAGGGTTAAAGAACAAAATAGAAAAGTCATATTAGAGGCAAAGAGGCAAGGAAGAAGTAGAGAAGGAGAGGCGGCCAAGAGGCTCTTGGGTGTCCATTAGAGGTAAACAAGGGCGGCGGCCAGGGTTTATCTTGGAGACTGGGATGTTGGCACACGTAGGAAAAGGGAATCAAGAGCATCAGAAAATCAAATAACAAAACTCACAATAACTTAAAACTGGATTGATTGATTAATAATTAAAAGATGCATAATTCATATAAGAGGGTCTCTTTTATAGAGCAAGAGACTTAGGGCCCAAGTAAATACAGATATGGAAAGAAAATGGGCGCCCACTTTCTTTCTAAAGTGTAAATTATATTAGATGGAAAAAAACTTCATGCCATACAAATCCCTTTCAAAAAGGTAATTTATGGGTGGCAATAAGGGGCGTCCCTTTGCTGCATCTTTGGACTGGAATTCTTTCAAATAGGGTTGCATAAATTGGGGAATTGAGGCTTATCCTGTTGACTTGCTTACTCTGCTAGGTGGCATGTGGAATGCCTGCTTTTTCGGATTGAAATTCTTCCAAATAGGGTTGCATGATTTGAGGGATTGAGGCTTATCTTATTGACCTGCTTGCTCTGCTAGGTGGCATGTGGAATGCTTGTGCTGGAGGGTGAAAAGTGTGTGGCTGGCATGTGACTTCTTATGTAGGTATGGTGCCAACTTGAATTTAGCAACTGCTTTATTTGACTGTGATGGCCTTGTCTTCTACTCCAATACTAGTGTCTCCTCTTGTAAGCTGAATGAACTTAATACAATACCAACTGGACTGAACAGGACTCAAATTGATCCAAGCTCATAATGAGCTGACTCAATATGACCCAAACCCTAATAATGAGTACCAAGTTAAAAGACAGGATTCAAATGCCCAAACAAAAATAAAATTAGATCTAAATTAAAATAAAATAAATTAAACCTAGTTTCCCAACTAAATTAAACCTTACAAACCTAATGAGATATCCATAGAGAATTAAGAATCCTCTGCTTGATCCTGGTGCCTGCACCACTTATATAGTTAGAGTCATTAATGTCGTCTGATGAGCCGCTACTTTTAGAGGCTCATGCTGGAACTGATGGCTCCTGTCTTATTAACCCGATAGGGATCGAGGATAGTGGATAAGCTCGGCTTTGCCGATGCAGAGGCTTATTCGAAAAGCTGGAACGAACCATAAATATAAGACAAAAAGGTACCGATGCCGCTCAGGAGCCGGGACCAACGAGGAGCCATCTCGGGCCGCCTAGAGTCCGCCTCGGGCTGCCTAGAGACCGCTACTGTAGCTGGAGCTGCCTAGGAACCGTCTTGGGCCGCTTAGGGACTGCTTCTGTAGCTGGGGCCGCCTTGGGCCACCTAGGGATTGCTTCTGTAGTTGGGGCTGCCTAGGAACCGCCTCGGGCCGCCTAGGAACCGCTTCTGTAGCTAGGACCGCCTAGGAACCGCTTCGGGCTGCCTAGGGACCGCTTCTATAGCTGGGGCCGCCTAGGAATCGCCTCGGGCCACCTAGAGACTGCTTCTATAGTTAGGGCCATCTTGGGTCGCCTAGGGACCGCTTCTATAGCTGAGGCTGCTTAGGAACCGTCTCAGGCCATCTAGAGACCACTTCTTTAGCTGGGGCCACCTAGGAACCGCTGTAGCTTCTGGCTGATAATTTTTGACTATTAATTTTCACATGATTTTTACCATCCATATTAAATTTTATAGTTACTTATTACATCAATTACTCATCAAAATATCAATAAATTTATTAAGCTCGAAAGCTTGAGCAACCCAATCACATGTTCAAGTAAGGCAACCAACAAATCAAGTGATTAGACTGAATTAAAGTTTAAAATATGTTAAAGATTACACTTATAATATTAGATATAATATTGAAATCATATATATCTATTTGAAATAGTTATATTTTAAGTACGGTACTTCAAATCAAATATATTTACATTTTATACGACTCTAATTACAGTATAAATTAAAAATAAAATTTCTACCTATATTAGTACTGGAACTATTGAATTTATAATTTTTAATGCGTTAAAGTCAAGGGGTTTGTCAAAACTTAGTCCACGTTGGCTGCGTGCTTGAGAGGCGATGTGACATGGGAGAAGCCTTAGGAGCTTGAAATTCCCCAGCGTCCAAGTTGGTGAGAGCGACAGTGTGGTAACGTAAGCGATGACGATCTCTATTGGATGAATGGAGCACCCTGTGCGGCCAAGCATTTTGGAACCGCACCGTTCATATTATCAATTGAATCGAGATCAATCTTAATATCTCATCAGTCAACTATCATATTTAAAAAATAATAAAGCTGAATCGTCTTCAGCAGAGTCAAAGTCATCTCGATAAACCGAACCATTCTCATACCTTAATAAATCGAGTCATTCTCATACCTCGACGAACCAAGCTATTCTCATTCCTCGACGAACCGAGCTATTCTACGTCTCAGCCAGACCGAAGCTACAGAATCAAGCGCAGAAGAATTTAAATTCATAATAGTTGAACAAGATTTCAAACAAAAAATTATGCAAACAATACCAAAAGTGGCCTAAGGCCTATATAAGTGGCCCATGACCTACATAATCGCTGAATCTCAAGGTTCAACCAGCTCTCCTGACCGTTGATTTCCTAACTAACTGATCCCACTGGCCTCGAACAAACTTGATTCGAATCCGATATAACGTGCCCAAAGAATCAGGTGATCGCTTATAAATACCGTAGTCTTCAGGTATGCTCTCACTAACACTCAGACTAAAAAACTCCATTGAAACTTAAGCAGAGCTCGGAGTTCTCAGGAAGGCCATTCGTCTCGAGGAACTCTTCTGCAAGAGCCTTCTCCTCATATTTGCTTGCTGTAAATCTTTATTGACTTGGGCATCGAAGGGTCTTCCACATAGGGCCGCCTCAAACACTTTCTGCGTGAGGACTGTCTTGCAGGTTCCACTCCGGGTGAGAGACCAGCGTCCATATCCGGAGACGAGCTGCATCCGAATCGGAAAGTGAATTTTTGCATCAATAATATTTATTTAATAAAAATAGCTGAAAGAAAATATTTTTTTAAATAATTATTTTATTAAAAAATAATTTTTTATTTCTGAGTTTTCTTTCCTTTTGATTAATTTTTTTAGAATTATTCTCTGAATATTTTTCCTATCTTTTATTTCAAACACAGCCTGCAAATCTAACCGGTAACGCAAACCAATCATCTTTAGGCCGAATTTAAGCTAGAAGTTTCTCAACAACATTTTAAATAGAGTAGGTAGCATTTGAGTCGTCCTTCGTTGAACGTCCTGATCGAAAAGTGGATAGACGAGGCCTATCTCCTGCGAACCACTCTTTTAGCCGGAAAAGTATACATCATTTTGGTATAGTTTAATTTGCATGAAACATGATGATTTATCCGCGTATAAATTTACACATTTGCTACAAAACCTATGAACGAATCTTTCGAAGAATTTCTGCATAGCCGAATCATTGCATTTGATATAAACCATTCTGCATCAAAAATAGTATACAAAGTTTTTTTTCTGCAGTCTTTTCATCCTAGATTTAGTTTCGGCTTACTTATGGATGAAGAAAGTCACCTCTTCTTCTTGATAATGATGTTGATTGCAGTAACCAAACAACTCATATTTAAAAATTTTTATAACTCATATTTAAACATTTTTATAAAAAATTCTCTGTTTTTGAAAAACTCGTGGCAATCAAAGAAGATCTAAATAATAATAAAAAAATTCAATCCATCATCTCCGTCAAGATAAATTAATTATTGTTTTATAAAAAAGTCCTCTTCAAATATCTCTATCCTCAAAAATATGTGTTGGAAGGTAAAATCATCATTGCATCAATATCCATGCGAGAAGACTAAGACCGACCCCATCTCTTCGCCTGCCAAAATATCCCCGAGCTTCCCATAGCTCGGCTCTCCCGAGCTTCCATAGCTCGGCTCCTCCGAGCTCCCTGCAGCTCTTTTCTCCCGAGCTCCCTGCAGCTCTTCTCCCCCGAGTTTTCGTAGTTCGGCTCTCCCGAGCTCCCATAGCTCGCCTCTCCCGAGCTTCCATAGCTCGGCTCCCCCGAGCTTCCCATAGCTCGGCTCTCCCGAGCTTCCATAGCTCGGTTCCCCCGAGCTCCCTGCAGCTCTTCTCTCCCGAGCTCCCTGCAGCTCTTCTCCCCCGAGCTTCCGTAGCTCGGCACCCCCGAGCTTCCATAGCTCGGCTTCCCCGAGCTTCCTGTAGCTCGTTTCCCCTGAGTTTTCATGGCTCGGCTTCACCGAGCGACCCACGATCCAATACTCACCTCCGTAGAACCTGACGCTGGAGAGCCTAGACCTATCGTAACAACATCCCAGGCGAGGAATCATGTTAAGAAGTGGTCTAGAACCTAACACGGCTATCTAGGACCTACACACCTACCAGATCTCAAGCCATCAAGGGGCTCTCCTAGCCGTCGATCCCCTAACAAACAAGATATGGATCCCAACGGTCCGATTCGATCCGTCTCCGTATCCTAACAACCTTCAAACCTTCCAGAAGGCGCTCAAAATCCAGGTGACAACCTATAAATATGACACTCCCATATTCCCTCAGGTACGGCTGACACCCTCACTCTCACTCTTCCGCTCTCGCCAGCTGCTCGTCGGTGCTCTCCCCCTTTTTATGGAGTTCTCGATCGGCCGCCCCTAGAGAGACTCCCCGGAGAGATCCACCTTCCCATTTTTCTGATTGATCGCCGATTTCCTCCCACTGACTTGAGCATCGGAGGGTCTTCCACGGAGGGCCACCCATAATGCCTCTCGTGCGAGGATTTGTGTGCAGGTCCGTCCCTGAAGATCGACTGCGTCCGAGTCGAAGGACGGATCCTGACGGCATCAATATGTATTATAAACATATAATCTATATTTTAATCATTACCTCGGTTCAGATGCGTCGAAACGTTAGTTGAGGTATTGAAACCCAACAATACATGAATACACCCATTTTTTTCAAATAAAAAAATTATCTTTTAGATTGACCAAGACAAATTGAGATATAAGTTAACCACGGTCATTATTCATCGTTGAGACAAGCAACTTGATATGGCTGATCCAGTACCGTTAGAGTTAACGGTAAAAAAGACTGACGGCATCCCGCTTCGGCCTCCGGGCATCATTCAACCTCCGAGGCCCGCTTCAGCCTCCGAGGCATCATTCAACCTCCGAGACCCGCTTCGGCTCCCGGGGCATCATTCAACCTCCGAGGCCCGCTTCAACCCCGGAGCATCATTCAACCTCCGAGGCCCGCTTCGGCCTCCGGAGCATCATTCAACCTCTGAAGCTCGCTTCGGCCTCCTTCAGCCTTGAGCTTTTCAGCCTCGGCCTTGAGCTTCCGCCATGGTCTGGCCCTTGGGACCAGTAGCTTATAGCTACGAGCCACCTGGCACGCCCACGTGGTCCACTACCCGCCTGCTACAATGGATCGTCATGCCCCATTAAGACGTATGGCCCACCATGCACCCATAACATGGCCATACTCCGTTACGGCATGTGGTCCACCACTCGCCTGCAACTATGTATGGCCATATCCCGTTACGGAGTACGATCCACCGCTCGCCTGCGGCTGCATATGGCCATACCTCATAACGGCGCGCGCCTGCTGCAACCATAGCCACCCGACACGCATAATACCTTATTGGTAGGTGGCAAATGAGGAAGGACACCTCTGACACGCCCACGATCCATCACTATCATCCTCGCCTTTTTGTTTGTTATCAGATAGCATTATCTGGGAATGATGAACCTTCTGGAAGCATGGGAGAGGGAGATCTTTGAGCAAGTATAAAGGCCCACGCTTGCGACAAAGGGAGGATCCTGAACCATAACTCTCTAGCTTTCTTCTGCTAGCTAACTCTTGTCTGTTCCCGAGTGACTGACTTGAGCGTCGAAGAGTCCCCACCGGAACATCCGGTCTCTGGGGACTTTTCTTGCAGGAGTCCAGCGAGGAGGACCTCCGTTTCCCCGGTGTTCAAGGAAGGTGACTCGGCATCAACAGATTGGCGCGCCATGTAGGGGGAAGAAGAGAAAAGCTTCGAACCTGTTAGCAGCAACTTCTCTCTCCCTGAGCTCTCAAGTGATGGTGACGACTCGTGCACGGGAGGTCTCCACCAGTCGTCCTGGGGGGCAGCGTCAAGGGGCTGATCTACTAGTTGTTGGCCCCTCAGCTCCCCTAGCCGACATTCCTGCACCACCACCACCGCAGCACCTTCAAGAAGACCGGCTTGCCGCACAAGTCCAATCTTTGTCAATGGTGGTCCAAGGCCTGCAACATCAGGCGGTGGCTGCACAGCAACCAGAGCCCCTCCCGTCAGTGCCAGGAGTCATCCAACCCAGTCAGCACTCTTTCCGGAGAAGGTCTCCTGCCCGAGAAGCTTGCCACCGCCGCGCTTCGCTCAAGCCTCATCGCCACGAAGCCCCCAAGAGGCACCGGTCACTCTATCGCCGCGCTAGTGCATTTCCCAAGCAGCAGCATGGGAAGGAGGCGGAGCGCCTTCGTCAGCATCGCCGCCACTTTTCCCCCTCCTCGAATTCCTCGAGGGAGGGGTCCTTCAACGGTAGAATAGCCCGCCGAGCTGAGCGTCGGCTCGATGAGTACAACCAGTGGTTGGAAGAGCTCAGCCACCGGATCACCAACCCACCAGAGGCGGACTTCGACAACCGGCCACCGCTGTCCCACCGGATTATGGAGGAGCCGATATCAACCCGGTTCCACCTTCCTCAGCTGGACCCGTATGACGGGACCATGGACCCCCTGGACCATTTAGAAATTTACAAGGTCCTCATTCAGGTCCAGGGGCAACCGATTCGCTTCTATGCATCACTTTTCCCACCACCTTGAAGAAAGCTACTCAAGCTTGGTACTCTTGCCTGCCGTCGCGGAGTATCGACTCCTTTCACCAATTGGAGAGGGCCTTCCTAGCCCATTTTGACACCTGTCAGAAGATTCCAAGGATGGCAGACAACCTCTTATCCGTCCAGCAGAAGAGTGGCGAGTCCCTGCGGGACTACGTTGCTCGGTTTAAGGAGGCAGCCCTGGAGGTCTACAACCTCAAGGATTCGGTGGCCACCTTGGCCTTAAAGTGAGGGCTTCGCCCCTCCCGCTTCGCGTACTCCCTCAACAAGAAGCCGCCCGGCTCCTACGTCGAGCTTCTGAGCCGAGCCCAAAAGTACATCTGCGCTGACGAGGCTGACTCCTCCGGTGCGAGACTAGCGGAAGCACCACCAAGAAGCTAGCCCATCCAGAGTCTGCTGAAGTTTGACCCAGAAGGCCTGAGCCTCCTCGCCAACTAGACAACTGTCCCCAAGCTCCTGCACCAAGAAACGGGCCCTACACTCCTCTGCTCGCCCCGATATTGCACGTCCTACTCGAGATCGAGGGCGGCCCTATCTTCAGTGCCCTCCTCCAATGAACCGAAAGATCCCCCGCAACAAGAACCTCTACTTCCGCTACCACCGGGATCATGGCCACGACACCGATGACTGTCACCAACTAAAGAAGGTGATAGAGGACCTTATCCATCGTGCCATCTGGGAAAGTTCATCCAGAGGAATAACCCGGGAGCTCCTGGCCCATCAGCGCCTCCGCCACCGATGATCGACAATGCTCCCATTGAGAAGACGGTGACGATGATTTCCTGGGGGCAGGTGGCCCACCCAAGATGCTAAGGGGGGAGGGAGAGTTAGATTCTGTAATCCCTTTTTCTAAAAGGGACCTAGAGGGGGTGGTCAGTAAAAATGATGATAGCGTCGTTGTATCTATGACGATAGCTAAACACCCTGTAAAAAGAATTCTGGTTGATAGTGGGAGCTCAGTGGATGTTTTGAATTATGATGCTTTTGTTCGCATGAACCTGTCACCCGACCTGCTTCGGCCTGTCACCACGCTCCTGATGGGCTTCACTGGAGATTCCGTGAAGGTCGAGGGGGAGATCACTCTTCCTATCATGGCTGGCATGGCCCTGTGCCAAAGTACAGTCTTCATGAGTTTCTTGGTGGTCCGGGTGCCCCTCGCCTACAATGCCATACTCAGAAGGCTCGGGCCTAATCTCTTGGATGCCATAATCTCCATAAAAAGTCTCCTGGTAAGATTCCCAACCAGCGAAGGGGTCGAGGAGATGCGGGGGGAGCAGAACCCACTGCCACTGTGCTGCCACATGGCCCCTAGCCCTCAGGGGTGATGCCCACACCTGCACCAGAAGCGCTGGACCCCCGAGACTCAGAGAGGAGGGGAGAACCGGCCGAGCATCTGCTGTCCTTCCCCCTGGGGGAGGATCCAGTGCAGACCGTTCAAATTGGGGCTCTGCTTCTGGAGGAAGCTCGTAGCCAGCTCCTTGCTTTTCTGCGGGCCAATGCGGATATCTTCACCTGGTCGGCATCCGGCATGCCAGGCATTCCAGAGGAGGTGATTACCCACCAACTCAACATCAAGCCGGAGTGCCAACTCGTTCGGCAGAAGAAGGTGAGCTTTGCTTCAGATAGACAGAAGGCCATAGATGAAGAGGTGTGCAAGCTGACGGCGGTCGGGCACATTCGCGAGGTGCACTACCCCGACTGGCTGGAGAATGTCGTGATGGTCCATAAGGCCAATGGGAGCTGGAGGATGTGTGTAGACTTCACCAACCTTAATAAAGCAAGCCCCAAGGACAGCTTCCTGCTACCCCGGATCGACCAGCTGGTAGATGCCACGTCCGACCACGAGACCCTCAGCTTCATGGACGCCTTCTTGGGGTACAATCAAATCAGGATGGACCCAGCTGATGAAGAGGCAACCTCCTTTGTCACCGAGAAGGGGATATACTGCTATAAGGTGATGTCGTTCGGGTTGAAGAATGCAGGGGCCACCTACCAAAGGTTGATGAATAAGGTTTTCAAGGATCAGATCGGGTGCAACATGGAGGTGTACGTGGATGACATGCTGACCAAGAGCACCCACGCCACAAACCATATTGCCGACCTTGCGGAGACCTTCGCCAACCTACGTCGGTACCGGATGAGGCTGAACCCCCACAAATGCGCCTTCGAAGTTGTGGCGGGCAAGTTCCTGGGCTTCATGGTGACGCAGCGAGGAATTTGAAGCCAACCCAAATAAAATCTGAGCCATCTTGGATATGAGGCCCCCAGCTAATAAAAGGGAGGTGCAGTGTCTGACTGGGAGGGTGGCAGCCTTGAGCCGCTTTATGTCAAGGTCAGCAGAGCGGTGTCTACCCTTCTTTAAGGCACTGCACAAGGTCAACAGCTTCGAGTGGACGAAGGAGTGTCAGGAAGTCTTCGAGGAGCTGAAGAAATTTCTATCCACTCCTCCGCTGCTGTCCAAGCCGAGGGGTGGGGAGGAACTCTTTTTGTATCTTGCAGCCTTCCTCGAGGCTGTCAGCTCCGTGCTTGTCTGTATGGATGCCGATGGGGTCCAGAAGCCAGTCTACTACACCAGCAAAGTGCTCCACGATGCCGAGACGAGATACTCTAAGACCGAGAAGATCATTTTTGCCCTGGTGATCTTAGCCCAGCACTTCCGACCCTACTTCCAAGCTCATTCGATCGTGGTGCTCATGGACCAACCACTTTGGACTATCTTGTCCCGTCCTGACACTTCTGGTCGGTTGGCCAAGTGGGCCATCAGTTGGGGGAGTTTGACTTATCCATTCGGCCAAGGCCTGCAATGAAGTCCTAGGTATTAGCCAACTTTCTGATCGAGTGCACTTGGGCAGAGGAGCATCCGGAGGAGTTGCACTCGGAGGCGCACATGGAGTCCCCTACGATCGAGGGAGTGGAGAAGGAAGACTGGATCCTTCATGTGGATGGAGCGGTAAATTCTCAAGGGAGTGGAGCTAGACTTATTCTTGCGAGTCCCGAGGGGGAGGTGGTAGAGTATGCCCTCTGATTTTTGTTCCCAGCCACCAACAACCAAGCGGAGTATGAAGCCTTGCTAGCAGGGATGAAGCTAGCCAAGGAGCTCGGTGCGGACTCCCAGCTTGTCTCCGGGCAGCTCGCTGGGGAGTACGAGGTTAGAGACCTGACCATGTCCCGCTACCTGAGCAAAGTGCAGTCTCAAGCCTCTCGATTTGCCTATTTTCATGTCAGCTACATTCCCCGGGCGAAAAATGCTAGGGCTGATGCGTTGTCCCGCTTGGCCACTTCGGCCGACAGGACCTTAGGAAGGACATACGTGGAGCATCTGCAAGTCCCAAGCATTGAAGCGGCAGTGGAGGAAGCACTGCCGGTCGAGCAGTAGCCCTCATGGATGGATGCCTACATCCGATATTTGACCGATGGCTCCCTCCCTGAAGACCCGGCTGAGGCCAAACTGCTCAGGCGATGGGCCCCGAGGTTCCTGATGATGGACGGAAAGCTCTACCGAAGATCATTCTCATACCCGGTCCTCAAGTGCGTTGGGCCTATTGAAGCTGACTATATCTTGCGAGAAATCTATGAAGGCATATGCGGGAGTCATCTGGGGGGTAGATGATGAG
The DNA here is from genome assembly GCA_900491605.1 of Calamus simplicifolius. Lineage (NCBI taxonomy): Eukaryota > Viridiplantae > Streptophyta > Magnoliopsida > Arecales > Arecaceae > Calamus > Calamus simplicifolius. Next base: position 524,377 of record UESW01004827.1, on the reverse strand, counting down.
GACATCAGTTCAGACCAGAGTTCGGATCAGTCGATTGACCAGTCCTTGGATGTTCCTGTACCAGCAACCCAGAGTCAGCAGGCCACGTCAGGGAAGCCCACACCAGGTAATCTACGAAGGTCCAAGAGGTTGCAGAACAAACGGGCTGAAATTCCATGTTTGGGCCGAGTGTACGGAATTGACCCGACTTCGTTTTGACACTTTGGGTCAATCGAATTTCAGCTACTGTGTCGGACTGGGCCCAAACTTGGCTGGTCACATGGAAACGGACTGCTGATTCAAAGTCATTGCCTTTGGCAATGAGCTGCTGTGGATTTTGGCCATCCGGGCTCGTCTGATAGGAGTTTTGGGCCTGTTTTCGTTTTTAATGGCATAGTTGTAATTTTTAACTAAACTTATGATGTTAGGGTTTTATCTCTTTTATTTAAGTTGGTTTTGGGCGGCCGTCAGAGGCAGAGAAGAAAGACGCTATTTTAGATTTCCTTTTTTTTTCTTGAATGGAGATGAATGTTTTCTTTTTTTCTGATTCAAAACAATTGAATTGAAAATTCAATTGCTCTTCCTTTAAATTTCGGATTGTGAGTGATCAAAATTCGAAATTTTTTCCTTTTCTTGTCAAGATTCGAACCAAACCTGGACGAATTCTTTTCTCGCAGATTAGATCGTTCTTGAGTTGCAGGCGTTTTGAATATCGCCCTGCATCAACTTGGTATCAGAGCCTTGATCCATTCCTTCCATTACCGCCTTGATCCATTCCTTCCAAACCCAAATATCAACCCTAACCGAAATTTGATCCAATGGAGCAGAAGAACAACGATCAATCCCTGAGAGACGCCGTGAGAGATGCTATGCAAGACGCCATGCGAGACCAGCACCAGGTGATGCAACAGATGATGCAAACCATGCAGGCGATGATGGCGCGGCTGGAGGTGCAGAATCGTGCCCAACCCCTTCGAGTGGAGGAGCGTGATGAAATTGATGGAGGTAGGGAGAGGGGTTTCGAAAATCTGGAGGCACCACCAATTCGAAGAGGGCAACAGAGGCCTGATGTTGGACTTCCAAGGTATGTCGATCAACCTCCCTATTTCGAAAATCAGAATCGGTGGGAAGCAGGCTTCAGGGTCGAAATTCCAGAGTTTAAAGGAGGAATTAACCCAGACGAGTATGTTGATTGGACCCTTCAGGTCGATGATGTTTTTCGTCTGAAGGAGGTGCCCTTAGACAAGCAGGTACCGCTTGTCACAATTCGATTCAGAGATAGGGCTGCTGCTTGGTGGCATGCGCAGCACTATCGTAGATATATGGATGGGAGACCTCCATTAGCGTCATGGGCAGCGCTAAAGCAGGAGATGAACAGGGAGTTTTTGCCTCCGAACCATGAGCAGATTTTGTATTCGAAGTTGCATGGTTTGACGCAAGGTAGTCGGAGCGTCGAGGAGTACACAACTGAATTTTATCGATTGGTTGCACGAAATCGGTTGATTGAGGCTGAACCGAGATTGATAGCCATGTATCTTCATGGCTTGCGGCTGCCAATCCAAGATGCACTGGCTGTGCATCGAATTGATAGCGTAGGAGATGCGCATATGAGGGCTCAGGCAGTGGAAAAGAGCTTGATGAGAAACAGGGGGTTTCAGAGCAGAGGGGGTTTTACTACGGGCCAGAGTTCAGGGCAGAATTCAGGGGGCAAATTTATGCCTCCAGTAGCGAGGCCGCAGGCATCAGTACCTCCAAGACCAACAGGGTCGAATGGAACCTCAGGTTCTCAGGCGAGAGTGGGCAGCAACAGGGCTAACATTCGGTGCCATCGGTGTCAGAATTTGGGGCACTATGCCAATGAATGCCCCAAGGCGCGAGCTCAGTTGTATATGGAGGATTATATGGAGGACGAAAATGGAGGAGAGTTCCCTGAGGATGAGGAATTTAATGATGAGCTGTGTGTTATTGATCCGGACCATATTCAAGGGGAGAGCTTGGTGATACGAAGAATGTGTCTGGCGCCGAGATCAGATGAAGATTGGCGTCGGCATGACATCTTCACAACGAAATGTTTTGTGGCTGGCAAAACATGTCGTGTTATCATAGACTCCGGCAGTTGGGAGAATGTGATAGCAGAGGAGGCTGTGAAGAAGCTGGGGTTGCAGACAGACCCTCACCCACATCCATATAAGCTCGGTTGGGTGAACCGAAATGCAGACATTCAGGTCAGCCGAAGGTGTAAGTTGTCACTGTGTTTTGGTCCTCATTTCGAGACAACTATTGAGGCGGATGTTGTTCCAATGGATGCTACTCACATCATACTGGGGCGTCCGTGGCAGTTTGATAACAGGGCAGTGTACAACGGGTACACCCACAGTTATATGCTGCGTCCAGATGGGAGGAAAGTTATTTTGAAGCCGCTTCAGGAAGTGAGTGGACAGAATACAGTAATTTGTTTACCAAGCACAGAATTCGATGCGAGTTTGGATGGAGAGGATGTTTGTTTTGCTTTGGTGAGCAAGTCAGGAGACTTCGGCGTGGAAGAGGAGCAAAGGCCAAATATGATTCCTGAGGAGTTGGTGTCTATCTTGGAGGAATTCCGAGATGTTGTATCAAAGGAGCTACCGGCTGGATTACCACCTCTCCGAGATATTCAGCACGGCATTGACCTTATTCCGGGCTCAGTGTTGCCGAATAAGGCTCATTATCGGATGACACCGCAACAGCATGAGGAATTGAGGAGGCAGGTCCAAGAACTTTTGGACAAGGGGTTCGTACGGGAGAGCATTAGCCCGTGCGCGGTGCCAGCCCTTTTGGTACCGAAGAAGGATGGTACGTGGCGCATGTGTGTCGACAGCCGCGCGGTTAACAAAATTACTGTGAAGTACAGGTTCCCGATACCGAGGTTGGACGACATGCTTGATCAGTTGAGTGGTGCTAAGGTCTTCACGAAGATTGATTTGAAGAGTGGGTACCATCAGATAAGGATGAAGCCTGGAGACGAATGGAAGACAGCCTTCAAGACTAAGGAAGGGCTGTATGAATGGTTGGTAATGCCATTCGGGTTGTCAAACGCGCCGAGCACGTTCATGCGCGTAATGAACCAGGTTTTACGTCCATTTCTTAGCTCATTTGTGGTTGTCTACTTTGATGATATTTTGATATACAGCAGGACAGCCGAAGAGCATGTGGGCCATGTGGCACAGGTTTTGTCAGTGTTACGTGAGAACCAGTTAGTTGCTAACCCAGAGAAGTGCATTTGGATGGTTGGGAGACTAATTTTTCTGGGGTACGTTGTGACTGGAGAGGGGATTCTCCCAGATAGGAATAAGGTGCATGCAATTGTGGAATGGCCAGTACCTTCAACCTTGACAGAATTGAGATCCTTTTTGGGTCTTGCAGGGTTTTATCGCAGGTTTGTCAAGGGGTATAGTGAGCTGGCTGCACCTTTAACGGAATTGTTGAAGGGAGCCAGATTCGGGTGGAATGATGCCGCACAGGAGGCATTTGATGGGCTGAAAGTCAGATTGACCGAAGCTCCTTTATTGGTTCTTCCTGATTTTGATAGAGTTTTTGAGGTGGATTGTGATGCTTCGAAGACTGGAATTGGGGCAGTGCTTAACCAGGAAGGAAGACCAGTCGCATACTTCAGTGAGAAGCTGGGAGGAGCTAAACTGGCTTATTCGGTTTATGATCTGGAATTGTACGCCATTGTGAGATCCTTGCAGCATTGGCGCCACTACTTGATTCAGCGGGAGTTTGTACTGTATTCAGACCATCAGGCGCTGAAGTTTTTACAGGGTCAGCATAAACTGAGTTCAAGGCATGCGAAGTGGGTGAGTGCCTTGCAGGAATACACTTTCAGCATCAAGCACAAGTCTGGTACGTTGAATAGAGTGGCTGATGCTTTGAGTAGGCGGAGCTTGTTGATTGGCGCTATGCATGTGTACACTCTCGGCTTTGAGAGTGTAAGGGAGGACATTCGTGTGGATGAGCACTTCAAGGGGATTTTGGCCAAAATTGAGGCGGGGGAGCGAACTGATTTCGTTCTCCATGATGGATATTTGTTTCGAGGTAACTGCTTATGTGTTCCTGATACGTCTCTTCGTGTGTTGATCATCCAGGAACTGCATAACCAGGGTCACTTCGGAAGGGATAAAACAGCCTGGTTGATTCGGCAGCGGTTTTATTGGCCTGGTCTTGACCGAGATGTCAAGGCTTTTGTGAAGAGGTGCAGGTTGTGTCAAGAGTCGAAGGGGACAGACACGAACCAAGGTATGTACACGCCTTTACCTATCCCAGAGGCACCATGGCGAGATGTTTCTATGGACTTTGTTGTAGGATTGCCGCGGACAGCAAGGGGACTGGATTCGATTATGGTGATTGTGGATCGGTTCAGTAAGGTGGCGTGTTTCTTGCCATGCAAAACCACTTTTGATGCGTCAAAGGTTGCTGACTTATATTTTGCTTCAGTGGTTCGGCATTTTGGTATACCGGCATCCATAGTGTCAGACAGGGACAGCAAGTTTATGGGACACTTCTGGCGAGAGCTGTGGAAGAAGTTGGGCACAAAGTTGAAATTCAGCAGTCCTTATCATCCTCAGACGGATGGACAGACTGAAGTTGTCAACCGTAGCTTGGGTAATCTGTTGCGGGCAAATGTGCATGAATTCAGGAGCTGGGATTTGTGTTTGCCGAAGATTGAGTTTGAGTTCAACTCTTCAGTGAACCGTTCTACAGGGTTTGCTCCGTTTCAGATACTGTTTGGGTTCTTGCCAAGAGGTCCTTTGGATGTTCTGCCAGTTGAGTCGCCAGAGAAGGTGAGTCAGAAGGTCGAAGATAGAGTGTCTGACTTGCAGGAGATACATGCGACTGTTAGAGCCAAATTGGAGCAGACTTACGCCAAATACAAGGCGAAAGCTGATCAGCAGCGTCGGCAACAGTCCTTTGAAGTGGGCGATTTGGTATGGGTTTACTTACCGAGGGAGCGGTATCCACAGGGAGCTTTAACGAAGCTCAAGCCGAAGAAGATAGGTCCATGCCAGGTATTGGAGAAATTTGGTGACAATGCCTATCGGGTTGAGTTACCAGATGATGTCTTCATTTCGGATGTGTTCAACATTCGGCATCTGACCCCTTATGCAGGAGAGAATTCGAGCTTGAGGTCAAGCTTTTCAGAGGAAGGGGAGAGTGATGAGGACATCAGTTCAGACCAGAGTTCGGGTCAGTCGAACCAGTCCTTGGATGTTCCTGTACCAGCAACCCAGAGTCAGCAGGCCACGTCAGGGAAGACCCACCAGATAATCTACGAAGGTCCAAGAGGTTGCAGAACAAACGGGCTTGAAATTCCATGTTTGGGCCGAGTGTACGGAATTGACGATGACACTTTGTCAATCGTCAGCTACTGTGTCGGATTGGGCCCAAACTTGGCTGGTCACATGGAAACGGACTGCTGATTCAAAGTCATGCCTTTGGCGATGAGCTGCTGTGGATTTTGGCCATCCGGGCTCGTCTGATAGGAGTTTTGGGCCTGTTTTCGTTTTTAATGGCATAGTTGTAATTTTTAACTAAACTTATGATGTTAGGGTTTTATCTCTTTTATTTAAGTTGGTTTTGGGCGGCCGTCAGAGGCAGAGAAGAAAGACGCTATTTTAGATTTCCTTTTTTTTTTCTTGAATGGAGATGAATGTTTTCTTTTTTCTGATTCAAAACAATTGAATTGAAAATTCAATTGCTCTTCCTTTAAATTTCGGATTGTGAGTGATCAAAATTCGAAATTTTTCCCTTTTCTTGTCAAGATTCGAACCAAACCTGGACGAATTCTTTTCTCGCAGATTAGATCATTCTTGAGTTGCAGGCATTTTGAACATCGCCCTGCATCAGTAGAGCACTGGCATACAAGGCCCTGAGGTAGGGGTATTATTGGCTGACCATGAGGGAAGACGCGGCCGAGCTTGTCAAGAAGTGTGATAGCTGTCAACGCCGTGCCAACATCCAGCGGCAGCCGACATCTCAGCTGACCCCTCTGGCGGCACCTTAGCCCTTCGCCCAGTGGGGGATGGACATCTTGGGGCCATTCCCTCCTACCTCCGGCCAGCGTAAATTCCTGCTGGTGGCTGTCGACCACTTCACCAAATGGATCGAGGCTGAGGCGCTTTCCAAGATCACTGAGAGTAAGGTGAGGTCCTTCTTTTGGAAGTCTATAATATGCCGGTTCGGGCTCCCACATACCCTGGTCACCGACAACGGTCGACAGTTCGACAACGCATCCTTCCGAGGATTCTGCGCTGAGCTAGGCATCCTTCAGCGATTCACCTCGGTAGGCCACCCTCAGACCAATGGTGCGGCCGAGGTGACCAATTGCATTATCCTCCAAGGACTAAGAGCCCAGCTTAATGACCACAAAGGGCGCTGGGTGGAGGAGCTTCCCAACGTGCTATGGGCCTACCACACAACGCCATGAGTCCCCACCGGAGAGACCCCCTTCAGCCTTGTCTTCGGATCTGAGGTAGTCATTCTTGTGGAGATCGGCGCTCCGAGCCCCAGAGTGGAAGCCTACAGCAAGGAAGACAACCCAAGCTAGTTGCGGGCCAACCTCGACCTGGTGGAGGAGGTGCGGGACCGGACGCAACTCTGGATGGCAGCCTACCGACAGCGGACGGCCAGGTATTACAACACTCGTGTTCACCTTAGAACCTTCTTGCTGGGAGATCTAGTCCTCCGGCGGGCCGAAGTCTCAAAGCTGATGGATGGAGGCAAACTAACACCGAACTGGGAGGGGCCCTACCAGATCACCGAGGCACTCCATCACGTAGTGTACAAAATCGAAGAGCTGGACGGAAAGCCTCTCCCGCGGATGTGGAATGCTGACAACCTCCGTCGGTAATATCAGTAGCGTACCCTTTCTTTACATGAAATTTTACAATTGTATTCTCTTGGGGCCTTCGCCCCGCACTTGAAACTAATAAACAGAGGTTTAAGCATCTCAGTTCTTCATGAAAAATCCCAATGTACCATTGGCATCGAAGACCCGATGTACCATCGGATTCAAAAAGCCCAAGGCTAGCTTGGCATGAAAAGCCCAGTGTACCACTGGCAGACCAATGTACCATCGGCCCTCAACAAAAAGCCTAGTGTACCACTGACAGACCGATGTACCATTGGCTCTCAACAAAAAGCCCAATGTACCATTGGCATCGAAGACTCGATGTACCATTGGATTCAAAAAGCCCAAGGCCAGCTCAGCATGAAAAGCTCAGTGTACCACTGGCGGACCGATGTACCATCGGCTTTCAATAAAAAGCCTAGTGTACCACTGGCAGATCGATGTACCATCGGCTCTCAACAAAAACCCCAATGTACCATTGGCATCGAAGACCCGATGTACCATCGAATTCAAAAAGCTCGAGGCCAGCTCGGCATGAAAAGCCCAGTGTACCATTGGCAGACTGATGTACCATCGGCTCTCAACAAAAAGCTCAGTGTGCCACTGGCAGACCGATGTACCATCGGCTCTCAACAAAAAGCCCAATGTACCACTGGCATTGAAAACCCAATATACAATCGGATTCAAAAAGCTCGAGGCCAGCTCGCGTGAAAAGCCCAGTGTACTACTGGTAGACCGATGTACCATCGGTTCTCAACAAAAAGCCCAATGTACCATTGGCATCGAAGACCTAATGTACCATCGGATTCAAAAAGCCCGAGGCCAGCTCGGCATGAAAAGCCCAGTGTACCACTGGCAGACCGATGTACCATCGGTTCTCAACAAAAGCCCAATGTACCATTGGCATCGAAGACCCGATGTACCATCGGATTAAAAAACCCCGAGGCCAGCTCGGCATGAAAAGCCCAGTGTACCACTGGCGGACCGATGTACCATCGGCTCTCAACAAAAAGCCCAATGTACCATTGGCATCGAAGACCCGATGTACCATCGGATTCAAAAAAGCCCGAGGCCAACTCGGCATGAAAAGCCCAGTGTACCACTGGCAGAACGATGTATCATTGGCTCTCAACAAAAAGCCCAATGTACTATTGACATTGATGACCCGATGTACCATTGGATTTAGAAAACCCAAGGCCAGCTTGGCACAAAAAGCCCAATGTATCATTGGCATCGAAGACCCGATGTACCATCGGATTCAAAAAGCCTGAGGACAGCTCGGCATGAAAAGCCCAGTGTACCACTGACAGACCGATGTACCATTGGCTCTCAACAAAAAGCCCAATATACAATTAGCATCGAAGACCCGATGTACCATTAGATTCAGAAAACCCGAGGCCAGCTCGGCATAAAAAGCCCAATGTACCGTTGGCCCTGAAGACCCGATGTACCATTGGATTCAAAAAGCCCGTTTTCCCCTCGGCACTCCGAGGCTGATGTTCCATCAGCCCCCAGAGGTCCAAATCCTTGGGGCAGATGCAGCCCCATTTTCGACCTTGGTGCTCCTGAAGGTTTGATCCTACATGGCTAAGTCACTCATGAGTGGGGAGAAGCTGCCCCTCAGTGCCGACGAAGCCCCTAGGGGTCCCACGTCGGCAACCCAAGGTCTCGAAAATGAGACGTTGTTGGATAAAATAGTTTCATTAATGAAGTGTCTACAAAATGCTGACTGACTCGGACTTGATACAAAAAAATGTAAAGTAAAAGAAATACAAGATCAAGATCCGGCCACGGGCTCGCCATCCAAGGCCTCATCGGACTGTTGGTCCGACTCGATGTCCATGACTTGGGGTAGGTTCAAAACTTGGGCTACCTTTTCCTTGGCATCGTCAAACCCCTGGATGTAGAAATCCGCATTAGCTTCAACTAGCTCGTGGGTGAAGTGCTCTGATGCCTTGAACTCCTCCACGGCCGCGGCAGTCCTAGCCTCGGCGGCTGCCTCCACCTCAGCGGCTCGAGCCTCCCTCTCTGCAGCCAGAGAGGCTGACGCTGCCCTCTCGGCCTCCTTGGTGTTCACCTCTTCCTCAGCCCACTTCGTTCGATCCTTGGCCGCTTGAATGGCCGAGTTCAAGTTGGCTATATGAAGGTTTCGGGCCTCAATTGCACCCTCGACCTCTGTGAGCTGGTTGAGCGCCACCCGCAGTCGGTGGGCCTCAGCCTCGGCTCTACTCTCAGCCTTTTTATTTTGTTGATGCACTCAGCCCTTACCAATTCCAAGGCCTTCTTCGCAGCCTCGGCTCGGGCTTGGGCATCTTCGGCATCCTGTTGGGCTTGGCGAACGACGGCCTCCCTCTCACCGATGGCCTCCCGAGTGAGCACAAAGGAGTTGATCACCTATGCTCAAGGTGTCAGCTATGCAAATTGTTTAAGTGCTCTAAACCAAGGGCAAGGGAAAAAATACTTACTCGGACGAGGGCTGAGAAGACCTCCCGGAAGAACCAGTTTGCCCCTAGAGTCCGAAGCTCCTCTTGAATGTCAGGCTGAACGACATGGGACATGAGCTGTTTAGCCCGGCGCCCATCATTTATTAAAGAGAACCTGTGAGGGGTCGGCCTAGCCCTGCTCCCCTTGGCGTTTTCGATATGCTCCGGCTTGGCACATGGAGGGCTGCTCATCGGTATCTGTTCGGGGGGTGGACTTGTTGTCCCTGATGGCCCCTCACCCCAACTCTTGTCTGCTTCACCCAAGGGTGGTTCACTGGAAGCTGGGGGCTCCTCTACCATCTTCGGCTCCTCCACCGTCGCCGGCTCCCCCACCATCGTCGTCCCTTTGGCCCCTGCCCTTTCTGGCGGGGTGTCAGCCGTCAGATCCACCTCCAGAACTGGTAGAGACTCACGCTGCTCGGCCTACTGGGACACCCGCACAGTAAGGTGCTTAGGGGCCGGCGCCTGCTGCCCCTCTTTCGGGCTGCTCCGGGCCCTCATCCTCTTAACTACGGCCTTCCTGACCATGGTGGTCGGAGGCTTCATCACTGCGCAACATTGGCCAGAGTTAGCAAAAAAAAAAAAAGAGAGAAGAAGAAGAAGAAGAAGAAGGAGAGGGCAATTTGGCTAAGTGCTGGGGCGTCTATTACTCACCGCTCTGTGTGGTGAGGCCTGCCAGTCGGAGGTTGTGCTCCGACAGAAGAAAGTTGTATCTGGGGATGTCGGCAGTCAACAGTTGCCCCAGCGCTTCTGTATCTCCTAGGAGGACCGTGGAGTTCATGTTGGGTCGGAAGTCGGGATCCCCCCACCGGGACTTGACTTGTCAAGGTCAACAAAAAAGAAACGAGATTTTCATTCCTTGACTGAAGAGGGAAGAAGCAAATTAAGGACGCGACTGGGTAGAGGCTAGAACAGCCACCGACCCCTCTGCTGCGTAAGGGTGTAAAAACAGCAAAAGAGGGAGAGTTGGGGGTGATTTGGAGGTGGTGACAAAGGATAAAAAAGGCACAAACGGTCCGAAGGAAGTTCGGGAACAGCTGAGTAGGAGTTAAGGAGTAATAGTCTAAAAGGTTGATAAAAAAGGGGTGAAAGAGTAGACGAAGCCCTAACCTAAGGGATATTTCATAAACGGCCACTCTGCCGGGCTGGGAGGAGAGCACCCTGTCATCGGGGGTCGGAAGGAAGAGCCCAACATCTTGAGGTACCTGGTAGCGGGCCCTAATGTTCACCAAGTCTGGGCCCGTTACTGTGGAGGCAGTCCCCATCGGGGATTCTGCCCCCGCCCTCGTGGAGGCGCTGGCCACCGCCTGGCGCCTCCTCGCTGGGGCCCAGCCGGTCGCCGCCGAGCATTCCCTTGCTGGAGCCCTATTAGCAACCAGTCGTTAGGACAAGGGAAGACGATCCTCCGGATCGGAGGACCATGAAGAAGAGGGAGATGGAGAGGCACGAAGCCTCAAGGGAGAAACACGGTTGTCGGAGGGAGCAGAAGAAGTCCAAGATGGCGAGGAGGCCATGACAAAAGTTTGGGGAAGAAGAAGGAAGGATTGGGAAGGACAGAAGGCTAACCTGGAGAAAGAGATGGTGGGAGGCGATTCTCAGGTTGCAGAGGGAGTAGAGGACCAGAGGAAGAAGATAACTGAAGCAAAGCGATGGGTATTCAGCCTTCACCCAGGTTTTGTCAAGTTTCAAATCGTCCCACCTCGATTTGCCAGCCACGCGGACTCCGGCTATAGGCTGGGCCGCCTCGGCAGGCGTCCGGCGCATGGAACAAACCGCCTCCAGCCAATGATGGGACACCGCTGACGTCAGCGCCATGATGGCAATGATGGTAGCCACTTTTTGTGAATTTCAAAAGGACAACCCCACCTCGAGGGTGATTGCGGCAGATCGGATGGACAATAGCGACTGCCCCTTTACATCCCCCAAGTCGCCCACACTAAGTTATCGCAGCATCCAAAGACACGTGTCCGAGAGCAATTGGCAGCGAATGGGGATCAGCCACTAGGGAGGTGACACCACTTTTGCTTTGCCAAGGTGGACCCGCTCCATCTCAGGGGTGAGGAGGCATCTGATATGGCTGATCCAGCACCGTCAGGGTTAACGGTAAAGAAGACTGACGGCATCCCGCTTCGGCCTCTAGGGCATCATTCAACCTCCGAGGCCCGCTTCGGCCTCTGAGGCATCATTTAACCTCCGAGGCCCGCTTCGGCCTCTGAGGCATCATTCAACCTCCGAGGCCCGCTTCAGCCCCCAGGGCATCATTCAACCTCTGAGGCCTGCTTCGGCCTCCGGGGCATTATTGAACCTTCGAAGCTCACTTCGGCCTTCTTTAGCCTCAAGCTTTTCAGCCTCGGCTTTGAGCTTTCGCCATGGTCTGGCCCTTGGGACCAGTAGCTTATAGCTACAAGCCACCTGGCATGCCCACGTGGTCCAGTACCCGCCTGCTACAGTGCATTGCCATGCCCCATTAAGACGTATGGCCCACCACGCACCCGTAACAGTGCATGGCCATACCCCGTTACGGTATGTGGTCCACCACTCGCCTGCAACTACGTATGGCCATATCCCGTTATGGAGTATGATCCACCGCTCACCTGCGGCTGCATATGGCCATACCTCATAACGGCGCGTGCCTGGTGCAACCATAGCCACCCGACACACATAATACCGTATTGGCAGGTGGCAAATGAGGCAGGACACCTTTGACATGCCCACGATCCGTCACTATAAGCCTCGCCTTTTTATTTGTTATCGGATAGCAGTATCTGGAAATGATGAACCTTTTGGAAGCATAAGAGAGGGAGATCTTTGAGCAGGTATAAAGGCCCACGCTTGCGACAAAGGGAGGATCCTGAACCCTAACTCTCTAGCTTTCTTCTGCTAGCTAACTCTTTTCTGTTCCCGAGTGATTGACTTGAGCGTCAGAGGGTTCCCACCGGAATATCCAGTCTTCGGGGACTTTTCTTACAGGAGTCCAGCGAGGAAGACCTCCGTTTTCCTGACGTTCAAGGAAGGTGACTCAGCGTCAACACAACTTATTAAGATCAGTTCAAAACCCCTGCTACTCTTGATGGCAAGGTTTTATTTGGACTGAGTTGAGCTTAGATAGATGCACAAAATTATAAGAATTAAATAGTTTATCCCTATGAATTTTAAGCAGGCAATTCGTATCAAAACTAAATCAACTCTTTCTCTTATTGTATAATCCATCCCGGCAGCTGCGCCAAGCAAAGCCCTACATTGGGTAGGTAAGTTTTGATCAAATTTCTTCTTAAAGCATCAAAGTCAACCATGATTTTCAATGGATCTTAGTAGAGCCATTTCTTAGATTTCAATATCCACCAAGAAACACACCATCCTTGAGGAAGGATGTATATGGTGGACTTAGCCACATCTTGATTTTGCAATAATCTTTAAAATTCATAAAAAGGGTGGTGATGAATTTGGAAAATAATAAGGATAAAAATGCACAATTTTACTAGTAGGTGTGGCATAAAATAAGTGTCCAATTATTAGATGACATATTGTAGGAAAAATATTCCTTGAAAAAATTAATGCTATTCCAATTAAAAATAGAAATAAATCTTGAAACATTCATGACTTCGACTAAGAATCCTAAAGTCTTCGAACCCAAATGGAATTTATTCAGAATTTCATAAACCCTAGGAAAACTAAACCCTTCATTTATAAATAAAATACTAGAAGTGATGGATCTGTATATCTTAGCATGATTGCACTTTATCTCCTTTATTCTTTCTTAAATTTCTTCCTGATTTGACTATTGGAAAGTTTTTTTAGAGAATAACCATCGATTCTTATAATTTTTTTCTTTGATTGAGCAAGTTTTTAGATGTCTTCTCATTTTCTTTGACTTTTGAAGTCTGAAGCCAATTTTTAATATCAACAATTGCTGATCTATGGCTTCATAATATGGTGCTGTAATTGTGACTTATTGGGAGTAGGCAAAAGAGAAATGGGCCGATTGTCATCGAGGATAGTAGGCATTGCTCTGGGGACTGCTTTACGATTCATGCTCGGTAGTCTTTTTCTCTGATCTCCAGCTTTTTGTGAAGCTCTGTTCGATCCGTCCTCCCAGCATCATGGACAACCTCAACTCTTCGTCTCCGGTCATCTCCAATGGGCCCAACCATGCCGGAATGCCATGGCGGCGTGCTCTGGAGGGAAGATTTGAGTGGGTAGCTCCATCACACTCTCCGACTGTTGTGGCTGAACTAGAACGTTTGTTCCCTGATATTGTTCAAGTCCCTGCACAATTGTTGGAGGAGGAAGCAGCTCGATGGCATAATCAATCAATCTTTGTTCGGAGACTCTCCCGCTGGATTCCTCCGAAGGTGATCATCCGGGAATTTCAGCGTGCGGAGATTCCAGGTGAAATCGAATCTGTCTCACTGGCTCACCGGCACTACCTGTTCCGGTTCTCTGACCCCCATGCTCTGGAGCTTGCTCTCGGCAGGCCCTAGGTGGCCAATGGTCAACCGCTTGTTGTTGCACAATGGGAACCTGACTTTGTCCCGACGGCGAGTTCCATATTCCACGCTCTGCTCTGGATCCGCCTGCCCCAACTCCCGATTGAATAATGGACTGATGAGGTGTGTCTTCGATCCTCTCAGTTGCTGGCCAGTTCCTATTCTCTGACGCTTCTACCAGGGAAAGGATCCGAAGGGGCTTCGCTCGAGCGTGCGTCCGCGTTGACTTGAGCAAGCCACTGAGGCCAAGAGCGAGGATCCATGGCAACAGGGCTCCATTTTGGCAGCAATTCTCATATGAGAATCTGGAAGGGATCTGTGGCTCCTGCGGTGGCCTGCATCTCGTCGGGGGCTATGGGGAGGTGCCAGCTTCATCGTCTTCTTCTTCCCCCTCTTTTGGACCCCATTTTGGACCTTGGATGGCTGCAATCAGGTGTCGTAAGCCTCTTCTGGATCAGCATCCGGTGCCCAGGAAATAGCCTCTTCAAGGTATGTCATATCCTCCCTCCTCTGCTTCTCGAGATGGATGACTTGCATCGAGGAAGGTGGCTCGGAGGCAGCCTGGTAGGGGGTCTGCTGACCCTTAAGTCTGCCCTCCCTCTGTGGAGTTGGCCATGGGCTCAGCAGGCCATGGGTTACAGGGGGATGTTGGCTCCAGCGTGCCGGTCTCCTGTGAGGGTGTTGTTGGTTCAACTGTGCCGAAGACCCTAGCCGCTTGCTCAAATGTACCAAAGTCTCCAGCGTGTTGTATCAGTGTGCCGGTGGGTATTGGGATGGATCTTCAGGCTAATGCTAACCCATTTGCTTATTTGGACTCAGTTCAACAAGTTGTCAGTGAGACCGGGTGCCATCAGTGTGTCGGTGGGTATTGGGATGGATTTTCAGGCTAATGCTAACCCATTTGCTTGTTTGGACTCAGTTCAACAAGTTGTCAGTGAGACCGGGTGCCGACTGCCTAGGGTAGATGTTCCGACTGGTCAGACTAAGAGGGCCCGGCCAGTGGAGTCACTATTGTAGAGAGTGGTTTCTAAGACCACTAAAGCGAAAGGGAAAGCCCTCCTTGGGGGAAAAGGAAGGGCGTAGGCTCAATTTACCTTTTTAGCATCTTTAGATTCCCTTCAGGGGTCTGGTAGCCTTACTGGGCCGGGCTCCAAGAAGTCCCATTGTAAGGATGGGTCTGCTCTGGGGAGTAACATTCGGCCCTCCTTGCCAACTCAGGTAGGTCAGCAGACCCATGACTCTGTGGTCTCCCTTCTGCAAAAGGCTATTCTGGGGGAGGATTCAGCTGTGGTTATGGATGTGTCGCAATCTGCGAGTCAGGGGGAGGGAGGTTGCAGTGATATGGGGTTTGAGAGCCCCCACTCTTCTAGTGATCCGATAGCTTTGGAGTTGTTGGGGGACATGGAGGGAGTCCCCCTCACTAAAGCTTCTGAATGAAGATTCTTACCTGGAACGTGCGAGGGGCTCTGAAACCCTCATTTCGATCCTCGTTTGGGAGGTTGTTGCAGCTTCATGCTTTTGACATCTGTGTCCTGTTGGAGACCCGTCTGTCTGGTGATAGTTTGGCTCGCCTCCGGAGACAGCTTTCCAGATCATGGGACTCTCATGCTGTTGAGTCGGTTGGGCTCTCTGGTGATATTCTGGTGCTTTGGAGACATGGTAATATCAGAGTTGACGCTTTCCACGGCTGTGGTCAGCAAGTAGCTCTGGTTATTTCTGAGGGGTCCTCTGCTACCTGGTTTCTATCGGGCATCTATGCTAGCACTGACTTCAGGATGCGTCATGTCCTTTGGGCTTAGATTCTCTCTCTTCTTGGCCAGGGGTTTCCCTTCCTCATTGCTGGTGATTTCAATTGCATTGTGGGGGCTGAGAAGAAAAGAGGGGGTAGGCAGTTTGTTGGTTCCCCTGATGTCGCTGAGTTTAGATCCTTCATTTCTTCTGCTGAGCTCTTGGATTTGGGGTTCGCATGACCCCAATACACTTGGTGCAATAATCGCTAGGGTGCTGCTAGAGTGTGGGAAAGACTGGACAGGGCCATGGTGACTTCTTCTTGGCTTCAGCTTTTCCCATCTGTTACTGTCACTCATCTGCCCAGAATTGGTTCCGATCACTGCCCCATTCTTATTTCTACTGATCATTCTCTTCAACAGTGCAGGCAGTTTAAATTCGAGAAGTTCTGGACTTATTATTCTTCTGCTAGAACCATCATCTCTCAGGTCTGGCGATTATCTGTTAGAGGGAGTGCTACCTATAGATTATCTCGGTAGCTGGTTCTTCTCAGACGTAGGCTCTCCATATGGAATAAAAGAGAGGTGGGGGATATTGTTAGTCAAGTTGGGCAGGTCGAGTCTATTATCTCTACCCTGCAGATGAAAGAGGATCAGGAGGGGTTCCTGCTGGATTCTGATCTATCGACTCTTAGGTCTAGCTTGGCTCTGCACCACACTCTTATGCTGCAGCAGGAGACTTTTTGGAGGCAAAGGTCCAGAATCCAGTGGATTAAGGATGGAGATCGTAATACTAGATTCTTCCATCATGCCACTTTGAAGCATCGTGCGATGAATCGTATCAGGCGTCTAGTTGATGAGGAGGGGTGATATTCAGGAGGATGTCTAGATGATCAAGGATCAGCTTTTTCAGTTCTTTCAGTCCAGATGGACTGAGTACTCTGGTGTTGGATCCCCAGTTTTTCCTGTTCAGTCCCCCTACAAAGTATCCACTGCTGAGAATGCTCTTCTTATTAGATCTGTCACGGCGAAGGATATTCAGCGTGCTTTATGGGATCTTGGAGCTGACAAGGCTCCTGGACCCGATGGTTTCCCTCCGTTATTCTTCCGCCACTATTGGGATATTGTGGGTCAGGATGTGGTGCAGGCTATCCAATTGGTCTTTCAGTTTCACACTATTCCCTCTGACTGGAATTGGACCCTTATTACCCTGGTGCCAAAACGTCCTGATGCCTCCTCTCCTCAGCACTTTCAGCCTATCAGTCTTTGTACTACCTTATATAAGGTTTGTGCTCGCATTTTGGTTTCTCGTTTGTCTCCGGTAATCCCTCGCCTCATTTCTCTAGAGCAGGGTGCTTTTATTAGGAGGCGGAGCATTACTGATAACGCTCTGCTAGCCTAGGAACTCATGCATGACCTTCAGCGAGCATCCAGTCGTCAGAGCCTCATGGCTGTCAAGCTTGACATGGAGAGAGCTTATGATAGACTGAGTTAGGATTTTCTGCGCTCTACTCTTCAGGAGTTTGGCTTTGATGACCTTTTTGTTCCCTGGATTATGGCGTGTGTTTACCGGCCATCTTTCTATCTCCTAATTAATGGAGGTCAGACTGATTACTTCCACTCTGAGGTCGGCCTGAGGCAAGGATGTCCTCTCTCCCCTTTCCTTTTTATCCTTTCTGTGGATGCTCTATCCAGGGCTCTGTCTCAGGCTCAGC
Source organism: Calamus simplicifolius (assembly GCA_900491605.1). Taxonomy (NCBI): domain Eukaryota; kingdom Viridiplantae; phylum Streptophyta; class Magnoliopsida; order Arecales; family Arecaceae; genus Calamus; species Calamus simplicifolius. The sequence goes on along the minus strand of UESW01004827.1, from coordinate 507,100 downwards.
AGGATTGTCTCTTGTTCCCTATACTGCGGGTCCCCTTGGACCCACTCTTTCCCACTTACTGTTTGCGGATGACTGCATTCTCCTGGGCAAGGCTTCTATTTGTAATGCTTCCATTTTTGCGACCATTCTGCAGGAGTATTGTCAGGCTTCGGATCAGAAAGTTAATCTAAATAAATCTTTGATCTGCTTTAGCCCGAAGATGACTCCCACTGTTAGGGGATCTATCCTTCATATCTTGGGTATTCCTGTTCAGGCGGATCGGCTATCCTACCTTGGGATTCCTATCATGGATAGAAGGGTGCTGCTAGAGTGTGGGAAAGACTGGACAGGGCCATGGTGACTTCTTCTTGGCTTCAGCTTTTCCCATCTGTTACTGTCACTCATCTGCCCAGAATTGGTTCCGATCACTGCCCCATTCTTATTTCTACTGATCATTCTCTTCAACAGTGCAGGCAGTTTAAATTCGAGAAGTTCTGGACTTATTATTCTTCTGCTAGAACCATCATCTCTCAGGTCTGGCGATTATCTGTTAGAGGGAGTGCTACCTATAGATTATCTCGGTAGCTGGTTCTTCTCAGACGTAGGCTCTCCATATGGAATAAAAGAGAGGTGGGGGATATTGTTAGTCAAGTTGGGCAGGTCGAGTCTATTATCTCTACCCTGCAGATGAAAGAGGATCAGGAGGGGTTCCTGCTGGATTCTGATCTATCGACTCTTAGGTCTAGCTTGGCTCTGCACCACACTCTTATGCTGCAGCAGGAGACTTTTTGGAGGCAAAGGTCCAGAATCCAGTGGATTAAGGATGGAGATCGTAATACTAGATTCTTCCATCATGCCACTTTGAAGCATCGTGCGATGAATCGTATCAGGCGTCTAGTTGATGAGGAGGGGTGATATTCAGGAGGATGTCTAGATGATCAAGGATCAGCTTTTTCAGTTCTTTCAGTCCAGATGGACTGAGTACTCTGGTGTTGGATCCCCAGTTTTTCCTGTTCAGTCCCCCTACAAAGTATCCACTGCTGAGAATGCTCTTCTTATTAGATCTGTCACGGCGAAGGATATTCAGCGTGCTTTATGGGATCTTGGAGCTGACAAGGCTCCTGGACCCGATGGTTTCCCTCCGTTATTCTTCCGCCACTATTGGGATATTGTGGGTCAGGATGTGGTGCAGGCTATCCAATTGGTCTTTCAGTTTCACACTATTCCCTCTGACTGGAATTGGACCCTTATTACCCTGGTGCCAAAACGTCCTGATGCCTCCTCTCCTCAGCACTTTCAGCCTATCAGTCTTTGTACTACCTTATATAAGGTTTGTGCTCGCATTTTGGTTTCTCGTTTGTCTCCGGTAATCCCTCGCCTCATTTCTCTAGAGCAGGGTGCTTTTATTAGGAGGCGGAGCATTACTGATAACGCTCTGCTAGCCTAGGAACTCATGCATGACCTTCAGCGAGCATCCAGTCGTCAGAGCCTCATGGCTGTCAAGCTTGACATGGAGAGAGCTTATGATAGACTGAGTTAGGATTTTCTGCGCTCTACTCTTCAGGAGTTTGGCTTTGATGACCTTTTTGTTCCCTGGATTATGGCGTGTGTTTACCGGCCATCTTTCTATCTCCTAATTAATGGAGGTCAGACTGATTACTTCCACTCTGAGGTCGGCCTGAGGCAAGGATGTCCTCTCTCCCCTTTCCTTTTTATCCTTTCTGTGGATGCTCTATCCAGGGCTCTGTCTCAGGCTCAGCAGGATTGTCTCTTGTTCCCTATACTGCGGGTCCCCTTGGACCCACTCTTTCCCACTTACTGTTTGCGGATGACTGCATTCTCCTGGGCAAGGCTTCTATTTGTAATGCTTCCATTTTTGCGACCATTCTGCAGGAGTATTGTCAGGCTTCGGATCAGAAAGTTAATCTAAATAAATCTTTGATCTGCTTTAGCCCGAAGATGACTCCCACTGTTAGGGGATCTATCCTTCATATCTTGGGTATTCCTGTTCAGGCGGATCGGCTATCCTACCTTGGGATTCCTATCATGGATAGAAGGCCTCGAAACTCCGATTTCAATGTCCTGGAACGAAGGGTCCGTGATCGTCTGGATGGGTGGTAGGTCACTGGGCTCTCCATGATGGCACGGATTACTATTTTATGCTCAGTGTTGTCTTCTCTTCCTCTCTACATGTTATCCAATGCCGCCATCCCGCTGACATGTCTGAGGAAGATTGAGTGTTCCTTTCGGGATTTCCTCTGGGCCTCTATGCAGGATGGTCATGTTGTTCATCTTCTTGCCTGGGATATTGTCTGTATGCCGATTGCTAAAGGTGGGCTTAGTATCCAGTCTCTCACTACTAGGAGGGAGGCTCTGATTGCTAGGCATACCTCGTGGTTCTTGCTTGATCCGCATTGTTTATGGAGCTCCTTCATGCGTGCCAAATATGGAGATTGGAATCACTCCATTTTCCCTTAGTCCCCCCGTGGGCACTTCTTCTTTTGGAAAGAGGTCTGTCATCATGCGTGCCAAAGAGTTGATGCTGCACGGTGGCAAATGAGAATACCATGCACGCGCCGCCTTTCAAAGTGTGGCCAGAAAGGCAACACACAGGAGAGAGTTCGTTGCTCTCTGGACTTGCATGAGGACCTTGTATCTCTCCAAGTGGTCTAGAGGATCCGTCGTGCCGTCGTACGGGTCCAACTGGGAAAGACAGAACCGAGGTGGAACCGGCTCCTCCATGATGCAGCGAGAGAGCAGGGGACGGTGGTCGTAGTCCGTCCCGTAAGGGTTGGCGATCCGGCGACTAAGCTCCTTCAATCGCTGATGATACTCATCAAGCCGTTGCTCAGCCCGACGAGCAGCATTCCTATTGGTGTCTTCTTTAGAGGAGTCAGAAGATGAGGATGGGGAAGGCCGCCTGTGGGAGCAATCAAAATGGCGGGAGAGAGATCGCCGTCACTTTGAGGTCTCCAGATGGCGAGGTTCAGAGAGCAAGTGGTGGGAGGCCTCAGGAGGAGTCATGCCCCGAGGAGGTTGAGGCATGGTGCGAAGCAGTGTTCCTGTAGTCCCCGCACCACCTTCATCAGATCTTGTACTTGATGAGTCAGGACGTCAAGCCGATCGGAATGGCTAGCCTGTGGTGGTGCAAGAGGCGGAACATGAAGGTTGGCCTCTGACTATTCAGCCCGCGGAAGGCGTTCCGCGGCATGGCTGGTGGAAGCTTCCTAAGCTCGCATCGTCACCATCGTCTTCCTTGCAGAAGTGAGGGGTCGCAGATGCGTGAGGGTAAACGTCTGTCTGCCGCGCCCCCTACCTAGCGCACCAATCTGTTGCTGCAAAATCACTTACGATGAGCACCGGTGGGCGGAGATCTTCACAGGTCGTCGGAAGTGTAGAGGGAGCGCCTTCTTCCTCCGAGAACCTGCAAAAAGTCCCAGACCGGTGGTTCCGGTGGGGACCCTCCGATGCTCAAGTTAGTGGTTTGTAGAACATGAATTTTGTAATCAAGTAGTGCTTGAGAGAGAGACCCCCCCGTTAGGGTTGGCTCTTATATACCTGTTCATGGTCTCTCTTACCCTTCCGTCATAACAGCCGGATCTTCTCTTCTGTTGAGATCGGCTTCGTAGATTATCACCGGGTGGTTAGATACGTTCCACGGATATCGGCGAGTGTGCAATACCTGTAACTACCCGTAATCTTGGTGAAAAGTGGGCGAGTGGATCACGTTGTATAGTCTTAAGTCCGTTCAGCATCGAAATTCGGCTTTATGATAGGAATTGCGTTAATGGCTGAGATTGGAGCCAGAATTAGAGCTGGGGCCGAGGCCGAGGCCAGGAGCCGATGCTGGAGCTAAGGCCAAGGCCAGGAGCCGATGCTGGAGCCAAGGCCGAAGCTAGGAGCCGATGCCGGGGCCTAGGCCGAAGCCGGGAGCCGATGCCAGAGCCGAGGCCAGGGCCTACGCCAAAGCCGGGAGCCGATGCCGGAGCCGAAGCCGAAGCTAAGAGCCAATCGAAATTATTACCCTTGCTTCGAAGGCTGCGCGCGTTTGTTATAGTGCCGCTAGGAGGGGTGGTTAGTCACATCAATTCCTAGAAGGATTTCAAAATTTTGTAAGTACCCTCATCATAAGTTAAAGTATTTTATAAATTTTTCTAATTGCTAACAAATTTTCATAAGTTTATGAATTAATTATAAAAAATTTAGATTAAATAAATTACTAAATGATATATATGTATATATTTAATTTTTTGTTAAAGTGTTTAAATTATTTTTAATTACTAATGGTTAAAAATTACTTTAAAATGTTAAATGTATTTGGTAAAACATGGGATTGAAAATTTGATTTGCTACGTATCATGTTTTATGAAGATTTGAATCAAGTACGTAGGATTTGTTATTATTATATATAAAAACTCTCAATCAACTACATTATGAAATTCTATGATGATTAAAAACATTGATAAGTAAATTTATCAAAATATTAAAATCAAATATAAGTAAAATTATTGTATATGAAAACTCTCAATTTACTACATTATAATTGATGGCAATTGATAGATACCGGGATCCATTTTCATATGAAATATTTGTGGCGATTCAACGTCTATCTGCAAGATTATATGCGATATATTGTTCATATCATAGAAATTATGTGACTGTAGTTTAAAGGCCATATAAAATTATTACAATAGATATTAATGTATAAAGATAAATTTTATTATTCTAAAATCAATATTATTATTTAAAATGTCATGCGATATTGAAATTATTTATAAAATATTATAAAAGTATTATTTTATTACAAATCTATTTTAAATTATATCGTTATACTTATTTGATTCATTTAATTTATGTTTAGGATACTCATTGAGCATTGCTCATAAAAAAAAAAAAAAAAAAAGAGAAGAAAAATTTAGAAATTAAGATAAGAGAAGGCTTATTTGATTCACTTAATTTATGTTTAGGATACTCATTGAGCATTGTCATAAAAAAAAAGAGAAGAAAAATTTAGAAATTGACATAAGAGAAGGGATTTTATTAGAAGCTGGTCCCAAATATTTAGCTAAGTTGCTACTTAAGTATTGAATTATTGCTGTTTGAATTTAAGAAATATTTAATGCTCTTGATTTTAGCCATATGATAATCTTTTAGTTGTTGGCAGTGTATTTGAATTTTATTAGCTTGATCCAACTAGTAATTAATTATTTATTTAAGAAAGATGTTTTGCATGTTGTGAGATTTATTCCCGCATTAATGTTGTTACATTCTGAATCCATTCTTGGTTGTTGAGCATAATTCATTGCCTCTAACCTAATCTATTTTTTTAAAATTTGATTCCAAATTAGATCCAACCTAACATATGCCCACTCATGAATTGGTAACCATATCCCAAATTGGTTCATCAGACCCTAAACTAGTCTATTTTCTAAAGATCAATTTCTAATTAAATCAATCATGGCATATTAAATCCAATCATTACACATCTTATTGGGTAATTTCTAACATGATTTAAATTACAAGTATTAGAAAAAGGTCTACCACTACAAAAGAAAATATTGGAGATTATGACTTGATCGTACTTGTGTTGCTTGACCCTGATAGCATTCCACCCTTTACGATCTAGATTGGATCAAAACATAAACCCAAACAAAATCTATTTGCACTTTGGTCTAGAAAATTTGATCAATGCAACCTTAACTTAAAAAATCCTAATCCAAACAAGGCCTAAATAGGGTAAGTCGGACCAGTCAACTTTTGGTACCCAGTTCCGCATTCTATTACCTGGCTTACATTCTTCTTTCCACATTTTTTTAGCAAATCGTGCGCTTTTTTTTTTAACAAAACAGGTGATCACACTATCATACTAGCCTAGTCTTGGTGCGCTTTATTCGTCGGTGTTGCACATTGTATCGAGTGGACCCGTTGCTGTTTTGATGCGGCGAGCCATTAATTATAACATTTGTGGTGGAACTAAGCCTATGTTTGAATGGAAAGAAAATTAAAAAAAAAAGCTAAGAAAAAAAAAAGGAGAGAAAATAAAATTTATCTTGTTTGGATGGAGAGAAAAGTAGGAAGGAAAGAAAACTAAGATGTAGAGAAAAGTGAGAGGAAAGAAAATTGAGGGGAAAGAAAAGTGGGAGAAAAAAAAATTGAAAAGAAAATATTTTCTCTCCTTCTATTTGGATGAGTGGGAGGAAATAGGAAAGAAAAGTTGATTATTTATCATGACAATAATGCCCTTGTTTCAATTACTTAACAGAATTTTTTTTTAGAACCTTAATAAAAAAATATGAGAACAATGGAAATACCATTTCTTTTAATACCATAAAAATATAACATATAATAAGTACTTAATATGTCTCCAAAACCATCAAAATGTAACTACGAAATAAATATTATCACAGAAAATCTTGGAACCTTAAAAAAAATATGAGAACCATGGCACTGCTATTTCTTTCAAGAAATTTCAGCATCATTCATCATCTTGAGAAGGGAATACATTTTTTGTTTGAAAGGGTTAATATTGGAATAAAAAAATGAAAGACTATCCTAGTTTTCTCTCGGAAATCTCTCCACCTTCGGAGAGAAAACTTTTAGATGGAGCCCACTATTTTTTTCTTCCAGTTTTTTTCTTTCGTTTTATTTCCTCCCTATTTTTTTCTCCATCCAAATAGGGTAAAATTCATTTTCCCTTATGTTTTTCTCTCTAGTTTTCTTTCCTTTTGCTTTTTCTCTCCATCCAAACAGAGGGTAAGGAAAAAAAACAGAGGGAAAAAAGTGATGGGCCACATAAAAATTTTTTCTTCGAAATCGAAGAGATTTCGAAGCGAAAACTTAAAAGTGTTCTTTTTTTTTTTTCATTTCAATATTGATCCTTCCAAAAAAATAACTAATGCATTTTTTTAATTATTTATAATAAAAATATTATTATCATTATAAATTATCAAGTTTTTTTACCTTTCTATTTTTCTTCCATTTATTTAAATAGAAGAAGAAAAAATAATTTTTTAAAAATTTTTTTCTCCTTTTTTTTTTTTTTCATCCATTTTCCTCTCCATCCAAACAGGTTCAAGTTTTGCAATCATAACGGCTGATCTGTATATCATAAAGCAATCACTGGCTACATGGATCTAATATTGTAGTCTGAGGGTATAAACTTTATCCGTTAAAAATATATAAAATGGTCAAGCATATAGCGCAAGAAATCCAGTCACCGAGAAACTCATTTGCCACCGCTCTTCATGATAATCTTCACCGCGCCCGCCCAGGCCGCCTTAGACGACCCCCCATCCCTCCACGCCTCCTTCGCCTTATTTGCCATCGCCGCCGCCCGCTTCCTCAACTCGTTTCCTCCCTCCGACTCCATCACCAGCCTCACCTTCGCCTCCACCTCCCCGGCTCTGACCAACTCCTTGTCATATCGCTCCACGGCCACCGCCAGACCGATATCCTGAACCAGCCTTTTGTTCAACCTCTGCTCCGCGTACAACGGCCACCCGATTAGGGGCACCCCGGCGAATAGCCCCTCCAACGTCGAGTTCCATCCGAAGTGGGTCACGAACGCCCCTACCGCCTCGTGGGCCAGCACTTCAACTTGCGGTGCCCACGACTTCACCACCAGACCCCTGTCCTTGGTCCGGTCCAAAAATCCCTTGGGCAGAATCGCCTCCAGATCCGGTTCGGATTGCGGCGGCGGGGGCCGCACCACCCAGAGAAACCTCTGTCCGCTTCTCTCTAGTCCAGTGGCCGTCTCCTTAAGCTGCTCCGCCGAGAAGGTGCCCATGCTCCCGAAGCACAAGAACACCACGCTCGCCTTCGGCTGCGAGTCCAGCCACGTGAGGCACTCGTGCCTCTCCGATCTTTTCCCTCCGGCGATCAACGGCCGATGCAGTAGGTGGGAGGCATAGGACGGTCGGGAAGACAGATGCCGTCTTTCAGAGCTCTCGCCGCCCGAGGCTCCAAGGACTCGAAGCTGTTGACCAGAATCCCGTCGAATCTCGGGAGGCGCCCCATGTGGACGAGGAGGGCTTTGCAGTCGTCGTCGTTGCGATCATGGACGACATCCGGCATATCGGATGCCGGGATCGGGTGTAGGCCAGGGAAGTGAACAGGGGCGTCGCCAAGGTCTTTTAAATTGGTAGAAGTGTTGGAGTAGAGGATCGGCAGATAGAAGAAGGCAGCGAGGCTGGTGGCGGCGGAGGGGTAGAAGAGGTAGGAGGGGAGGCCGAGCTCGATGCCGACTTCGAGGGCATCGGTGCAAAAGAAGTCGACGACGAGGGCGCGGACGACAGCGGTCTCGGAGAGAGATTTGATGAGGGGACGGAGGTGGGCGGTGGCTTGGCGGAGAGTGGCGAGCAATAGGCCTAAGCGAGTGACGGGGTTCGAAGACGAGGAGGATGAGTCGGGTGGGAGGAAGACGGGGGGAACCTGGTGGAAGAAGAGGGAGGGGTGGGCGGCGGAGGCGGCAGCGATGAAAGGGGCGGAGGAGCCTTGTTTGAAGGGAGGGTCGACAACAAGGACGGTGACGGCAAGGCCGTCGCGGAGGAAGAGCTTGGCCAGCTCCACCATCGGCGTCAGGTGGCCCATGCCCATCGCCGGATAGAGCACCACCATATCCTTCATCGCTGGAGACTAGTGGATGGCTAATGGAACACCAAGGCTTTGTAGGGTGCCTAATTTATAACTCGCCCTGCATTATATTTCTAATAAATAATTAGTAGGGAAATTTCTTATTTGCTGCGCCCACCGGTGGTTCCATGGAAAGGAATCAAATAAGGAGAAGTCTTGCTGCACCGTCAATCATACCAATTAGTTATCCGTATACATTGATGTGTGTATAATAATTTAATAAATTTTATTATACATCGTATGCATATATATATATATATATATATATATATATATATATATATATATATATATATATATATATATATATATATATATATATATATATATGATAAAATTAGTAGTTATCATAGGAAGACAAAGAGAGTCCTAGGCGTAGTTATCATAGGAAGACAAGGAGAGCCCTAGGCGGCCTCTAAGCCTTAGGCGGTCCCAGTACCCTAAGCGGCCCTGACCCTTGAGCGGCCCCAGTGCCTAGGCGGCTTCTGAGCCTTAGGCGGCCCCAGTACCCTAGATGGCCCCTGAGCTTTGAGCGGCCCTAGTGTCCTAGGTGGCCCCTGAGACTCTAGGCTGCCCCAGTACCCTAAGCGGCCCCTGAGCCCTAGGCGGCCCCTGTGCCCTGGCGGCCCCTGGGCCGTAGGCGGCCCCTGTGCCCTAGGCGGCCCCTGGGCCGTAGGCAGCCCCTGAGCCCTAGGCGGCTCCAGTGCCCTAGGTGACCTCTGAGACTCTAGGCAGCCCCAGTGCCCTAGGCGGCCCCCTGAGCCTTAGGCGGCCCCAGTGCCCTAGGCGGCCCTTGAGGACTAGGCGGCCCCTGGGCCTTAGGCGGCCTCTGGGCCTTAGGCGGCCCCTGAGCCTTAGGCGGCCCCAGTGCCCTAAGTGGCCCTGAGACCTAGGCGGTCCCTGGGCCTTAGGTGGCCCCTCCCGATCTTACATCTAGAGCTCTCTAGCTGCTCTCATATTAGAAACACCTAATACGACAAGCTGTCATGTCTGGATGAGGCTTGAAAATCATCGACATCATGACGCTTTAATGGCTCATGTAAGACAAACTCTGGAAGAAGGAGGTACAGCAGCCGGCCTGCAAGAAGGAGGTACAGCAGCTCACCGGAAGGATAGTTGCCTTGAGCCGTTTCTTGTCAAAATCGGTGGAGAGGTGTTTACCTTTCTTTAAAGCCTTACGCAAGGCAGATGGCTTTGAATGGATAGAAAACTGTCAATGGGCTTTTGAGGAGCTTAAGGAATTCTTATCCACGCCGCTCTTGCTGTCCAAACAAGAAGAAGGAGAGAAGCTCTTTCTTTACCTCGCGGCTTCCTCGGAGCTGGTTAGCTCCGTTTTGGTACGCATTGATGAACATGCCGCTCAGAAGCCTGTGTACTATACGAGTAAGGTGCTTCACGGTGCAGAAGAAAGATATTCCAAAACCGAGAAGGTTATTTGCCCTGGTTATCTCCGCTCGACGGCTCAGACCATACTTCCAAGCCCATCCCATAATTATGCTCACCGATCAGCCTCTCCGAGCCATTTTGTCTCGTCCTGATACTTCTGGCCGACTGGCTAAGTGGGCGATTAAGTTGGAGGAGTTTGATCTCTCTTTTCAGCCCCGAGGGCTTTGAAATCCCAAGTCCTAGCCAACTTTTTAGTCGAGTGTACCTGGTCTGAAAAGCATCAAGGAAATCCCTCCGAAGTCCTCCGGACAGCGGCAATGAGATAGTGAAGCTTGGATCCTTCATGTCGATGGGGCCTCTAACTCCCAAGGGAGTGGGGCTGGTCTTATTCTTGCCGGCCCGGAGGGCACGGTAGTAGAATATGCCCTTCGATTTCTCTTTGAGGCCACCAATAATCAAGCTGAGTATGAGGCTTTGCTGACCGGAATCAAGCTAGCGCATGGGCTGGGAATCAAGTACCTCGAGCTTTCACCGACTCACAGCTCATTTCGCCCAAGTATCAGGAGAGTATGAGGCCCGTGACCCTATCATGTTTCAATACCTCAGCAAGGTTAATCTGGTTCCCCTTGCTGGATCACTTGTTATTAATTATATACCCAGAGGCGAAAATGCTAGGGCCGACATGTTGGCCCGATTAGCTACCTCAACGGACAAGCCCTGGGGAAGACCTATATTGAGTACTGGAGGCGCCTAGCATCGAAGCTACTGAGGAAGTCCTGCCCATTATGCAAAAAGAAACCTGGATGGATGCCTTATGTCCGGTATTTGAAGGACGGCGTTCTCCCAGTTGATCTTGAAGAAGCTAAGCTGCTTAAGCGGAGGGCCTCTAATTTGTACTATTAGAAGGTCAACTTATATAAAAATCCTTTTTCAGCCCCTCCTCAAATGTGTTAGTTCAGTAGATGCTGATTATGTCCTTAGGGAAATTCATGAAGGCATCTGTGGGAATCATTCTGGAGGACGATCGCTGGCACGCAAGGCTCTCCGACAAGGATACTACTGGCTCACCATGCAAGGGAGATGCAACAGAATTAGTGAAAGATGTGATTCATGCCAACAGCATGCCTACATTCAACGGCAACCGTCTTCTCAGCTAAGTTCTCTTTCTTCCCCTGGCCCTTCGCTCAATGGGGTATGGATATCCTCGGCCCTTTTCCCCCTGCAACAGGACAGCGCAAATTTCTACTAGTGGCCATTGATTATTTTACTAAATGGGTCGAGGTGAAGCACTCGCCAGATTACTGAGGCTAAAGTTAAAGCCTTTTTCTGGAAAGCCATTATTTGTCGCTACGGCATCCCACACACTCTTATTACTGACAATGGCCGACAGTTTGACAACAACGCCTTTCGGACTTTCTGTGCTGACCTCGGTATCGTGCAACGGTTCACCTCCGTCGGCCATCCGCAATCTAACGGAGAGGCTGAGGTCACAAATCGCATGATATTACGAGGGCTAAGAACTAGATTGGATACATCCAAAGGAAGATGGGTAGAAGAGCTCCCGAGTGTACTCTGGGCATACCATACGACACCCAAGGCACCGACAGGGGAAACACCATTCAACTGGTTTTTGGGTCCGAGGCTGTTATTCCCGTTGAGATCGGTTGCCAAGCGGCCGAGTGGAGGCATATAATGAAGCGGACAACCTCCTCGCTTAAGAGCCAGTCTTGACCTCATCGATGAAGCAAGAGACCGGCTCAATTAAGAATGCAGCGTACCAACAACGGAAGCAAGGTATTACAATACCCGCGTCCGCCGAAGGGCTTCCATCAGAGAGACTTGGTCTAAGAAGAGCTTCGTGTCCAAACCTATGGAAGGGGCAAACTATCCCCTAATTGGGAAGGGCCTTACCGGGTCACGGAAGTCCTCCATCGTGGAGCATACCGACTTGAAGATCTAAATAGACGGCCAATTCCTCAGACTTGGAATGCAGAAATCTCCGGCAATATCATCAGTAATGAATGTATTTATTCAAGGAATTAATGAATGTACATGCTTGGAAATTTCTTGTATGCAGAGTTTTCAAAGGACCTCGGCGGTCCCACGGTCCTAAGGACACCCCCGGTTGGTATTACTTACCCCTGAGGCAGTTCAAGTCCCGAACCTTTGGCGGCCTCGAGTCAAACTCCCGGGTCGGTATCCGACTATCCCCGAGGCAGTTTTCAAAGGACCTCGGTGGCCCCACGGTCCTAAGGACACCCCCGGGTTGGTATTACTTACCCCTGAGGCGGTTCAAGTCCCGGACCTTAGGCGGCCTCGAGTCAAACTCCCGAGTCGGTATCCGACTACCCCCGAGGCATTTTCAAAGGACTTCGACGGCCCCACGGTCCTAAGGACACCCCCCAGGTTGGTATTACTTACCCTGAGGCGGTTCAAGTCCCGGACCTTAGGCGGCCTCGAGTCAAACTCCCAGGTCGTTATTCGACTACCCCCGAGGCAGTTTTCAAAGGACCTCGGCGGCCCCACAGTCCTAAGGACACCCTCGGGTTGGTATTACTTACCTCTGAGGTGGTTCAAGTCCCGGACCTTAGGCAGCCTCGAGTCAAACTCCCAGGTCGATATTCGACTACCCCCGAGGCAGTTTTAAAAGGACCTCGGCGGCCCCACAGTCCTAAGGACACCCTCGGGTTGGTATTACTTACCCCTGAGGCGGTTCAAGTCCTGGACCTTAGGCGGCCTCGAGTCAAACTCCCGGGTCGGTATCCCACTACCCCGAGGTAGTTTTCAAAGGACCTCGGTGGCCCCACTGTCCTATGGACACCTCCGGTTGGTATTACTTACCCCTAAGGTAATTCAAGTCCCGGACCTTAGGCGGCCTCGAGTCAAACTCCCGGGCTGGTATCCGACTACCCCCGAGGCAGTTTTCAAAAACCTAGGCGGCCTCAAGCTAAGCTCCTAAAATCGAGCAACCCTATAGGGTTTCTCAAGCCGCGACCCAAATGTTGAAATGATGGAATCCATGTTCGCGGCTATCTCTTAAATCCAATGACGAGGTGCCTACGATACGGCCTTGAATTCGTACCCGACACTGGCGTACGGAGTAAGCCTTAAAAGGATGGGAGGATAGGTGAACCCCCCCCCCCCCCTTCTTGTGCCATGATTGAAGATCGATAGGCGGTTAACTAAATCATCAGGTAAATAAAAGAAATAAAGTAGACATTCATTCATCAAAATGTTGAGCCATCACGGGGGCATACTCTACAAAATGCTGTTCAAAGGCCGATATTGATCAACCTACACAAAGAAGTTCACTAAAGAAAAAAGAAAAAAGAGAGGAAAAAGAAACTCAATCAAATCAAATCTCGCCACATCCTTACTGGTCCCTAGGGTCCATCCCCTGTGGTCGGCCCTTCTATTTTAATCGGTCCGTGGTGGGATCCTCAACTATCATCAGTTCGTCAGCTGCGTCTTCGACCCTTAACTCATCCTCAACCTCGGCGTCGGAGGTCTCCTCATCGTCTGCGGGTCGAAGGTGCTCGAGGTCACCTAGCTTGAAAAGCCGAGACAGTCTCCTCTTGCACCTTTCAAATCCCTGAACGAAGGCATCCATGACAGCCTCGCGGCACTCCAAAGCGAAGTCGGAGGAACCTTTGTATTTCTCGACGGCCTCCCGAGCTTGAGTCTCGGCCGCAGCCACCCTCTCCTGAGCCCGCATCTCCACCGCTGCCATTTTATCCAAAGCATCCTTTGCCTCCTTCTCGGCCAAGACAAACTTTTTTGCAGCATCACGGGCTGGCTTCTGCATTATCGGCCCGGTTTTCAGTATGTTCTAACTGGAGAAAGGCCTCTCTCAATTTCTCTTCAGTTGGCAATCACCTCGCCGTAACTTCCGACAGTTTGGTGTCCAAGGTCTGCAACTCTTTCTCGGCCCTCTCCCGCCATGCACAGTTATCCTCTTGGGCAGTCTAGAGGTCATCTAATGCCTTCAACTCCTGGGCCCTCATTTTCGACAACTCCTTGTCCAAACCCTCGATGCAGGACTTGGCATTAACTAGATCCTCTTGAATCACGAAGAGGCCGTTGGACATCTACATTAGTCAGGTAACGAGCGTAAAAATTCTGCACCTATAGAAGAGGAAAAGGAGAAGTAAGCCACGATCTTACCTGGAGCGCGGCTGTAAAGAGCGTGTCAAAGGACTCCTCCAACGGTAAGGTCCTCATTAAAGCTTGAAATTTGGGTAGGATGGCGAGCTTTAGAACCATTTCTGACAGGCGGCTCTTATACGGCATACCTCGGCGGGGCGTCCGCGAGGATTGAGATAGACCTCTCGAGGCGCCCAAGGGGGCCGGAGCATCCACCCCCCTCGGTGACTACGGGCCCGGTGGAGATGCTTCGATAAAATCTAGGGGCGTTGCGACCCCGCCCCAACTGTCGCTCCACTTCGGACGGCCCCCGGCGACTTCAGGAGGAGGAAAGATTATTGTTGGTGGGCTCGCACAGGGAGGCCCTCCAATCGGTATTCCGGTAGGAGGGCTCTCTCCTTCCTGATCCTCCTCCACCTGGATAGCCTCAGGGCAGGCAACCGAAGGCTGGGTCGAGTGACCCAGCTCTCTTCAACGGGGCCTTTTGGGCCTTATTCCTGTGGTATCGGGGACATCCCCCTCCCTCTTCCAGAGGCCCGCAATTATCAAGTCCTGGGAAAACCTCATTACTGCAAATAGAGGACCCAGGGCAAATGAAAAGGGGACCCAGGATATACAATATGTGAGAGGAAAATGCATGCCAAAACACGTATTCATACATGTATATAAATACAAAGCGAAAAACAAAAAACAAACAAAACAACAAGACTGAACAAAGCTAATTAAGATAAAAAAATTCAAGGCTCACCGAGCGCCGTGGGCAGCGACACCGGCATGAATATGATCCCTCGAAGGTTATCCTCCAATAATTCCTTACTAGGTGGGATGATGGTGGACACCAAAACTTTAAATAGTTCTGATCCTCTCTTCGATAGCAGAATTTTGATTAGAACTAGTATCGGAATACCCCAGTTTGCGTTCATCCCCTCTATATGTGCGTAGAAGAACCGAGACTTTCACCCTTTAATTTTGGAAGGGAGATTGAGCCTAAGAGTTCTCTTGGGCCTAGAAACGAAATTCCACCACCCAACCTTTTTAGGGTTTCAAATCCTATACAGAGCGCTAAATAAGGAAAGCCGGGCAAAGCCCTATGGAAATGACAGAGTACCAAAAATGAATAGATAATACGAATGGAATTAGGGGTTAGCTGCACCGGGATAAGGCGATACCTATCTAACAAATTCACGAAGAAAGGATGGAAAGGCAACCGTAAACCACACTTGAAGAATTCCACGTATATTGCAACCCTCCCCAGTTGCGTAGAGGTCACCCTATCTTTGGGAAGGGCACTAGAAAGTCGGATACTATCAGGAATCCCAAACCAGCCCTAAGGTTCCTAAGGTCCTGAGAGGTTATGATTGAGGCGATCTCCATCGGACCAGCGGATTTAGGAGTAGCGACTGGAAATGCTACCTCATGACTGGTGGATGAGGATGAAACCCTAGGGGATTGGGACGACGGTCCAGGTAATGGTCGCAGGACCCCAGTAGGCTCTCGGACCGCGGCCAGTTGTTTCCCACGGATGGTTACACCCCCGAGAGCCTGACGGCGCGCCTGGATGATCTCTTCCCGAGAGGGTTCGATCATAGGACCTTTACCTTTCCTATCCTGGTTGGGATCCATAGAAGAAGAAGAAGCTAACCTGAACTCGAAGAAATGGAGACGTAGGAGAAACAGTGAAAATAAAAAGCAAAAGAATTGAAAGGACGGGCTCTTTAAATATATTTGAATAACGCCTCAAGCGCCACAAGGCCACGTGACAACGCATGAATGGAACCAAGGCAGATGAAAAGATACTATCTTCCTTGAGATATACACTTCCTCTTCCAAGACATAACTTTACGAGTGTAAAAATCGATTGGGACCTTTTTGCCCCTCCCCCTTAGCAAGTGCTATGCACCCGAACGCAAGGGGCAAGGGCGAGGGGGCATATGATAAGGTTAGTAGTCATCATAGGAAGGCAGGGAGAGCCCTAGGTGGCCCCTGAGCCTTAGGCGGCCTCAGTGCCTTAGGCGGCCCCAGTGCCCTAGGCGGCCCCTGGGCCTTAGGCGGCTCTTGAGCCCTAGGCGGCCCCAGTGCCCTAGGCGGCCCTTGAGCCTTAGGCGGCCCCTGAGACTCTAGGCGGCCCCAGTGCCCTAGACTCTAGGCGGCCCCTGGGCCTTAGGCGACCCCTGAGCTCTAGGCGGCCCCTGAGCCCTAGGCGGCCCCTGAGTGCCCTAGGCGGCCCCTGAGCTCTAGGCGGCCCCTGGACCCTAGGCGGCCCCTGAGTGCCCTAGGCGGCCCCTGGGCCTTAGGCAGCCCCTGGGCCCTAGGCGGCCCCTGAGACCTAGGTGGTCCCTAGGCCTTATGTGGCCCCTTCCGGTGTTACATCTAGAGCTCTCTAGCTGCTCTCATATTAGAAGCACCTAATACGACAAGCTGTCATGTCTGGATGAGGCTCAAAAATCATCGACATCATGATGCTTTAATGGCTCATGTAAGACAAACTTTGGAAAGTCGTCGTTCATCGAAATACTCATATAAAGGAGGTACTAATTACCTACTTCAGAGCCAGATAACTTTCCACGAATTCTGATATTCTCTTAGAAAGATCAAAATCCATCATGAAAATCCCATGTTCTTGAGCAAGCAAGTTCCTTGAGCAAACTCCTAAAAATCCCAAGGGTAACTTATTAAGAACGATCACGTGGCGAGTGCAGGGAAAAAAAAAAAAAAAAAAAAGAAAGATGGCTCACCGGAAAGAAATGGGAGAGATATAAGGTGAATAAGGATACTATTCAAACACACCTTCTTTTTAACAAAGAAAAAGAGAAAAACATCCCCATCTTTCTTTCTCAATTCGAGGTGTTCTTGACCATCAATACTCGAAATATGTGAAGTCTTCTTGGTGATCAGGAACCAACAATATCAATGAATAATTAATCTATATAATTAATATATGCTTGCTATACCAAATTAAGAACGGTACAGCAAGCGTTTTCATCAAACAATGTGTGGTTGAAGGCTCAAGACTTTTAATCCAGCAGCATAGATGGTTGGACAAGTACTTACAAAAGACTTTCAATTTTACATTGTATATCTACAATTATATCTTTCAAATTATTTTATATTTTTTTCTTCTAAACTTTTTTTTTTGGTCGCCACTGCAATCAAATTTTATTAAAATTAATTTTGATAGATTTATGCATCTTAATTCAGCTAATGCATCAGCATCAACAGTTATTCAGAATCACAGTGGATGATCATAATGAACGAGTTTTATTTGCATTGATAATTTATCTGTGGATTAAATCTATCATTGTGACTGAAATAACAAGGGCATGGGATGTAAATTTTGTCCTGCAATATCACACTTTTAATAATTAAATATTATCTTGGAAGACGGCTTAAAAAGAGTGGTTTCTTATATTTGCGACGAAGATGTCAAATTTCATGTTTATTTGAAAGCTTTAATATATTTTTTTTTACATCATTCTAAATCGGATTAGATTTGATATATCAAAATTAATAATTAAAAAAATTAAAGGTAAAAATTTTTTAATTTTTATTTTAATAATCAGAGTGAGATCACTCTGACAGTAATCTAGTTTGTAACATATTAATTTTATGATAGGTACGGTGAATCTAAATGTTAGCTTTAAGATAATTTGCTTAAGCTTCTTTGCACAGATGTGACTTCATGGTCAATTTGTTAGAAAAATATTTATCCGGGTTGA
The DNA here is from genome assembly GCA_900491605.1 of Calamus simplicifolius. Classification (NCBI taxonomy): domain Eukaryota; kingdom Viridiplantae; phylum Streptophyta; class Magnoliopsida; order Arecales; family Arecaceae; genus Calamus; species Calamus simplicifolius. The sequence continues at coordinate 489,245 of UESW01004827.1, read as the reverse complement.
CAGCTAGCTGCGGCACATGCTTACGAAAGAATAAGTGCACAAGTTTAACTTCTTCACTGTTATTAAAAAGAAAAAAAGAAAAGTCTCCTTCTCTATTTTTCAGTCAATATATATATATATATATATATATTCAGTCTACGGAAGGATACCCACCCAGTTTGTTCCCAATTGGTATAGGTTAAGATTTTGCCAGATGGAGAATACTTGAGATCAACTTTTTCTTTTTGACTTGTCCCCCAATTGGCCTCGACTAAAGATATTTCTTTTCCGTGTTGGAAACGGTGCACGATGCACAAAGTCGCGCACCAATAGCTGCGTCACACGTATAATGCAGGATTAATGAGTGCATTTGATACATGTTTTTGTGCACGGAAGGAGGTGATGGGGCAAAGACTTTCTTTTCCTTCCATGTTTCGCTCTCTTCGGGGTTTTGATTTTGATGAGAGGTTTACTGAATGGGTTATGGCTTATATCCAGAGGCTTTCTTTTTCTTTGATTATCAATGGGAGCCCGACTGAGTTTTTTCATTCGTCGGTTGGATTACGTCAGGGATGTCCGTTATCTCCCCTTCTGTTCATCATGGCTGCGGATGATCTCTCTCGTGCTCTCCATTTAGCTCAGTACAACCAGAGGATTGTCCCTTTCAAAATGGGGGATGCGGGTTTTTCCATCTCTCATCTTTTGTTTGCGGATGACTATATTCTTCTGGGTCAGGCCACTACTGAAATGCGGCTTCCTTCGATTCCATTATTCAATGCTATTGTCAAGCTTCGGGTCAGAAGGTCAATCTTCAGAAGTCGTCTATTTGTTTTAGTCCGAAGACATCCAGACTTACTAGTGAAGCTATCATTGATCGGCTGGGCATCACTACTCAGACTGATCGATTTATGTATTTGGGGATCCCCATGACTGGCAGACGCCCTCGATGCTCTGATTTTGAGGACCTTGAGAGGCGGGTTCATCAGCGTATTGATGGCTGGCAAGTCACTGATCTTTCTATGATGGCTCGGATCACCATTATTCGGTCCGTTCTATCTTCCCTTCCGCTCTTTATGTTATCAAATACGGCCATCCGACTACTTGTTTGAGGAGGTTTAAGAGATGGATCAGAGATTTTTTATGGGTATCTATGCAAATGGGCATGGTATTCATCTTCTTTCTTGGGACAAGTTATGCATGCCTATTCATGAAGGTGGTCTTGGGATCCAATCTTTGGTGGTCAAACGCCAAGCTTTACTGGCCAGACATGCTTCTCGTTTCCTTTTAGAGCCGCATTGTCTCTGGAGCTCGGTCATGCGGGCTAGATATGGTGATTGGAAGCCAGAAGAGCTCATTTCGTCGCCCAGAGGCAGCTCTTTCTTTTGGAAGGAGGTGTGCCAGGTTGCCGACACCATTCGGATGAATATCTCTTGGATGATTGGAGATGGTCATTCTATAGATGCCATTCAGGATTCATGGATTTCAGAGCTTCCACTGTCTCGATGGCCCTCATTTTTTAGCATGATATTCCAACTGATATGAGGGTTAAGGATTTGATTTCATCTGTCCCCCCCTCCTGGAACACCCCCATGGTGACCAGTCTTTTTGGCAAGGATCTTTCTCAGAGGATTCTATCGATCCCTCTTATCTCATGCCCCTCCGCTGATATTAGGCTTTGGCAGAGATCCTTCCTCACTAGGGCCCCTCTCAGGGATCTTGTCAGGATTTTCAGGCCTCCGGTCCAGAGTACAAAGGATGCTGCGTGGATATGGAAGCTTCCCACTCTTCCTAGGGTTCAGCTCTTTATCTGGAAGCTTCTGTGGGATTGCCTACCGACGAGTGCTATGCTCTTCCGTAGGGGTCTCCCTATCCAGCCGACCTGCCCCTTATGTGGTACGGAGGACGAGACTATTGATCATGCTATATTCAAATGCCTTAGAGCTAGAAGGATTTGGTATCTCATGGGTTATGTGTTCAGAGTGGATGTCTACGGTTCTCCTCGTCCTATCTTTCTCCAGGATCTCCGGACAGCTCCTCAGCACAATCGTGGCCTTTGGGCGATTACTGCTTACCAGATATGGCTATCTAGGAACCAGATTATCTTTTCCGAGGATTGTATCTCTTCTCATCAGCTAATAAGAAAAATTAGATCAATGTCCGTGGATTGTGCCCGTGCCCTTCATTCTGTTGGTTTTGATACATCTGGCCTCTGGGGTTCCCCTGCTGCTACGGCAGCGAACCGGCGTACGGTTTTTATTTCTTGGGAGCCCCCTCCTCCAGGTTTTGTTAAAATCAACTTTGATGGGAGTGTTCGCGGCAGACTGCTGGTTCGGCCTTCAGCATTCGTGGTCCACAGGGTAAAATGATAGCGGCGGGTGGATTTGGGTCTCTGGACTTCTCTGTTCCCATGGCTGAGCTTTGTGCTGCATGGGCAGGTATTTCTTATGCGGTGCAGACTCTTCGAGCCCAGAGTCTTGTGATTGAAGGAGACTCTATGACTGTCATTCAGTGGATATGGAAAGAAAAAGCTCCTGATGTATCCATCAATCCGATCTTAGCAGATATATGGACTATGCTTCAGAACGTGGATTCTGCCCAGATTTATCATGTTTTCCGTGAAGCCAACACGGCTGCTGACTGGGCAGCGATGGCCGTGGCTCAGCATGTTGGATATAGGATATGGACTATGGGTGAACCATGTCCTCCTGTATTATTTCAAATTCTGCAATCTGATGTATCTGGGCTAACTCATACTAGACTTGTATGATCGCCCGTCTTTATCCAAAAAAAAATGAAGAGGAAAGTGGGAAAAAAAATTAATTTTTTTTTTTCTATTTGAATGAGTGAAAAAAAAATATACAGAAAAAAAAATAATAATTTACAATAACAATAATATCCTTATTATAAATGAATCAGTTTTTTTTTTTGAAAAGGTCAATATTGAAATGAAAAGAAATAAAAGAGTACTTTTGAGTTTTCTCTCCTAAATCCATTCGGAGAAAACTTTTACGTCGGGCCCATCACTTTTTTCTCTATATTTTTCCTCTAATTTTCTTTCCTCCCTACTTTTCTCTCCATCCAAACAAGATAAATTTCATTTTCTCTCCTGTTTTCTTCCCTAGTTTTCTTTCCTCCCTAGTTTTCTCTCCATCCAAACAGAGGCTTAAGAAAATTAAATCTGAATCTACGACGAAAGCTATCGCTCAATAATTATTCATGTTCAACCATCAAAAATTAATAAACATAAATGAAAGCGTATCTAAATCTATATTGTTTAAATACTCTTCAAAGTCCTGTGGTTGGCCTTTCAGATCAACACGTACTTTCAGAGAACCCTTTAGAATTATCTCTAGATATTTTTTTCTGATAATGGGATTCAGAGAAGAAGGTCATACGTGCGATACAGGGACTATAACAGCTATATAGATAATTTTATTATTATCTTTGGTATTTTTATTTTAGCCCATCATAAAAATAGAAATAACCCCTTAGGTCTCTACGCACACCTTTCAGATACATTAAAGCCCAAATTACTGAAACCTTAGTTGATCACTTTTAATTAGGCTTAACCTTATTTGACAGTCCGCAACACATAATTATTTCACATATAAGCCTAATGTTGGATTAAAAATCCAATAATCTTTCACTGGGCTATATGTGTAACCTTATAATTATGTTTAAAAAAAAAATAACCGAATGAGCTCAATTGTACTGTCATTACCAAAATGTATCTATAACCAATCCGATCCATAAATCATACCAACATAGGATCAAAGCAGCCTTTGTTATATCTATCATAACTCGACCCATCAATGGTCACGTATGTTGATACAACTGAATGACATGGATCATGATATGGATGTGTAGCATAAAAATTACATGTAACGTGATCTTAACATGCTTATTTTCAACTGGTTCTTCTTAAACTTGAGTGAGATCAAAACTTTAACATAATTGTATATAGTATACTGAACTAAATAAAATACTCTATTTCTGATTAAAAAATATCCAAACACATAAGTGTGCATAAGTCAAACATAAAGTATAAAATAAAAGCAATATAAACTTTCACTAAATCTAAGCATCGTCATGCTCTATAACACCAATGTGAGCAGTATGCTCATGAAAGACCTTGGGCGGCACACCCTTTGTAAGGGGATTTGCAACCATGGAGTTTGTCCCTATATGCTCTATAGAAATCTGACCACTCTCTACTCTTTCCTTTACAACCATGAACTTGATATCAATATGCTTTGACTTGATCGAGCTCCTATTGTTGTTGGAATACAATACGGCTGACTTATTGTCACAAAATAATTTTAGTGGTCTTTCAATTCCTTTCAATATGCGCAGCTCAGTAAAAAAAAATTTTAGCCATATCCCATGATTGGATACTTTATAATATACTATAAATTCTACTGTCATAGTAGAAGAAGCTATGAGTGTCTATTTTGCACTCCTCCAAGAAATAGCCCCACCACCTAACAGATATACATAGCCCGAAGTGGATCTTTTACTATCTTGGCATCTCGCAAAGTCGGAGTCAGAATACCCAATGATCTCAAAATGATCTGATCTCCTATACGTGAGCATGTAATCTTTTGTTCTTTTTAGATATCTCATAACCCTTTTGGCTGCTTTCCAGTGATCTATTCCTGGGTTGCTTAAATATCTGTCTAACACTCCAACAATGTATGCAATATCCGGATGCATACAAACTTGAGCATACATTAGACTCCCTACAACCAAAGCATAAGGAATCTTCTGCATCTCTTCAACTTCAAGATTTCCTTTTGGACACTAATTAATACTGAATTTATCCTTTAGCGATAGGAGTATCACCTGGTTTGCAATTTTGCATGCCAAATCTCTTACGTACTTCATCAATATAGCTCCTTTGTGATAATCCAAGGATATCCTGAGAATGATCTCGATGTATCTAGATTACCAATACAAAGAAGGCGTCACTAAGATCTTTCATTTGAAAATTGCTTGATAGAAATCTCTTGGTTTCGTCCAATATGCCTATATCATTTGTGGCAAGCAAAATGTCATCCATATACTAAATCAGAAAAATGTATTTACTTCCACTGAATTTATGATACACAAAATAATCAACTGCATTCAATTCAAAATTAAATGAAAGAATTACTTGATAAAATTTATGGTACCATTGACGAGAAGCTTGCTTTAACCCATAAATGAATTTTGTCAATTTAGAAACCATTTTCTTTGGGTCTCCTGACACAAAGTTTTCTGGTTGCACCATATAAATTGTCTCATCAATGTCTTCATTGAGAAGCGCCATCTTGACATCCATTTGATGGAGTTCCACATCATACTGTGCAACAAGAGCCATGATTGTCCTAAAAGAGTCCTTCGATGAAATTGGAGAGAATGTCTCTTTAAAGTCAATCCCTTCCTTTTGAGTATAGCCTTTAGCCACAAGACGAGTTTTATACCTTTCCACATTACCCTTTGAATCTGTTTGGTCTTAAAAATCAATTTGCAACCAATGAGTTTCACACCTTCTGATAATGGAACAAGTTCCCAAACTTTATTATCTTGCATAGACTTATACTCTTTTTTCATTGTTTCAATCCACTTTTCTGAATTGGAACCTTGTATGGCTTGAAGGAAGTTGATTGGATCATCTTTCATCATGCCATTATTTTCCTCATATTCCTGAAGAAATACTATATAGTCATCTGGAATAGCATTCTTCCTTTCTCTAGTGGATCGTCGCAAAGGCACTTTTCTTGAGGTTGTTGAGTTTGTACCTCTGAGGGTTGAACAATAATTTCTTGTTTTTCTGGAATTGCAACTTGATCAATGAAAGGAATAGAAACCTGCTCATTGTCAAAAGCAATTATAGGAATAGAAACCAACTTCTCTTCAATAAGAGTAGTAGGATCCAATTCCTCCTCAAAGACAAAGTCTCTAACTTTATTTCTCCCCCAAACTCAATATTCCCAAAGAACGTTGAAGTTCCCGTCTTAAAAAGTATCCTTGATTTGGGATCATAAAACTTGTAACCCTTGTATCGCTCAGAATACCCAACAAAGTAGCTACTCACTATCCTGAATTCCAATTTCTTTTCATGTGGCCTATAAGGCCCTGCCTCAGCTAGACATCCCTAAATATAAAAATGCGTTAAACTAGGCTTTCGTCCTATCCAAAGCTCATAAGGTATTTTGATAGCTACTTTAGTTGGTACTCTGTTCAGAATGTAGGCTATTGTCTTTAGTGTCATTCAACTCTATTTCTAGAGATGTGACCTAAATGCTTGTGCCACAATGTTCCTAAATTTTAATTGCAAATTTTATGCTTAGTACCTTGTGATTCCATATTCAGGGTTTCATTATAAGAAACAATAGTATCAAGCAATATAGATTGTCATACATCATAAGAGAACCAATTCCAATAACATTTGAATTTAAAGAAAGGCTAAACTAATTATTTCCAAATGAACAACAATATCCTAATTTGTCTAAAGCTGAAATAGAAACCAAATTCTGTCTAAATGACGGTACTACAAAAGTGTCTTTCAAATCCAAATAATAACCAGAACTTAATAGCAATCTAAAATGCCCAATTGCCTCCACATCTACCGACTTGCCATCTTTCGCATATATGTATCTTTCAGCATTAGTTGGTTTTCGTAGCTCAGGCAACCCTACATTGAAACACTGATGTTAGTAGTAGTACCAAAATTTAACTACCAAATGTTTCTAGGTACTGAAGCTATATTCACTTCAAAATAGACCAAATTAAGAAATGTACCTTTCTTTTCATGCCATGCATGATACTTGGAACATTCCTTCTTCATATGTCCAGACTTCTTGCAGAAGAAATAACTTTCCTTATCCTGATTTTGTTTCTTCTTTACTGGACCTTTAGCAGCCTCATTCTTTCTTTTCTTGCCTTTATCCTTGCTCTTTTCCTTAGAGGTACTTACCAAGTGAGCACTTTCAGTCTTTCTTGCTTCAATCTCTCTTCCTCTTGCACACAATATGAAATGAGCTCATTAAAAGTCCATTTCTTCTTCTGGCAGTTGTAACTGACCTTAAATTGATTGAACTGATTAGGTAGAGAGATCAGTACCAGATGCATAAGCAAGTCTTCTAACATTTTAAGTTTTAGTGCCTTAAGCTTTGAAGCAAGATGAGACATTTCCATAATATACTCCCTTATTTTTCTTTGCCCTTATACTTTATGAAAATCAAGCTTTTCAAGATTGTGCTTGTTTTCACCTTATCGCTTTTGGCAAAGCATTTCTCAATCACAGCAAGAAAATCCTTGGCACTAATAATCCCTTCAGATACCACACCCCTAAAAGCTTCATGTATGACATGCTTGATGATCATAAGACTCATGCGATTAGAGCGATCCCACTTCTCATATCAGTTCCTCTCATCAAAGGTACTAGATGCTGTAGGAGGAGTGGGTTGCTCAATCCTTAGTGCAAGGTCCAGATCCATGCAGCCAAGAACAATAAGAATGTTCTCCTTTCAGTCCTTGAAGTTAGTGCCATTAAGGATCGGCACAGAATTGATGTTAGCAGAAATAGTAGCAACATTAGCTGTAAAGAAAATAAAAGCAATACATAAATAACATACTCATATAAATAATTAATACCAAATATCAATAAATTCAAATAATTATAAATCCCATCTCAAGATACCCGTGCAACATTAATATCAAGTCATTGGAAAGTAATATTAACTGCTAGTGGTACTCTTGTTGTAATGATCAAATACTAACAATAATGCATGTCAAATAATAAATCTATTCTTTGGATTGACTTATTATTCACATGTAAATCCTTATAATTGTTACGTGTTTACCATCACACATATATGTAGTTCGGCCAAGCATTAACCTTCCTTTGGGCTGATTAATACCCGCATGAAAATATACATACACAACATCCAACATCCTTCATGAACCATCTACATAAGAGAGGTCACTTTGGTGATATCTTGTTTCAATTAGTTCAATTTCGAACGATGGACAAATTTATTAGGCATAAAAATACCATTAATTTAAATTTGATTGAACTTAAAAAAATAACAATATGTTATTTTTGGTTATCTTCTATCTCTGCATAGGTTGGTTCCAATCCATATCAAAAATAAAACTTATCCATTTCAAAACTATCTTTAAAAAAAATTAATAAATAAAGTTTTGCTTTATGAAACCAATAAACCACATAGGAGGAGGTTGCTCATACTCATAGGATCGGGATCCACTGAAACATTACTCTTTTTATTTTATTTTTCTTCCTAATCCGCATGAGGTGCTAAAAGCCGAAAAAGTTGAAGTATGCATTAAATGCAATCTTAACCCTTCACACAACTTCAACGCCCAAGTTTGTTATTCCCATGATTTTCTTAAGATTCTCAGCTAATAAATTTCATGCCCTTTGGAAATTGAAATCTACGGAACATGATGTTAAAAAATTAATAAAAACTAGAGAAATTCCATGCCCTTTTGAAAATCGAATTTTCTGGACGGTTCGAATTTTTGTTGCTTTGGATAAGAGCAAGTAAAGCAAGCAAAGGATACTCAACATTAAATAAAGGATGCTTGGGCATTAAATAAATGGAGGTAAAACTCATCGTGGATTGCAAATAAAATGAGTAGATTCGGTTTGTTTGTGGCAGTACCTCCCACCGATCCATCTCAGTTATCCCAACGAAAATCATGCATCCATTGTTTTTGAAAAAAAATTGTAGCGAGAATACACACCATAGCCAACGGATTCCCAGCAACGGAAAGCAGCGAAGCGATTCCAACGAAAAAAATTGACTTTATCTTAGCGAATGAAAGATCTCGTCTCTGTTTTACCATGTGAGATTTTATGATGCAGTGAATATTTCGCTTTTAACATCAAAATTCATAGTATCAAACTAAAAGTAAAATAAAGTTTTTTGATGTTCCAGCACCTTTGATTTTATTTAGAAACCGAATCTATAGACTTAGAATGTCAATAATCAAAATAAAATTCATAATAAAATAATAAATATTTGTCTCATAAAACCAAAGAAAAAAAAACATATGCTCAAATACGACTATCAATGGCATAGGATCAAATCCAGAATTTCTTAATGATTCAATATGAATAGAGGCTCTCATACCAATTATTGACAATTAAATCTGAATCTATAGTGAAAACATCACCATGAAGCTCAAGAATCATTCATGTTCAATCATCAAGAATTAATAAATATAAACGAAAGCGTACCTGAATTATATTGCTTGATTGCTCTCCAGAGTTCTATGGTTGGCCTTCCAAATCAATACGTACTCCCATAGAGCCCTTTAAAATTTTCTCTAGACTTTTCTTTCTGATAATGAGATTCAGAGAAGAAGGTCATACATGCGATCTAGGGACCATAACCGCTATATATAGATATTTTTTGGTATTTCTATTTTAGCCCATCATAAAAATAGAAATAACCCCTTAGGTCTCTACATATTAAAGGGTCATACCTTATCGGATACATTAAAGCCCAAATTACTGCAACCTTAGCTGATCACTTTTAATTGGGCTTAACCTTATTTGATAGTCCGCAACAGATAATTATTCCATATATAAGCCCAATATTGGATTAAAAATCCAACAAGAACTTCTACATGATTGTTCGATACCATGTAGCGCTCTAAGTGCGGCGAAGATGGAAAAAGGTTATTGAAGTCCGCTTGAATTTGAAAGAAGAAAAGCTAAAGCGTACGCTCATTGCACCTTTTTATGCATCAAAGGTGGTGCACAAAGAGTTTTCCTTTGAAAGAATAAAAATTTGACGAAGAGAAAGTTGAGCTTGCTTTTCATCAACGCGAGCAACGAGACCATGGTGAATAGAGATGCTTGGAATCCTACACTGGCTAAGTGTATATGGAGGATAATGCCGACTTCACCGTGGAGCATAATATTGAATGAACTAAAATATTTTTTGGACCATAGTGAAAAATATCCATAAAAAGATTAGTTACAGTATAAAGTCATTCTTATAGTATCAATAATTTAACTTGAGCTGCAACTTAAGTTTACTTGCTATTAATTAACTTTCACTTTAGCTTTTAGGATCATAACCCTTTTAGGATTACTTAGCATCGTTTTAATAATAGGTTAATTTAATTAACATATAAAGTTGCGATATTATAAGTAATATTATTGACAAGTTTAAATTGAAGCCTCACCACCAAGCGCTACATAAACACCATGCATTCTTTAATAATATCAAAGAAAGCAACAATATAGAGCTGGTTTTAGTGCCGTCTACTAATATGATTTTCTCTACGAGTATTTAACATGTTTTTATAATAATTTAATCACAAACATGACTTAAATTTTAGCCTATAATATAGTATTCATAAAAAGAAGAGCATTTTATTTAAAGAGAGGGATAAAAACGAAAAATTTACAAAGCTAGAGAGAGAGAGAGAGAGAGAGAGAGAGAGGGATTTTAAAAAATTCATGACCCAACATGCTTAATTATGCGGCGCATTTCGGATTTCATACGGCTTGTTCAAAAGGAGCGATTAGAATAATGACCTTAAAGAGGCTTTTCATTCTTGTTTAGTTTTTTTAATTTTTTTTCAAAACTAATTTTTCTAAGAAAACTTTTATAGAGAAAAATAAATCTCATCATGTTTAATTGATAAAAAAATTATCTGAAAAAAATATCTTTACCAATATTTTTTTATATTTGATTGAAAGCAAATTAATATAAGAAAATATTAATTTAACTATAATACTCGCAGAATAAAGATTTTTAGTGAATATTTTTAAAAAAATTATATGAACCATTTCATATTCATTTTCATACTAGCTACTTTGTTGGCATGCTTTATTGCTTATTCATAATTATATAAATAAAAATATCTAAAAAAAATAATTCATTATTCATATTATAAAATATAAATTAAAAAATTAAAAAAAAATTTATTGTAGAAAAGTTTTAGTGTAAGAAAAAAAAAAAGAAGGATCGTTTTTAGTTCCTCCAAAAAGACAACAACAATATGAACGCTTGAAAATATGTGCTCAAGTTTCTTAAATGTTGGAGGTGTTTCGGAAGTGTTTGAACTGAATAATTCTTTTATAAGTAATCAATGATGCTTCCATGTTTGTTCCGGAAAAGATACTAAGCATGGTGATCTAATATCCTTCTACGTGAGTAGTGTTGCACTGATCCGTGCCTAGCATGGCATGGCATAGCTCAGGCTTGTCGAGTCGCACCCCTAGCCGGGCCATGCATGGCATAGTCCAATAATAAATGGGCCATGCCGGACCTGACATAGCCAAAAAAAATTCAGACCCGACACGATCCGTGGCTTATTTTCTGAGACATGCCGGGCTAGGCTCCGAAGGGCTATAAAGCCATTTCTAGCCATTTGAAATGGCTATAAACGGTCATATGTGGGGTTTTGATCATTTTACCCATCCCTCAACAGCCATATAACAGCTATATTGAAGGATATTTTTGAAAAAAAAAATGGGACTTCTATAAATAGCCCATTCCTCCCTCATTCTCACAACACCAAACCAACTCTTCTCTCCTTCTCTACTATTACTGTTTCTCTCTTCTAGCAAGTGCTCTAGCAATCTAATTTTTAGTTTGCAAGTGTTTTGGCAAGTGGCAAGTGGCAAGTACTCTAGCAAGTGTTCAAGTGCTACACAAGAGGAGGTCTTGTTGAGAAGTACAAGAGAAAGGATGTCACTTCTTGTTGAGAGGTAAGAGCAGAAGAGGAAGTTCACAAATCTCGGCTTCATGCCTCATGTTGACCCAATTATTGATTTTGATGATTAATAAAAGACATGAGTATATTCACTATGTTTCTAATAGATTTAACAAGTGTTACATGGATTAAAAATGTTTGATCAGTCAAAAGGGATAAAGAAATAAATTTTGAATCAAAATTTTAAAAGGATTTTTCAAACTTCAGAGCTTGGAGTCGACACCCAAATAGTCAAGAACCAACCCCAAGGTATATCAGAAGTTTTCTAGGATTTTGGCATGGTATGGAGTCGACACCCAGAGTTTCAGAGCCGACTCCAACCTGAGATACAGAGAAGTGTATTCTGTCTCAGTTTCCGGAGCCGACACCTAGAATTTGGGAGCCAACACCTGAGAGTTCGGGAGCTGACACCTGAGTTTCTGGAGCCGACTCTAACTTGAGAACAGAGAGAGTGTTTTTATGAGCATTTCTGGATCCGACACTTTAGGATTGCGGAGCCGACTCCCAAAAGCGACGAGTTGACACTTAACTTTATTGGAGCCGACCCCTCAACAACTTTTTATTTGCTATTTTTGGATACCTGATTTAGAGCCGACACCTGAAAAGTTGGAACCAACTCCAACCTGTCAGGAACGGATTTTTTATTTGTCAGAACGGACTCCAACAGTAAGATTTCTTTTTACCTAACCTCTAATGGCTATTTTCTTTGTGTGTAGAAAGATCCAAGCATCTCACAACGGCTATATTTTCCTACCTAATCTTGGATTAAGAGATATATATAAAGGGAGAAACCGTTCGTTTGAATGAGAGGAGAAAAATAGAGAAAAATACCTAGTACAAAGGAGAGAAAAATCAAGAGGAAAGATTCAGAGCTCAAATCCATCAACCCCAGAAAGCTCAAAGAGAAATCCACAAGCTTCTTAAGTTCAAATCAAGGAGATTTCCATCAATAGAAGAAAGAAAGCAAAAGCCCCAAATCCTCAACTTCTCAATAGCAAATTTCTGTGAAGAATCTGAGCTGAGGCCCTGATTCAATCTTTCAAAGAAGAAGAGGAAAATAAGAAAAGAAGAAAAGCATTCATTCAAAGAGCTTCAAATAGGCTTTTCTTATCCTTGTTTACTTTATTGTTTATTTGCTCATTTGAGGACCTGTTGTGTATTTAAAACTTTATTCTCCATTTGTGTTTGCTAATTCAATCGGGGGATTGAATTAGTGGAGGTAGCATACCTCGGTACAAGCTAAGGATAGCTTATGGTTGGGTTGTGTGCTGGTGAGCCCATAAAACCAGCTGGGTTCGTTGTGATCCCGAAGGAAACAACAAGCTTTGAGTTGTGAGCTTGTAAAACAACTCGACTGTAATCAAGTGGATTATAGTGTGGACCCAAGTGAAGCTTGGGAGTGGACGTAGGTGTTGGATACATCAAACCACTATAAAATCTTTGTGTTTGTCGTACTTTGTCTCTTTGTCTCTCTCTCTATCTCATTTAGTTGTGATTAGCATTCATTTATACTTTGCTCTCAAGCTCTTTCATTCAAAGCAAATAGTTTTTTAAAAGAGTTAAATTTTTAAGAACCCAATTTACCCCCCCTCTTGGGTTGCCATCCGGGCAAATAATTGGTATCAGAGCTAGTGCTCATTTCTTGTTTGATCCAATGATCAAGAGTTAAAGATCCAAATGGCAGCTCAAGCTGGATCTTCATTTGCTGAAGGTCATTCTACCAATAGACCTCATTTATTTAATGGTTCTAATTATTCTTATTGGAAAGCTAGAATGAGAATTTTTATTCAAGCTTTAGATTATGAGCTTTGGAATGTAATCACTAATGGACCTAGTACACCCACACACTTAGTAGATGGTTCAATAGTTCCTAAACCCGAAAGGGATTGGAATGAGGACGATAGGAAAATGGCTCAGCTCAATGCTAAGGCCATGAATGTTTTATATTGTGCTTTAGATGCTAATGAGTTTAATAGAATTTCTACATGTATTTCCGCAAAAGAAATTTGGGATAGACTAGAAGTTACCCATGAGGGTACTAATCAAGTCAAAGAATCTAAGATTAATATTCTTGTTCATAAGTATGAATTGTTTAGCATGGAACAAACTAAATCTATAACCTACATGTATACAAGATTTACTGATATTGTGAATGGTTTAAAGAGGCTTGGCAAGACCTATACTAACTCTGAATTGGTGCGTAAAATTCTTAGGTCTCTTCCAAGATCATGGGAAGTGAAAGTAACTGCCATCCAAGAAGCCAAAGATTTAAATACATTACCTTTGGAAGAGCTACTTGGATCATTGATGACCCATGAACTGACCATGAAGCAACATCAAGAGGAAGAAGTCAAAAAGAAAAATGATTGCCCTTAAAGCTGCAGAAAAGGAAACAAGCAGCAGTGAGGAAGAAGAGGAAGATGATGAAACAGCCCTTCTTGCAAAGAAGTTCAGAAAATTTATGCAAAGAAGGAGACCCTTTTACAAGAAAAAATTTGGAACAAAGGTGGAAGGTGAACAAGAAAAAGAAAAGGATAAGGATAAAGAGAAAAACCCCCTTATATGCTATGAATGTAAGAAACCGGGGCACTTTAGATATGATTGTCCTCAATTGAAAAAGGGATACAAAAAAAGAAAAAGGCATACGTTGCAACATGGAGTGATAACGAAGAATCCTCATCCGAGGAAGAATAAAAGGAAGTTGCAAACATTTGCTTTATGGCAAAAGAAGACGATGAGGAGTGTCTTGCGGCCAAAAGATCAAAACGAAAGTGGTATCTTGATAGCGGCTGCTCAAGATACATGACGGGTGACAAGGAGCAATTTATCACCCTTGAGGATAAAAGAGGAGGAGTTATCACATTTGGAGACAATGGTAAAGGCCAGATTATAGGATTTGGTAAAATTCAGATAACTCCCTCCACTTTCATTGAAAATGTTCTTTATGTAGATGGTTTAAAGCATAACTTAATTAGTATTAGCCAATTATGCGATAAAGGTTTCAAAGTTTCATTTGAAGCTTCTATCTGCACTGTTTCTAATCCCATTGACAATAGCATTATATTTGTTGGTAATAGAAATGGCAATGTATACTTAATTGATTTAGACAATTTGTCTACTAGTAATCATTGCTTAGTTGCTAATAATGCTAATGTAAATGAGATTGGATGGCTATGGCATCGTAGATTAGGTCATGCAAGCACACACTTGATTTCAAAATTGATTAGAATGGACTTAGTTAAAGGACTTCCAAGATAGATTTTGAAAATAACCAAATTTATGATGCATGTCAATTTGGAAAACAAATAGAAACTCTTTCAAATCTAAAAATGTGTTTCCACTTCTAGGCCACTAGAGCTACTTCACATGGACCTTTTTGGACTTACTAGAACAACTAGTCTAGGAGGAAAGAAATATGGCCTTGTGATAGTAGATGATTATTCTAGATTCACTTGGGTATTATTTTTGGCTCACAAGGATGAAACTTTCTCAACATTTCTAAAATTCTTTAAGAAAGTCACTAATGAGAAAAACAACACCATAGTGTCTCTTAGAAGTGATCATGGTATAGAATTTGAAAATCATTTATTTGAAAATTTCTGCATTGAACATGGCATTCACCATAATTTTTCTACACCTAGAACACCACAGCAAAATGGAGTTGTAGAAAGAAAAAATAGAATTTTAGAAGACATGGTCCGTACCATGCTATGTGAAAGCAACCTACCAAAATACTTTTGGGCGGAAGCTATAAACACGCATGTTACATCTTTAACAGAGCCCTAATTAGGCAATTCTCAAGAAAACTCCCTATGAATTATGGAATAATAGGAAACCAAACATTAGTTATTTTCATGCATTTGGATGTAAATGTTTTATTCATAATAATGGAAAAGATAATCTTAAAAATTTGATGCAAATCTGATGAAGGCATATTCTTAGGATACTCAACAACTAGTAAAGCCTATAGAGTATTTAACAAAAAATCCTTAATTGTAGAAGAATCTATTCATGTAATTTTTGATGAGTCTTTAGCATCAAGTTCAGAAAAGATTGATGATGAGGAAGATACAAACATACTAGAAAGAGATATTAAAAAATTAAATATAGATGTATCTTCAGATCATGAACAAGAAGCTAAAGATGATGATTCACCTAGGGTTGATGTTATTGATACTAATCATAATGAGGTAGATCTTCCTAGAGATTGGAGATATGCCTATGGTCATCCGAAGGAATTGATTATAGGTGATCCATCTCAAGGAGTAAGAACTAGATCATATATGAGAATATCAATAATCATCTTGCATTTGTATCTCAAATTGAACCTAAAACTATTGAAGAAGCTGAAAAAGATAGTAATTGGATGCTAGCTATGCAAGAAGAATTAAATCAATTTACTAGGAATAATGTATGGTCCTTAGTTGATAGACCTAAAGGTCATTCAGTTATAGGATCTAAATGGTATTTAGGAATAAATTGGATGAAAATGGCATAGTAATCAGAAATAAAGCTAGATTGTTGCAAAAGGATATAATCAAGAAGAAGGAATTGATTTTGATGAAACTTTTGCACCTGTAGCTAGATTAGAGGCAATTAGATTACTACTTGCATTTGCATGTCATATGAACATCAATTATTTCAAATGGATGTTAAAAGTGCATTTTTAAATGATTTTATAAATGAGAAAGTTTTTGTGGAACAACCACCTGGTTTTGAAGATCATGAATTTCCAAATCATGTTTTTAAATTGCACAAAGCACTATATGGTTTAAAACAAGCACCTAGAGCTTGGTATGATAGGTTAAGTAAATTTCTAATTGAAAATGATTTTCAAGAGGAAATGTAGAAAACCCTATTTTTGAAAAGAAAAGACAAAGACTTATTAGTAGTACAAATATATGTAGATGATATTGTATTCGGTGCTACTAACAATCTTTTGTGTCAAGAATTTGCTAAGCTAATGCAGGGTGAATTTGAGATGAGCATGATGGGAGAACTCAACTTCTTCCTTGGACTTCAAATCAAGCAAAGCAAAGAAGGGATTTTCATCAACCAAACTAAGTACACAAAGAAAATTCTCAAGAAGTTTGGAATGGAATCAATCAAACCCCTTGGAACACCTATGAGTCCTTCATGCAAATTGGACAAAGATGAAGACGGTAAGAAAGTTGATCAAAAACACTATAGAGGTATGATCGGATCTCTACTTTACTTAACTGCAAGTAGACCTGATATCATGTTTGCTGTTTGTTATGTGCTAGATTTCAATCAGAACCTAAAGAATCTCACTTAATTGCTGTAAAAAGAATACTAAGATATCTAAGTGGAACTAAAAATGTAGGATTATGGTATTCTAGAGACTCAACACTGAATTTAATTGCTTATTCAGACTCTGATTATGCTGGATGTAAACTAGATAGAAAAAGTACAAGTGGTGCATGTCAATTTTTAGGAAGTAACTTAATCTCTTGGTTTAGCAAAAAGCAAAATTCGGTTGCATTATCTACTGCTGAAGCAGAATATGTTGCAGCTGGAAGTTGCTGTGCTCAAATCCTTTGGATTAAGCGACAACTTGAAGATTATGGCATAACACTTGATAAAACTCCTATTAGATGTGATAATACAAGTGCAATCAATTTAACTAAGAATCCAATCAACATTCAAGAACTAACACATTGAAATTAGATATCATTTTATAAGAGAACATGTAGCTAATAATGAAATTTGCCTTGATTATGTTAATACTGAAGAACAATTAGCTGACATATTTACAAAACCTTTGAGTGAAGAGAGATTTTGTTATCTTAGAGGAGAATTAGGGATTTGTGATCCTTTGGAATGATTTTGAAACCCCTAAGGAATGATTATCTAGAATTCAATCAATTTCTTGAGATTTCTCTCATGATTTTAAGGACAATTTATCTAGACTTTTGAGCAATTTGATTCTCCACATTCCAAAGATTTTTTCAAAAATTTACTGATTTTATTTTGACAAGTTTCGGTTGTTTGAAACTCACTTATTTTTCTCTGAAACTGTCAGTGGAGTCGACACCTTAATTTGTGGAGTCGACACCTTGTCTGTGTCGCTCTCAGTCTCTGACCTTGGAGCCGACACCCGCTTAAGCGGAGCCGACTCCAGCTCGGGCGCTAACTGTGTTAGCGACTTGGAGTCGACACCCGACTTTGCGGGAGTCGACACCTTGTGGACCCAAATTGATTTATTAGGGCAGAGTCGATACCTTCTCATTTCGTATCTTCTCCAAACCTCTCAAAAACCTCTCAAACCTCCCAAGCTAAATACTCTCAAATCAACCATTCCCTAAGATTCCAATGGCACCTAAGCGTAGGGGATCAGTCTTTGATGCTCCCATGGCTACAAGGAAGGCTAGGCGTCCATCCGTGAACCTACTCCAAGCGATGATTCCTCTTCAACCCACTCAGATAATCCTAGCCCCTCCTCTCCTCAAGTAGATACCTTGCTGGGCGAGTCATAACCATGGGAAGGAAGGTGGATTTTGATTTCTTTGAAGCCGAGGGTTTTGTAATCGGTAAACAAATTAAAGAGCTCGGTTGGGATAAGGTATGTTCTTTGGATGTTCCCACTTATCTAGCCCCAGTTAAGGAATTTTACCTCAATTTATCAAGGGGAGATGGTGGAATAGTTAGTTCAGTAAGAGGAAAAGATTCATCTCACATATCAAATTTTAGGAAATCTTTTAGGCATCCCTGTCACTGGGCTTACTGCCAACATTCACAGTGAGAGATCAGATGCTTTATCAAGGAAGTTGGGAAGGGAAGTAACTGAGTTTGAGAAGTTAGGGCAAATCAATTGCCACTTGAGCTTAGATTACTCATAACATTTGTGGTAGGATCCTTTTTCCAAGACTGGTCATTTTGAGTATGTCTCAGAGCGAGACATAGTGATTATGGATAGTGTTTTGACTGGTCAACCAATTAATCTTGCTGGAATGATGATATGGTATATGGCTGAGGCTGGGGGCAAGAGGAGATCTTCATTGCCTTATGGGATGATCTAACCATGGCTTTTAGAAGTCAAGGAGTTGTCATTTCTGACAATGAGCCATCGAAGAACCTTAGACACACTGACTATTACAACTTGGCTACTGTGCACATAATGGGGTTTTAAAAGTGGATGGTAGATGGGAAAAGAAAGGTCATCTGGATGAAAGAGCAGCTGAAATTAGGGCCACTGCACCATCTGAGAGGACCATCAGCGAGGCATCCATCACTAGAGCCTAGCAGATCATCACCACCACCGGCATCTACTCCAGTCTCACATGTACCACCACCTATGTCATCTATTGGTTTTTCTGATATTCAGTTGGAACAACTTAAAAGTTTATTTGCTACTCACAAGGAAGAAATGAAAACAGAGATTGACAATATTTGATGAATTTAAGAAAAATGCATTATTCTTTGGATGAGAGAGTTAGTAAAATTGAATCCACTTGGAGCCTCCGCAGAATCTTTAAAGAATGATCTCAAGAATATTTTTGAAGAGCTTAAAGATATTGGAGGAGATTCAGAGACTTACTCCAAATGCAATGCTGAGCTTCAGGACAAAATTATGACTGCATGTGCATTTGTTGATAGAAGACTAAAGGAATTTGTTAGAACTCAAAGTGAAGGAATGGAAAAATATTAGAAGATTTGCAAAGACTTCTTAGAACTAATCTTTGATTATCTTGTAATGAAGTTTCTTTGATGTTATTGAAAGATGATGTTTAGTTTAGTTTGATGTTGATTTACTTTTCTTCTAAAATTTTGATGTAATGAAGTTTCCTTTTGTAATATGATGTAATGCTTGAAGTATGTAATGAACGTGTTTGATATTTAATGAATATCATTTGATCTTTGAAGCATCTCTCAATTTTATCATTTAACTTGAAACTTCTTAACCTTTTTGTTGATTACAAAAAAGGGGGAGAAGTAATTGATAGTCGTATATGCATTGAAAGTTATAAGAGGGAGAAGTATTTAGTATTTGCATTGGAACAAATAAGCTTAATAATTTATTGCATATGAAGTAATTGACATATGTGCATTGAAAGGAAGAAGTAAAATTTGATACAATTTGATATGATTGTCAAACATTAAAGTTTAATTAAAAGGGAAGAATAGATGTTAAATTGAGTATCATAGGGGAGCTACTTCGTTCAGGGGGAGCTTACCTATGAGAACTAAATATTTGAGAAATTTGATTTAAAAATATTATTGTTTAAATCATGCATATACTCAATGTTTTTATAATCATCAAAAAGGGGGAGATTGTTGACCCAATTATTGATTTTGATGATTAATAAAAGACATGAGTATATTCACTTGTTTCTAATAGATTTAACAAGTGTTTCAGGATTAAAAATGTTTGATCAGTCAAAAGGGATAAAGAAATAAGTTTTGAATCAAAATTTTAAAAGGATTTTTCAAACTTCAGAGCTTGGAGTCGACACCCAAATAGTCAAGAGCCAACCCCAAGGGTCAGAAGTTTTCTTTTTGGCATGGTTGGAGTCGACACCCAGAGTTTCAGAGCCGACTCCAACCTGAGATACAGAGAAGTGTATTCTGTCTCAGTTTCGGAGCCGACACCTAGAATTCGGGAGCCGACACCTGAGAGTTCGGGAGCCGACACCTGAGTTTCTGGAGCCGACTCTAACTTGAGAACAGAGAGCGTGTTTTTATGAGCATTTCTGGAGCCGACACTTTAGGATTGCGGAGCCGACTCCGAAAGCGACGAGTCGACACTTAACTTTTTGGAGCCGACCCCTCAACAACTTTTTATTTGCTATTTTTGGATACCCGATTTGGAGCCGACACCTGAAAAGTTGGAGCCGACTCCAACCTGTCAGGAACGGATTTTTTATTTGTCAGAACGGACTCCAACGGTAAGATTTCTTTTTACCTAACCTCTAATGGCTATTTTCTTTGTGTGTAGAAAGATCCAAGCATCTCACAACGGCTATATTTTCCCACCTAACTTGGATTAAGAGATATATATAAAGGGAGAAACCGTTCGTTTGAATGAGAGGAGAAAAATAGAGAAAAATACCTAGTAAAAAGGAGAGAAAAATCAAGAGGAAAGATTCAGAGCTCAAATCCATCAACCCCAGAAAGCTCAAAGAGAAATCACAAGCTTCTCAAGTTCAAATCAAGGAGATTTCCATCAAAGAAGAAAGAAAGCAAAAGCCCCAAATCCTCAACTTCTCAACAGCAAATTTCTGTGAAGAATCTGAGCTGAGGCCTGATTCAATCTTTCAAAAGAGAAGAAAAGAAGAAAAGAAGAAAAGCATTCATTCAAAGAGCTTCAAACAGGCTTTTCTTATCCTTGTTTACTTTATTGTTTATTTGCTCATTTAAGGAGTTGTTGTGTATTTAAAACTTTATTCTCCATTTGTTTGCTAATTCAATCGGGGGATTGAATTAGTGGAGGTAGTATACCTCGGTACAAGCTAAGGATAGCTTGTGGTTGGGTTGTGTGCTGGTGAGCCCGAAAACCGCTGGGTTCGTTTTGATCCGGGGGAAACAACAAGTTTTGAGTTGTGAGCTTGTAAAACAACTCGACTGTAATCAAGTGGATTATAGTGTGGACCCAAGTTAAGCTTGGGAGTGGACGTAGGTGTTGGATACACCGAACCACTATAAAATCTTTGTGTTTGTCGTGCTTTGTCTTTGTCTCTCTCTCTATCTCATTTAGTTGTGATTGCACTCATTTATACTTTGCTCTCAAGCTCTTTCATTTCAAAGCAAATAGTTTTTTAAAAGAGTTAAATTTTTAAGAACCCAATTCACCCCCCCCTCTTGGGTTGCCATCTGGGCCAACACCTCCATCTCTGATCCTCTTCTCAATACCTTCTTGTGGTTAGTTTTTATTTTTTTATATTTATTAATTAAAAATTTAGATATGACATCTTATGACGAAAGTAATTTTGGCATGCATCCTTTTTCTAGGGTGAGGAAACTAATCCCCAACCCCAACCCCAAGTTTTCCTTTAGAGCCTATGTCAGTGAATGTCAAACCTCTTCTCGTAAGAGGACTAGTGATGTTTGGAATGATTTGATAGAATTATGGTTGATGGAGTCTACAAAGCAAAACATAAAAATGTACAAATATTACAGTTGTACTAGTACTGGGGAAATAGGGCATTTAAAAAGACATCAAGAGACTCATAGGATGCATGATTTTCGTTAGCAAAGTACCCTTAATATACAGAGGAATCACTTGTAGGTAATTTTGCATATAACCATGAAAATCAGAGAAAATTACTTGTAAGATGGATAGTTCAGGATGAATTACCTTTTAGTTTATGTTCAATTAGACTTACAACCTGCTTATAAAAGAACTAATACATTTAGAAAAATGGCTATGACAAACTTTTTAGTTATGAAATAAATTTAACTAAAACTCTCTCTAATTAAATGCAAGAGTTTCTTTAACATTTGATATTTGGTTGACATCTATAAGTAGTGATTGTTTTATTGCTATTACTAAATAAATGAATTCTTGCTTTTCGATTTTACGCATTCGAGGCAACAAATTTTAAATGCTATTTATCAAATTGTATGCTCATATAATATTAATGATAAAATAATATCTATTACTTTTGATAATGCATCTAATAATAATTCTGTTGTTGCATTATTAAATGACTCTTTGCATCCCATTTTAAATGGACAATTATTTCATATTAGATGTGCATATCATATATTAAATCTTTCTGTTCAATCTAGCATGGACATAATTCAAGATGTTATTTTAAAAATTAGAAATGTAGTTTCTTTTATTCATGCTTCAAGAGCAAGACTTCAAGAATTTAAATAATTATGTGTAGATCATGGTAAACATTTTCAAAAATTTAAACTTGATGTAATTACTCATTGGAATAGTACCTATACCATAATACATGATGCATATCCATATAAGAACTTATTAAGTGCTTATATTAATGACCGCGGATTAGGATTTACATTGATTGAAACTGATTAGAATAAAGGTAAAATTTTAGAAGATTTTTTTATTACTTTTTATAATGCTACAAATGTTCTTTTTGGTATTAATTATTCAACTTTTTATTCATTTTTACAAAAAGCATATATAATTAATAAAAAATTTAAAGATCATATATGATGATGTTTTATTGCCTATTATACATCATATGAAAACTAAATGGAATGAATATTGGAATAGGATATATCCTTTGCATATCTTAGCTGTTGTTTTTGATCCTAGAGTTAAATTAACTGGCATAAATATTTTAATTGATGAATATTGTGAAAACATGAATCAAAATCCTGAAACTGCTAAAGATGAGGCAACATAACTTCTATATGATATTTATGCTTTATATGATGACAAAATTCATGGATGTAGAATACCTGATCAAAGCTCTGCTTCTTCTTCTAGATCTCATTCGTCATCTATTTTTTCATTCATTGCATAAAGAAGACACACACATGCTTCATTTTCTTCATCTCACTCTTCTTCATCTTTAAATAATGAATTAGAATTTTATTTATGAAACGATCTTCATTCTACATATGATGAAGATTAAATAGAAAATCTAGATGTATTAGCTTGGTGGAAGAGTGTTAGAAATCAACATCCTATTATGTCTGCCATTGTACGAGATATTTTAGCTATGTCGATGTCCACATTAGCATCGGAATTCACTTTCAGTACAGGTCGGCGTGTTCTGGATGAAAAGAGAAGTAGAATGACTGGCGAGACAGTTGAGATGCTTCTCTGCTTCAAAGATTGGTTTGATGCTGAGGTGAGGCTTCAAGATAAAGGTGGACATGACTTAACTAGTGAAGATGATGATGACACAAATACTGCTAATGAGTGAGTCATCTCTATTTTTATAATTATATATTTTTTTAATTATTAAAGTGAGTCATCTCTATTTTTTTCTTCTTTCTTATTGTATTCTGAAGGTCAGGCTTAGCCTCTTTCCCTTCATGTACTATTTTGATTTTAAATTAATAAACTGGTAGGAATTTATGCCAAATCCCTCTACCATTAAGGTGGCTTCATATTAATAAATTTCTTTGTTTCCAATAATTTTTTAATTTATTAGAAAAATATTTTTTTCTCATGTACTTGTGGACCGTGCCTGCTTAGGCCCATATAGGCCATGCCGTACCAGGCTGACAGGCCAGATTTTTCAAATCAGGCACGACATGGTTTAATAGGCCTACCAGCATGGCCCTACCTCTATACGTGAGTCGATCTTTAAATCCAAGTGTTTTTAATATAAAGTTGGGTGTCTACTTTAGCCATAACTTTTCTTTGTTTTTCTCTTCATTCCTTTTCTTTTTTCCACGATACAGTGGGAAGCATGGCCCCGTTGGAGGAAATTTGACGCAGTTTTCCTCAAAAAATTTAGGGCAGTCGGCCAACGTCTCTCTAGTTTCCGCCTTGACAAACTCAGCTGGCCTCTAGTCCGGGCTAAGTTTGTCCTGTTATGGCAGTGGTATTGTTGAAAGATTATAGAAAAATTATATGATCCAATCCTTTTGATTTTGATGATTACTAAAAACCATTGAGTTTATTAAAGGATGTAATGAGTTTATGTAAATGAGCAACAAATTTATTTTGAACAATCAATATGAATGCTCAAGTTTAACTTTAATCAATTTTGAAAGTGACTTTAAGCTTAATATTCAAACTTTCAAAAAGAAATGTTATAATTCATGTTTTAATCAATAAGTTTTTGGATTAGTTCTTGAATCAATTCTAAATGTTAATTTTATTGATTTTATGTCAAAACAATGAATTAAAATGAATCTGGAACGATTTTAATGTCAATCAGAAAAGTTTCTGATTTTTGATACGTTCCGGAGCCGACTCCTGAGTTTCAGAGTCGACTC
>UESW01004827.1:113118-457051 GCA_900491605.1 Calamus simplicifolius | reverse complement strand
TCTTATTGTTTGCTGATTCAATCAGTGGATTGAATCAGTGGAGGTTGGTATACCTCGTTACAAGCCGGAGTGCTTGTGTTGGGTTAGTTGTGAGCCCGTGAAAAACAACGTGTAGGGTTTTGTGCTGGTAAGCCCGAGTTAAAACCAGCTGGGTTCGTTGTGCGCCCGTGAAAACAACAAGTTTGAGTTGTGAGCTTGGAAAACAACTCGGCTGTAATCTAGAGAGATTATAGTGTGGACCCAAGTGAATCTTGGGAGTGGACGTAGGTGTTGATTGCACCGAACCACTATAAAATTATCTTGTGTTTGCCGTGTCATATTTTCTCTTTCTCTATCTCTCTTTATTTGCTTGTGTATTGATTTTAGTTAGCCTCTCACTTGCACATCTTGCTAACTAATCAACTAAAGTTAAAAAGTCTTAAATTTTTAAGAACCCAATTCACCCCCCCTCTTGGGTTGCCATCTGGGCCAACAGGTATAAACCTGGCGTCTATGGATCTACTTTGGGCACAAGGATTTAACGGAGCACGAGAAAGTCTTGCTTCATGATGATTAATATGCATTGGATGCAAAAAAATAATAATTTTATTTTTAACATGCGCATGTGCACACCACGTCAATCATCAAAGCTGGCACATACTTACTACATCATCCTCAATGCAGCAAGACTTTTTCAATGGAGCGCTGGACCTAGGCTTGATTGACTAACGGTAAAGCCTAATGTTACCCAACCGGGTTGAGCTTAACTCTTCTTCAGGGCTCCATTTTGGAAAGCAAATCATTATAAAAATTATTTTTTATGTTTAGCCTATTATACATAAAATTACGGAATTAAAATAGAGTCTTATGTTAAAAATAAATGAAAATTAAATTCAATATTTTTTAAAAATTACCTATATCAAGTAATTAGTTGAAAATAATGATTTGAAAATTGTTATGGTAATTATATTCTCAAATCCATAATATTATGATTATATTATAGTATTACATTGAAAATATCATGATAACTAATAATTAATATGTTATTTAATGATATTATATTACATATAAATATGAAAATAATATTATAATATTATATGATTTATCATAACATTATAATATCATAATTAATATCATAAATATATTATAATTAATATAGTATACATTATAATATTATAATAATTATTAATATAATAATAATGTACCATAATTCTAATAATATACCATTAATAATGTAATTTTAGGTCAAAAACTATTGAATGTTAATAGAGCAATTTTATTCAAAAAAAATTATTTTCTTACTTTTGTGGAGTTCATTTGCATATCCTATTAAAATTGATAGGATTTGTAGTAAGATGAAGTAATTCTATGATTTAGTAATTAGATTTTTAAATTCATAGTTTATTATGTTTGCAATATAGCAAATCACGGATTTGCAAATAATTTGCAAAAGAATTGCGGAATTTATTTAGATCAAACTGGGTGTTAGTGCATTTTTAGACAGTGACGATGGATTATTTTTTAAGCCACTTCAGCCTCCAGCTGGTAATCCATCTGTTGATTATTGAGAAAAAAACAAAAACAAAAATAGAATTGCAATGCCCGTACACAAGACAATGTACCTAAATTCTATCCTTATATATTTATGTTAATTTTTTTAAAACGCAGTTAGCAAGTCAAAATTAATGATGAACCATTCAAATTCAAGATTCAAATCGTAAAAGATGATTTGTAATATAAAAAATAATATAAAAATTAAAATTTATATATTTTAATGATTATTAATTTAATCATAAAAAAGATTTTAAAAACGGATGACTTTAATAACATGATCCTATTTTTTACTATGTTATAACCATCAAAAGCAATCAATTTAAATCTAAGTATGTTTTATGAGATAGATCATGATTTACAAAATAGATTTCTAATTTATGTGCCTTCATATGTATTTTATGATACTAGTATAATTGTTACAATTAATTTTTATATTGGCATGATGCATTTGTTAGAAATTAATAAAATATAAAAATTTTGATTTGTAGATATTTTTATCGCATTGGTCATATTAAACATTTAGATCTTTGATTGAATGATATATCGCTTATTTTAAAATAATAATTTATTTCAATAAAAAGTTAGTGCAAGTGTGCGGTCGCACTTTTATAATAAAATAATAGCCCAATAATGACCACTAGTTTAAATTTTGTAGACTAATATATATAAAATAACAAAAGACTTTTGAAAATGTTATGATGGATATTATACCAAACCTAAGCTAAGGTATGAAAATTTTAATTCTTATTTACCTTTTATTTTTACCAAAAAAAATAGAAAACTTTTCTTTTGTTCTAATACCGTTGACCATTCCCATTCTCCAACTTCAGACAATTTATATTTCAGAAATACAGATTTAAAATTTGATTGAAAGATTGACCTCCGAGTTTTCGGTCGGTTTACTACACTTGGCATGGAAAAATGGATTCTAAAGAAATTTCAAACTTGAAAGCTCGGTTGAAAAGAAGATAAACAATCTTTAGGGAGTTGTATGATTTAGCAGTTGGAAAACCTATTAATTTAAGGTTGCAAAAGAGAAAACAAATTGCCGAACGAGGATGAAGTATCTAACATCATGTTTCTAGTTAACAACGAGACAATACACCATCGTAATCGCGCTGAAGCCTCGCTCTCAGAAAGGAAAAAATATTTATTGTTTAAAAATATGACACGTTTTTCTGAGGTTCAATAGTTCCGTAAAATCTCAGAAAAAATTGAGGTGCTCGAGAGAGCAAGGCTGTTGTTGATCGGATCTCTTCAGAGTCCACATATAATTTCACATGTTTGCAGATACCATCCAAAATATTAAGGGAAGAGGACTTTCTGCACTGCATATAGTGAACAAATATGCGCATTGCGCATGCTGATTGATCACATATGCATATAAATCATGCATATTATATACAAAAGAAATAAAATTATTCTTTTCATAAGCGATCATAGGCATGCACGATCAATTAGTGCAAGTATATGTACATTTTTGCATTACATACGATGCTGAAAAGATTTTTTAACGTTGAGTTAGGGACCGATTATGTTCCATTGGCCTCGTGCGAAATGGAACACAGCAAGCCATCACTGGATTGCTTGCAGGCAGCCCGAATCCAGATCGGTGATCTAGCCATGCATGGTTTTCAGCCAGGCATCGGTTCACATTTTTAGGTTTCAGCTAACATTGTTAAACAGCCAATGATTTTCGTGATAAGAAAAATAATTTTAAAAATTATAAATCTTAAATCGCTTAGGTTCCTTCTGATGGAAGCTGATTGACGGCTTGGACATGCGTTGGTGCAGGTAACGGGGGAGTGAGAGAGAAATTTGGTCTGATCAACGTCTGCTGATGGTGATGACGTAATAGCGATTATAAGAATTGCGTCCTTACGAGTTCTCACTCATAAACCTCAAGCCTATGTATAATTAATAAAACCTAGAATACTTCTTTTGAATTCTTTCTCTTTTCAAACTCCTTTTTTTTTTGGAAAAGGTTGGCACATGTTTATATAGAGAATAAGCCAGAGGTGTCTCACTAGGATTAGAATTTGTGTTTGTAAGAATAAGTAGATGACTCGTATATGAATTGAAAATTATATTATTATTTGGCACATATTAGGAGTAATATTTTTATTGGGTTTGTAAACTTCAAAATAAATTCAAACAACGAAAGCTTTCAAGATGGAGTGGAAGCTAACAGCAGAGTAGAAAAGGTATACGGTAGGAAACAAGTGTTAATGAAATGCTTTTATTATTGCAGATGATTGTGTGTAATGCTTCAAATCTATCTGGTAGCCCAATTGATTGTTAGTGGGTCTGGTTTATACAGTATTAAAAATTTGAGTGTAAGTTAATCTGGTAGCCCAATTGATTGTTAGTGGGTCTGGTTTATATAGTATTAAAAATTTGAGTATAAGTTAATTTGCACCAGATGAATTTGAGATATAAACTTTTTAAATTTTACTTTTTCATTTTATATGAACTATTTTAGGCATTATAATCTTCATTCTTTATTATATAACATTTTGGTCGCACACTAGAAATTAGTCAGAGTTTATCCAAGTGAGGTTGTCGGTATTGCAAAGGTAGCCCATGTTAGGATGAGACTCTCTTTATCATTATTTTATGAGTAATTCTTTCTTTTACTTATCATTTTTATATATTCAGACCAGCTATGATACTATTTATAAAATTTTAATTAATTTATTACTAGGCTAAGTTCATAAGACCTTAAAAAATTGAGTGCAAGTTAATTGATAATAGATAAACTTAAGTTATAAGTTCTTCAAACTTTTTTTTTTTCATTCTATTTCGTGATTTATAGAGACATTGCATATGGGCTCCATGTGGTTGTAATTAAATTTGAAGGTAAACTTTTAGCCTGATGAGGATGCCAAGGCTTGAATAGAGGAATTATGTGCAAATATATGCCGAGGAGTATTTATTTCTATATTAGTTATATAAAAAAAAATCTCAAGTACTTATATGGAATTAAAGAGTCTAAATAATATACTAAAATTTAAGTACTTTTTTAGCCTATCACTTGTGCTTTGTTGAAAAAAGTTTTAAAATAAAATATAAAAAAGGGCCTCATACGAGCATTAAAAAAATGGTCGCATGGGATATGGGCTTAACGCTTGCTGCCAGCGAGCATTTTGTGAACGCTCGCCGTTGAGCGTTCTTCTACGAACGCTCGAGCGTTGAGCGTTCCGAAGGAACAGTACAAAGGTCAAATGACTAAAATATTATATATATGTATGTATAGGCAAAAGAAAAAAATAGAGATTGAGAGATTCAAATCTTAAAAAAATTTATTGTTTTGAGATCCTGCTTTTGCAAGAGCTTGGAGTCCTATATCTCAACCAGCTACTGAAAGGTTTATTTAATTATTTTTTACTATTATATTATATTATTTTTTTTGGAACATTTGGAGGTTTCATTGGGTTTACACCTTCACACGATCGTACTCGTGATAGAAGGATCGGATCGAAATGGATCATTATACCTTGGGAATAGATCACCTATAACCTACACGAAGGGAGCAAAAACTTATTCCTAGGACAGTGTCTAATATGCTTCGATCAGTAAGATTCTTTTTTTTTATATTCCGTTTATATTTGCATTTAGATTTTTAGATTAATTCTTTAGCATTTCTAGGAAGAACTTTTTGCAAAAACAAAACAATTTTTCTAACATGCTTAACCTATAGACTAAAATATACTTTTAAGCCTCAAACTTTCATCCAAAATTTATTTAAATTATTAAAATTTTAATTCTTATATTTTAGTTCCTATATTTTCAAAAATATTGTATCATTCATATTTCATTGCATGAGACTAAAATAGCTGAAGTGTCATTTTAGCATGAATATTTGGACTAATTAATCAGATAATATATCAACTATTTTATTAATTTTAATTAAACTTATATATTAAAATATTAAACATATAATATTTTTAAAATATAAAAAATTAGATCGTAATATTTAAAAATTTAAAAATAAAATAAAATAGATTTTGAGTGATACCCGAAGGAACAAAACTTTCGCCCGTCATATGTATCATTGAGGTTTCCCCTTGCTATAATACAACAAAACATCTGCTTGGGTCCAGAGCAAAGACCCAATCAATCCCTCACCACGACTCATCCACTCACCAAATAATTAGATGCTTCGATGCAATCCGTAAGCTAGTCCGATTCGAAATGCACAACTTGCTTTGGAGCTCGGGGTTGCCTCCTGCTCTACCAAACACCAAATAAACAAAGGCAAACTGTTCTGTCTTTCCACGTGGCAGTTGCTTTTGAACTCCCACCCATACCTTCTGGAAGGAGGTCCTCCTGTGGGCCCCACCGACGTCTGAACCGACTGCTAGTTGCTGCTTGCTATGTAACCCACTACCTGATGTCGACCAGTCTGGATCTACCACGTCACGTACACAACACAAGGACAAAACACCATCCTCCCTAGCTGTCCCGCAACTGGCATGATCTTGGGCCACTGCCACGTCGCCACGTAGAACCCGAGGTTTCTCCGCCGGGTGTCCCGGAGTTTCACGTCGACGCGCCGACCTTTAGAATCGTCAACCTCTGGTGGAGACCGTGGGCCCTCCTCCCCATGCACTAGCGTACTACTCTCTCTTATAGTTTCCGAACGTCTTGAGAAGGAAAAAAAAAAAAAAAGAGAGAGAGAGAGAGAGAGAAAAAGCTATACATTATTTTACTTTACATTCACGGATGGCTAGTTATGTGCGTGAGATTAGAAGTGCTCCTTGTGGAAATCGAATCTCGTAGTGCCTTTCCGGTTGAACTCGAAGCACAACTCGCTCAGTTCTTGAGCCAAGACTGGTGCCCCACAGTAGAACACACCTGTAGCGCACCGTAATAATCATCCATCTAAACAAGCCAAGGCTATGGAAATTAAGTAATCATCAACCTGTTAATTATTTAGGCTGACCTATCTTGGCATAAGGGTGTTTAGAACGAATTCTTGAAAAAACCTTCATCCAATTAGGCCTTGAAAAATGTGTTCGAACCTGTAAACGAAACGAAAAACGGTGAGAAAAATGTGTTCTAGCTACTACTACTTGTATATAAGATTTATAAATCGAGGAGGATCTAGGAGATTTTACCCTTGTTCCCGAGACTATGTCGACACCATTCTTGGCATGGCTGAGTGCTTGGACCATGGTGATGAGCGCAGAGCGTGCATCTCCTTCCTCGTACACGCTTGTGAGGTAGTTGTGCATCTCAATTTTACCCTGGTAATAACTTAATGTATAAGTTTTTGAACACCTCATAACTATTTCGAAATTTGGAGACTAGTAAATTGAGTTGTTTTACCCTTTGATCTAACTCGGCAACCTCATTCATTACTCCTTTAAACCAATCGAAGGAGCCTTGTTCGCGAGTCACCCAATAGAAGTATGCATTGGTTGTCTTAAGAGTCCACTTTGGCCTTGAGGCTTCGAGAAGTGTGGCCAGATCAACGCGTCCGTTGTGACCTGGGGGCGGGAAATAATCCGAGATCGCATCCTGGAAGAAGGTGAGAAGTCAGTGGATATGCTCATATTTTCTACTTGGAACCAACGGAAGAGTCAAGAGGAAAAGCTTCAAGAAAACTTGAGCCAGAGAGAGGAAACGAACGAGAATTCAGAATTGACAGCAAATCAGAACCATGGGAAACTCAAAGAATGTAATGGATAATGAGGTCCACTCTGTAAGTTACCAGTGATCCTAGATTAAATTACCTAGAACTAATGCTACAAGAAAGAACTACTCACTGCTTGCTCCTCCATTTCTACAATGTTGTTAAGCAAATCCTTCAATATGCTGATGAAAGGTGTGGCCCCAATTCCGAGTCCAACAAGTAGTAGGACATCGTACTTCTTGAAGTCCTGAGCTGGAGCACCGTAAGGTCCATCTATCAAGAGCTTCGGTAGGCTGCAATTAGGGGGACTAGTCATGATAATTGTCATATATAGAAGAAAGAAGAAGGATATAAAATCCCTTAGATGGTTCCAGTTAAATTCTCTGAGCCTCTTAAATCAGCTCTGGTGTTGTGTCAAAAAGTTCAGGCAAATTCAAAAGTCGCTATTTGCAACCTTTATGTGGCTACAAATACTATATATAATGGCATTCACCAAGCTCAGTGTATACCTTTTCTCGGTGGTCTCGTCTGCTCTGAGGAGGCCACTCTTTCCAGCCCTAGGAGGTTCACATGCCTCCGAGAAGACTCGCTTAAGCTCTCGTGTCCAGTCACCTACTTGTCTAATGTGGATGCTGAGGTAATGATCCCCAGGAGCCGAAGTTATTGAAAAAGGGTGCCTAGAGAAAAACCAGAGATCAAAACAATTGCATGATTAATGATCTATTGAACATGTTCCAGCAAACAGGGTAAAACTTTTGATATCTTCACAGTGCGAGAGTACTGAAAGACATAAGTCCTTAGCAAAAATAAAACTTGGACACACATCAGTGTAAAAAGTCTAATGAACAGATATTTGTGACACTCATAGTGAGGAAGAAGAGTCTTTTGATATCTGCCTTTCTTGAACATAAATTTGGTAGGGGAACATAGAGAGCATTTATACTGGAATTTACCATTCAAAGAGTGAGACTGCAGGGCATTGAACAAACATGTACTGCCCACTCTTGTAGCGGAATCCCGGAGGCTTGGACATTTGCAAAGTCAGAACATTACCTGGATAAATAGCAACCTGCGTGGAAACAACTTACTACGTCAACGTAGCAAGGTAAAACAATTAACGTGGTGGCTACATTCATTTGTCGACGCTTGAATGAATGAGCACCGTATAGAGCTACCTTCAGGAGTCTGACCGAGTAATAGCCGGACCTCAGGGCCCTCAGGATCCTCTCCCCTGAGTACAGAAGAACAGGAACAGCAAGGTACATCCACGTCTGCAATACTAAGTAGGACCAGATCAGCATTGCAATCTTTTAAAACTTACAGACAGGACAGGCGCTTGGTATTGGAAAGACCTCCAGTAGTATGTCAGAAAGTTGTGAGATAACGGAATTGAATAACACGTTACCGTTTTTCGATACCAATGGTGGATGAGGTAGAGGAATTGGCCGTGGATGACAAGCAGCACATAGACAATGACAAACAGATGGTGGGAGTACCAGAAAGCGTTGAAGCCAGTCAGCCTGTCGAAGGGCTTCGGGAGCTTCACCAGGCTACGGCGGAACCAGCGGGTGGCAAGGGTGAAGGCCACCAGCATGCACAGAACCATTAAAATTCCTGTCACGCCCTCCCAGCCTCGGACCAGCTTCATGTAACTGGGCTTTGTTATCCCAAAGTCACGCTTCAAGCCTTCGTATGCCTCCTCCGAGGACTTTATGAGCCGCGGAAAGTCGCAGGTAACATGGTTCCCGGCGTGGAGTATCACCCCAACCATGATCGCTGCCGCTATAGTCTGCCATTACGCAATAATCAGAGACATTTTAGTTTGAATTATTTCAAATATACTAAACCAAGAGAAAATAACATGGAGCATAAGCCCTTAGACAAGTCCGATGTGTAATCTAACGGTGTCCTGGTTTGCAGTTAAGCCCGAATGGAGAAATCAAGCAACCTGATTAATTCAACGGCTCTTCTAAATCAAGTGCTGCAAATGAATATTATATTTAAGAATTGGACGTGGTTTAGGACAGCTGCGAAAACTTAGGCGTCCATCAAACATACGGACAGGTGGCAAGCACCGGTATACTAAGAAAGGCGTTATATACTTATGTGGTACCACCTGATCAGAAACAGCTTGACCAGACGATGAACAAGCCCTTTACGCCGTGCTCGCTTGGTCGCTTTTAATGGTGCACTTCCAAGAGCTAATTTCACGTGCCAGCGAGAGGAAGAGCAATCGCTTACCTTGTGGAAGTTGATGTTGTCGTCGAATGGAACGATGCGGGAGAGCCGGGTGGAGCGAAGCCAAGTAACAGTATTCCGGCACACGGGAAGCAGAATAAGAGCCATATTGAGCTTCAGCGTCTCGGCGGCGCCTTTTGCCGTGGTGAGGCAATACCCCATTACCTCGAACGCGTACTTGTTCCTGTACTGAATAAACTTCCATATGAAGAGCCCTGCCATTACTCCGATCCAAAGTGCCATCACCCAAAGTCTTTTCCAGTTCTCCTCCAAGTAGTAGCCCACCTTACTGCTCAACTTCGTGATGGGCCCCCTCTTCCTCAACCCTGCCAGGTTTTGGCTCAATGCCTGGCTCGTGTAGCTGAGTGCCTGGCTGCAGTTTAGGTACGTGTCCTTTTGAAGCAGTAGCGTTTCCAGTTGCCACAGCTGCCAGCCAAACCACACTCCAAAGTTTAGTAAAAAGGAACAACAACCACTATTATTGTTACTAATATGACACTACGTACACTCCAAAGTTTACTATAAAGGAACTACAACAACCATTATTATTGTTACTAACATGACACAAATAATCCTAACTTCCATACTTTGCGTCTAACTTCAAGTTAATTAGCAAGGGAGGATGTATTATAATGGAACATTAGATCAGCGGTTGACTTTGGATCAAAGGATCTCTTAACTTTAGATCAAATTCTCTTCTTTCTCTAACAAGTCTAGATAGAAAAAAAGGATGTGGACCAGCCTTTACATCCAACGAAGTTCCTCAGGGAGAACCAAATACTTGAGTGAACGAGCAGCTAATGAAAAGATGAAAAGTCCCTTCTGGTTTCCACCGCACAAAGAGCGATCAAAATTTACACACCAACTTTCTTACCGTGGGTCTCCACGCATGCGCAATTACGCTTGAGGTGATGTTTAATTCACTGTTATTTTATCATAATTAAATTAATTATTATTAAATATTTATATAAAAATCAAGAACATAATTTAAGATGTCAAACTTCGACAATCATATTTATGTTTTAAATAAAAATTAAAATATCATGACTTATAATAATTTTAAATTATCAGAATCAAAATGTACTATTCAGTTACTCATACTTATTTATCAAATATAATTTTAGATTATCATATTAAATAATCATCAATCAAATAGTCCCTAAATGCTAACCACATCAAAATTGGTCCCTTTCACGGCAAGTTGCTTCCCATAAAACATAGTGGAAGGGGGGAAAAACAAGCCTCCGTTTTCAAAGAAGCGATAATACCCATTGTTAATATCATAATAAAAATTTTTGCTCCGTACTTGTCCTCTATCTTTATTTAACTTATCTAGTAAAGAAGGATGCTTTGCTGGACATTTTGCTTTCGAAGTTTCCGGCCGCAACGTTCCCCGGCGGCAAAGAGTGGTCACGCGGAAGTAGTGGGGTTCAGAGTCCAGTGCGCGATGGGACATGGACGCAAAAGGTGCCACAATTAACAGCTGTTCAACCACTACGATGCGCGATTTCAGATGCCGTGTAGGGGAAGTTAAACGGACCCACGTCGTTGCGGTGGGATAATGGGGCAGGGTTAGGTAAGAGAGCTACATCACGCCGCCTGCATGGCTGAGGTGGCTAAGCGATCCAGCCATCCAGGTAGCATCGAAGGCGTTTAGACTTTAGATTGGAAAATAACCTTCGACGATTGCCAAGCTGCTACAGGACAAGGACACCTCAGGATTATGCTCGCAAATTAACTTTAGTTAGTGTTGTATCCTCTAGGAACGGTATTCTAAATGAGAAAGGTCCATAATATGGGGTTCATTTAGGACTTCAAAAAGACGGCTCTAGCTGTATAAAATCAACGAGTCATCTACTAACTTCAGGGGGAAGAAGAAAAAAAGCTGGCCCAGTACACAACTGTATCAGAATCAGTGCGCCACTGTATGTGGTTCACACTAGTGCAGATCATTCTTCTTGTCCTGATACAGATCGAGAATTATATATCTAAATCAATGTAAGCCTATGTCGGGCAGATGAGGGAAAGTTACATGACCTTAAAATAGGTGTTATTTGGAATACATTGAATACTAATTTGAACAGACATGGGTAGATTCTTCCCCCCTGATCTTTTAAAAATTATTCCAGGAATCTAATGATCAAACACTAATTTGGCCAAAAATATAGTAGTGGTTTGTCTTGGTGCGTAACATGGTGCAGTTATATGTAAGGTTTTAGACTTTGTTAATAGGCACATGGAAACCTATTCCAGAGCGGAGTCTCGTTGTTTTTTTAATAAAACTTGGACTGAGTGCATCATATATAATTTAAAAATAGGTAGCAACTTGCGGCTTTCCGAGTATTCTAATGCGTAAGAGAGCGAGGAATTTTATGTATCCATTCCTGACCTCGATATAGCCGAGTCGTTCTGGATCCAGTTCTTCCATGATTAGAGCTGCGTATTCCTCCGCCTGCTCTTTGAGTCTCGCCAGCTTGTTCGCTGAGGCACTCAACATAATTATCTGCAACGAAATGATACCTTTAATTTTGCAAAAATAATCCAGTACAAGCCCGTTCCATCAACTTTCTAGTAATTTTATCAAGGAATATTATCATAACGGCTCAAAATCTTGACAGAATTTACCAAAACACCCCTTACCGACAACCTAATAGGACAGTGGGCAAGCCACCCTGTCATACAAATGGCACGATAGCAATCTCACCTAATCGTCATCATTTTTTCATGCTATAACGGCCATTCATCAATCAATATCGGACTTTTCCTTTACCTTGATACATAACAATTTTGATATATAAAAGAAAAAAAAGGAAAAAAAAAAAAAAAAACTTAGAAGACGAGTTGGTTCTGGTGGCTTTGGCTTCCGATCGCCAACTCTTATCAAAATAATATATTTTAGCTAAGCAATGGCCATCCTAAATTAGGATTCCTAATCTTGGCCCTATCGATCCATTCCATTGAAAATGAGCACAAAGTTTAATTTCTCCCCCGGGCCAGGATCTGACAGCTCTATTTTACTAATTTTTAGATAATATAGAAACAATACTTTCATTGCATAAAGGAAATACACCGTTCCCGTACCTCTTTAACTTCCGCTTCGGTAATTAGTCCATCTTCGTTCTTGTCCACCCTGAAACAATAAAAATTAATGCATTAGTTGGATCAACACTAAGATATTGCCATCTTTAACTTCTTGTATCAGGATTCCAGTTTTTTTTATGAATATATATATATATATATTTTACATGTCAAAGAAAATCTGGAGCCGGGAATCAAAGCTGTGATCAGTGATCTGCGACCAAAACTCGTAGAGCTCCTCGTTGCTTATCCTCTCCGCCTTCATTCTTCTCCTCCGAATCAATGCATCAAACAATTCTAACGCGAATTCCTTCGAATCCTTCATCCCTTGACAATTATAAATATATAACCAATTAGCAACAAAATAAATGCGAAATTTATAAAAATAGCTCCTTTGATTTTTGTTGGCTGTTTAGAAAAGCAAAATCGATAAACCATCGAAGGATACGAACACAACCAATGCATTGGGCGAAGTCGGAGCGGGAGAGAAAACCGTCGCGTGCGAGCTTGTCGAAGTTGCTCTGCACCTCGTTCCACCCATCCACGCCATTCGCCTTGCTGATGAATCTGAGCCCTCGGAGCGCCTTCTGCGCCCCGGACAAAGTCCGGTCCAGCTGCGCCCTCTGCCGCCGCATCGCGCGCGCGGCGAGGGCGGAGTCCGGTTCCCCCAACGCCCCGCTTCCTGCCGCCGAGGCCGACGCCCCGCCCGCCCGGCTCCCATGCCCATGGCTCCACGAGAACCGCTTTAGCTCCGCCTTAAGTTCCTGCGAGAAATGCCGCGCCTTGGCCACCGCCTCTGCCTTGAGCTCCTGCGAGAACTGGCGGAGGCGGTGCGACGAGTTCCGGGCGATCGACGGCGTTCTCGAGGCCGCCGACTGCGGCATCGCCCCCGGCGCCGAGTCCCACTCAGCGTCTGGAACGGCGGAGGCGGGCTCGACGCTGCGAAGGATGACGGTGTCATCCTCTTGTAGGTCGAGCGTCACCTCGACGAACTCCCGGCCGGCGCCATTGGTTGAGTTCCCTGGCGACGATCTGGAGCTGAGGATCTTTCCTCCGGGTACGGTGTCCGACGCCCACCGGCGCTCGTGCCTGCTCAATCCCCTCATCTGAATCAATAATGTAACAATTATTAATACTACTAGATCTACGTTTTCCTCGTTTTTTTTTTTACCGGTGGGAAAGAGCAGGGGAGGGGAGGGGAGGGAAGGGGGAGTGAACCGAGAGAGAGGGTGGACGGAGCGGGGATGTGGTGTGGCGGGGAGATCGAGGGTATATTATAAGGGAGTGGCGCTAGGGAACGCGGTGGGAATCTCTGGGAAAAGGCTTTACCGCGTCTGAAAAAAAAAAAAAAAAAAAAACCAGGGCAAATGCGGCGCTCGGTGGGGAACCACAGAAATTACGAGAGGAAATAAATCAAAAGAGGAGGAATCAAAGAAAGGGACAGTATTTGATTACCGCAGGATTTTAAGAAGAAATTAGAAGAGTCTCCGTCCAACCCGCCTTCAAGACGTTCGGTTCATATATTGCGAACTACTTGCCTTCTACCAGCCTTTGCTTTTCTTCGACGATTGAAGGAAGGTGGTGGGAATCCCGGCGGTGGAAGTGGCGAAGGCCGTCTGACCCGATCTGTACGTGAATGGGTAGGAGTAGGACACAGCGGGAGGTATAAGCTGGGAATGAGAGACTTCAATTAATGGTGCAACGATCGGATCTTTTATTTATAACAAGTTTCTTTTTAAATGTATGTCAATGATAAATTATTGAATGTAGGTGGCTATGATTTGAATTGCTCGTTGATGATGGACGTGGATGGAAGTGTAGGAGGTGAAGGGAAGAAGAGTAGCATATGGCAAGCGCTGAGTCAACTTACCTTAAAGAGAGAGATCTCTTAATTAAGCTGTGGGTCGCTAATAAACTCGGGGTGGTCCAAACGTGAGAGACTAGCGCCTATGGGGGAGAGCATGGTGGAGCCCTAGAGGGGTTATTGACACTCTTTTTCTTTGATTTGGCTCCCTTCAACACTATTGACTCTTTCTATGAGCATAGACAAAGGCAGACTTGATGAGTGAAATTTGTAGGAGTGTAATTAGCATGCTTTGAAATCTGCTAGGGAGGTTAATTTCATTATTGTTCGTTTCATTTTGGTATTGCACTCTTCCAATATTTTCATAGAAAAACTTGATGAAATCAGGATCATTAACATAGTAAAGAATCTTTTGATCATTTAATACTTCTAACCAGTTCAATTGATCACCATATTAACCTTGCTTTGGAACGCTAAAGTAGTAGAACCTTTTTCGACCTTCGATAGTTGCTACAGTGGCGTCAACCCATGAAATGATCTCTACTGTTACTTCTCACTTCTTAAGATAGGCACTGTCAGACCCCTGCAAGTTGTCTAAGGGCCCTGTCACTCTTTTCTTTGATGTCTCTATCACTGTCCACTGCCAAACCCTCTACTCCACCATTATTGAGGAACAAAGAGAAGCGAGGCAAAGAAAGGAGAGCAAAGAGATCTTCTACTCCCTTTTTCATTCGGATTGAGTCAAGCTTTATATATAAAAGCCGATATAATGATATATGGGATAGGTGGATAGAATTTATTTCATACAAGAGTTTGAAAAGAGAGACGAGCTTTTGGTTCTACTTCCATGAGGGTGAAGAATCAAGGACTGCATAGGTCTCTAAGAATAGGTGGCCCTCCATAGACGATAATGGCAGGCTCGCTTTCCAATACAAGGTCGTCGTTGGGCAGTAGTAATGATATTGAACCCAATGAACATGGTCATGGAGAAAGGAGTAGCACCAAGAAGAATTTGGTAATTTTACCTAACTAACCTATGAAGCTTAATATTTTCACCGCTCCAATCATGCAAATATACCATTAGAATTAATCGCCAATGGTACATTTACATCTCGATTGGATGGCTAATATTTTTAATATTTACAAAATTCAAAAGCAGTAGAACCCTTTTTCTTGTTTGATTCATTGATTAAGGGAAAAGAAGAGGCATCATAACTCAAGAGTCATAGTTCACTCTAGTTATATAAATATTAAAATATAAAATAGATCAATTATTTTTATTTAATGAACACAAATATAAATATAAATATAAAATTTTATTTTATATAGGGTCTAAATTGGATACTAAAAGTATGAATATAAAAAATGGATACAACTTTAGCAGCTAAATTTTATAATCACCAAATTAAAATTACCATTAAATGAAAATTAAATTAAATCAATAAAAATAATATTGTCACTTATTTCTCTTAAAAGATAATTAATGCTATATCAAGTCAAATAAGGCTACGAACAAAAAACAACTATTTGGATGTAGGTTGGATAGTTATTTATTTATATTTGTATTCAATTTTCTCTAATAGATATGAATATTGATACAAATGTTAGTGCCCAAATTTGTTTTTATGTTTGAACATATAATCAGATAAAAAAATATTTAAATGGATATTAAACAATCCATTATTGATAATAACAATAAAGTTAACGAAGTCAACCTATATATGGTTAACAATGAATGAACGTAACTTTGTATTAAAATCTAAAAATATATATCCCACCTGCTATGGCCGCAAGGGCTATGGTGCAAGAACGCTAACATATTTTCACATACACAAAAAGAATATGATATGATTATTTTTGAAGCAATTTTCCTTCACATTTTAAGAAATTGAGGGTTCCTTTCATTGTACT
This sequence comes from Calamus simplicifolius, assembly GCA_900491605.1. Lineage (NCBI taxonomy): Eukaryota > Viridiplantae > Streptophyta > Magnoliopsida > Arecales > Arecaceae > Calamus > Calamus simplicifolius. The sequence goes on along the minus strand of UESW01004827.1, from coordinate 440,849 downwards.
TGACATATCTGGTAGAATATCTTATAACTTCTATTTTTATGGCCTGAGATGATGCAGGGATGCTTTGAATCATCTCTTAAGCACATGAAGAATATCTTTATTCCACTTATATATTTTGATAATTTTAAAATTTAATAAATAAAATTTAAAATTCAAATTCAATCCTTATCTTATATAGAAAATTAAGTTTTTAAACTACGCACCCAATGTTGGTCAATCGAATGAAAATAGACTGACTTCAAATAATATAAGAATCCGATAATTTTAAATCCAAATGAAATTGATGGTTGGCTTCTCTTCTTCACCTTTCTTTTTCATTTTTTTTCCAGGCATTTTGTGTCAAATGGATCATCAGGTGGACAACGGGATGTAACGAACTCAAACAAAACTTACCTCACATTACTTAAGTGTTATTTTTCAGATAATGAATGAATTAAGTAAAATCGGACTATACCTTGCAAAGTGTATTTATCTCTTTCTTTTCCATATAATGGTATTGCACCGTGACATAGATGAATATAAACATTAGAGATGGCAATGATAATACTATCATAGTGGAAATTATGAACTTGTGGGAAAGATCTGTTTCTTATTACAGAGTTAACAGTAGAATGGGCATTAGAGTGTATTAGATATGTATGGGAAAATAGAATTTGGGTGAAAAGGGAGCCTCAGATTGTAGTAAGGTGGATCTCTTGCCCTTCCCTAACTATTTATAATCGATATTCATAATTTTTCTGCTCTTTTTTTCACAAAAATTTCTCGTATCTTTTGCAAAGAAAATGCGCTTATTGGTTACCGATCAGGAATGTTGGCCCCATAGCTGATAGCTTCGCTCTTGTTTCGTTCTTTGTGTTTGGTTTTCCTTTGAGGTTTCACCGTTCGTATGCACTAAAATTTTTAGAAGAAGGATATTTTATTTGTCACATGTTATTTTGCTCTTTTTTCTCATTATATAAGCTAATAATGATAACGCAAGAGAGTTTTTTTTTTTTTTTTGTGGAAAGAATTCATTTAGTAAACACAACATTTTGGAAAAGAAATTCAATATAAATAATTTCATGGATAAAAACATAAACAGAAACTTATTAGCTACAATATATTTTGAGCAACCGCCTTCAATGAACTGCACAAGATGTAAGAGGAAGACCAATTGTACCGTTTCGGACCTGCAAACCCATTTCGTTAAAAAAAAATCATGTCCTTCTTACTTTACCATATATAAACCACTCAACAAACTCCCAATTTTTTAATCTTGAATTATTGGGAAGGGCATCACAATCTACCTCTCCTTACAGAGGTGACGTTCTCATCGCCAGAGGCACATGATTGCAAAACAGAGGTGACCCATGGAAGTAGCACTTTGTCCCGAGTGGTACTTAGCTCCTGCACTTCCGGCTGATGCATGACTCTGATACCATATTATAATCCAGACCCGCAAATCTAAAAACATGTTTGGTTACAAGAAAGCAAAACGGACAAAGTCCACACAAACTTGGGCCGCCATAACCCAAAAAGGATTCAATTGGTACCTTGTCATTCTTACTTTACCATATATAAACCACTCAACCAACTTTCAATTTTTCAATGTGAGACTATTGAAAGGGGCATCACACCAATGAGCTAGTTTGAGGCGTGAAGAATACTAGACATTAAATTGATGATTGTTGTTAAGCAAGCGCAAAAGATGGATCATCATGCGGATTTATGAAGACAAATCTATAAATTTAGCAAACTACCATAAGGGATTGAAGAATGCATAAGATCATCTTTGACCACGAGATCTAAAATAATACGATGGATGGAACCGCACAACTGAAATGGGTTTAAGTCGAACATCACCATGTGGCTTATTGTTGGGACAACTTATAAAGCGAGGCAAACATTCATAAACAAAATAAAATCGTTAGTTAAACAAAAGTCTAAACTTGTAGACCAACTCATGACGACAATTATAAAGCATGATGCCAACAAACTAAAGCAAGGATGTTCCCTTTCAATGAAGCACCAAGCTATACCAACCCCTCAATTAGAAGTTATTTAAAGGAGTTAACTTGTAAGATCCTTACTTTGATTGTTCGACGGGGAGTAAACAATAGTCTTTCTTAGAACAATGGTGCAACCGGGTACATAATGGACCACAGTGCACGTGGATTCCAGCCACCAGTGAGCCTCAGATCAGAAGTGGATGGTCATCTTGTGGCAAATGACAGTATTAGCGTATACTGGCAAGGAGTGTGTTCTTTTTATGTTAGATTAGATTAACGCCTATTCTTCCCAGTTCTCCACATTAATGATTTAGCTATACAGGAATCTAATATATGTTCAAGCTATATTATACGGTATTAGGATTGCAAACTGTGGGCGAGAAATGGGCTTCAAAACCGGAAGCTGAAGTGCAGTTAGAAATCTGAGGGCTGAATTTGATTCAGCCAACCACTTCTGCAAACAGTTTAAAGAAATCTTTGGAATGAGACCAACTCACCGGCACCAAATAGAATGACATAATGAGCAAAAAAATCTTCTTCTGTCTCAGATCTCAACAACCCATTGAGAATGGTTTATAATTTATGTAATGCACTAGCTCAAACAATTATTACATATAAGGACCTCTTTAATTTTAAATTTTCTTTGTCAACACAAATTCACCAAGTATGGCATCTTGTAATGGATTAAACAAGCCTAAATTCACTTACCTGATGCCTTTCGAAAGGAATTCTAAATTTAATGTTAAATATACTTTTCAAACGTGAGCTGTTTGTTACTTATTTGTAGAGGTTAAAAGCAATGCTTGGTTTCAAACATATAAGAGGGCAGCAGCTTCTAACAATCAATCAATGGAATCTCCTTTTGTTAGAACTGTAGCAAGGGATGGAGAGAGAGAGAGAGAGAGGATAGCAATGGATATATTGAGTTTAGAGGTGGCAATTGCTTGTCTTTGTAGTTCAGATAGGGTTGCTTGTTTGTTTAGTAAGATGAATAGATTCAGGTCTAGATTTATGACTCCTTTAACAAATATATTGATTGGGGCTTATCAATTTTGTATCTGAATTGCATCCGGCTTGCTCCGATCTGACCAGATTGTCAACTCTGTCGTTTAACCCTTGGGTTTTACTCATTGGTTTGAATGAGAAATTGATAACATCCTTTTAGTCCCACATGAAAAGTTTTAAAAAGGTAAAAGCACCTTATATGAAATCTCTTCCATGCTTATGTATTTGGGCTCATCTTAAATAGAGAGCTTGAGGGTGATGCTACATATCACCCACGCGCATGCGCATGCGCGTGTACGAAGGGCACAATGAGCGCTTTGTAGGCGCACGTGCGCATGCACGAAGGGCGCAATAGGCACTTTGTAGGCGCATTTTGCACTTCGCACATACATATCGTCGTGAGGAGCATGAGGAGTCTTAAATTTTTCATAATCATGAAGATCTGACGATTAAAAATGACTGAATCAGATCGTATGATGAGGGTTAAGATCATCGTTAGATTAGTTGATCGATCGGTTAAGGAGACAAGATCAAATGCAAAGATTAATCGGATGAAGGGTCAATGGTAAGTCATTACCAGTTAGCTCAGCAAGATGGTTTGGCCAGATGGCTCGGCCAGATGATTCAGCCAGATGGCTCTGGCTTGGCCAGATGGTTCGGCGAGTTGGCTCGGCCAGATCGTTCGGCAAGATAGCTCGGCGAGATAGCTCGGCTAGATAGCTTGGCTAGATAGCTCGGCAAAATGATTACGCACCCGATCGCTGATCAGTAGATCAAAACGGCGTATAGATACGCACTCGATCGCTGATCAGTAGATCAAAATGGCATATAAATATGCATCCAATCGTTAATCGACAGATCGAATCTTGAAACGGCGTATAAATATGCATCGATCAGCCTAAAATAGCATATAGATAGCGTGATCTTCAGATCAAAATGACGAATCAGCAAATCAAAGCCGATAAGCCCCTTCCTTCATATTTTTTTATTACAACCTATCAAGTCAAATCGGTTTCAATCTATCCGAATGAGTGCTCCGAAGAGGTACTTCAAACCTATAAATAGGACATGCCACATGCATTCCAAGCATCGATCGGAGAAACATTTCCTCGTTAGGCATTTGCATACTCTGAATTTAAGAGAGTATAGCATTCTCGGTTCGTTGTTCTGGTGAATAGTAGTGCTGCTTTCATCAAAAGAAGACCGTTGTATTCTGGAAGATAATCATCATAAATCCGTAAGCACTAGTGTAGGATGAATTTGTCTTAAGGACATAGAGTTTAACTCTAGACTCGATCTTATCTTCTTTTGATTGGGTTAGCCATCACATTCCAATACTTCCACTAATAATCTTAAGACAGATTCCTGCTTTCTATCATGAAAGTGTGCTGCAGATGGCTACAATGCCTGCACCCGTTCAAGCCAAGAAACCATAGAAGTTCTTCGGAACTGACTTCAAGAGGTAGCAACAGAAGATGCTATTCTACCTCACCACTCTGAATCTGATCAGAGTACTGAATGAAGATCCACCAGTCCTGAAAGAAGGGAAGACCAACAAGCAAGTGGTTGTTGCGGTAGATGCATGGAAGCATTCAGACTTTCTATGTAAGAACTACATCCTCAATGGTTTGGATAATACTCTGTACAATGTGTACAGCAGTATTACTACTGCCAAGGAGTTATGGGCATCCCTAAATAAAAAGTACAAGATAAAGGATGCTGGACATAAGAAGTTTGTGGTCGAAAGATTTTTAGGCTACAAAATGATCGATTACAAAACTGTTATGGAGCAAGTCCAAGAGCTTCAGATCATTCTGCATGAGATACATATAGAAAGAATGTCTCTCAGTGAGTCATTCCAAGTAGCTGCTATCATTGAGAAGCTACCGTCATCATAAAAAGACTTCAAGAACTACTTGAAGCATAAGCGAAAGAAAATGGGATTTGAAGATCTAATTATTCGGAGGATCGAGGAAGATAATAAGAGCCATGACAAGAAGACAGGAGGACAAGTGTTGAGCCTAAGGCCAACCTCTTGGAAGGAAGGGTCAACAAGAAGAAACGCAAGTTTCCTGACGAAGGCTACAAATAGAAGAAGGGCAATCCAAAGAAATTTAAGGAAAAGTGCTTTATTTGTGAAAAGCTAAGACACAATCAAAGGACTATCATTTCAAGGAGAAAGAAAAGAAAGAGGTCAACATTACTGATACCCTATCCTAAGAAGTATCCGAGATGATGTTGTCAGCTGTTATGTTTAAAGCGAACATGGTTGACAAAGCTAATGAGTGCTACATCGACACTGGAGCTACTAGATATGTCTGCTATGATAAGAGTATGTTCTCATCATATACTCCTATCAATGGTAAAAATCTGGTCATGAATAACTCCGCTACATCCAAAATAGAAGGACTTGGCTGCATTATTTTGAAAATGACATCTGGCAAGGAGCTTCTACTGAACGATGTGCTACATGTCCCTGACATCCGAAAGAATCTTATATCAGGCTCCCTCCTAAGCAAATATGAATTTAGGATGGTTTTTGAGTCTAACAAATTTGTACTTACTAAGGAGAGGATATTTATTAGAAGGGGTTACTTGAGTAACAGATTATTCAAGGTAAATGTAATGATTGTACATCGTAACCTTAAAATGAATAAAAATTTCTTTTCTGCTTATATGATTGACTCTTTTTGTTTATGGCATGATAGATTAGGACATGTAAATTTTAATTTATTATAAAATTAATAAATTAGAATTATTATTTAATCATGAAATTGATCCACATTACAAGTGCGAAGTGTGTGTTGAAGCTAAGTTAGCAAAATACCATTTCCTTCAGTAGAAAGAAATACTGAACCTCTTGATTTAATTCACAATGATCTATGTAATTTAAAGTCAGTTCAAACTCGAGAAGATAAAAAGTATTTTATAATATTTATTGATGATTCAACAAGATACTGCTATGTTTATCTACTAAAGTCTAAAGATGAGGCTTAGAAATATTTAAATGTTATAAGAATGAAGTTAAAAAACTTGTTAAAAAGATTAAGGCTATAAGGAGTGATAGAGGTGAAGAATACGATGCACCTTTTGATGAATTCTGTCAAGAGCATGGAATTATTTATCAAAAGACGGCTCCTTATTCGCCTCAATCTAATGGAATTGCAGAACGCAAAAATCGCACATTGAAAGAAATGATGAATGCTATGTTGATAAATTATGACACCACAAAATTATAGGGAAAAGCAATTCTCTTTGCAAATTATATTCTTAATAAGATACCTCTTAAGAAGAAGGATGTTACTCCATATGAGTCATGAAAAGGAAAGAAGCCTTCATACAATTACTTAAGAATGTGAGGGTGTCTGGCTAAAGTAGCTATTTCGAACCCCAAACAGGTTAAATAGGATCTAAAACTATTGATTGTATTTTTATCGATTATGCACAAAATAGTAGTACATATCGTTTTCTTGTGTATAAATTAGATATATCTGATATACAGAAAAATATAATCATGGAATCAAGGAATGCATCATTCTTTGAGATATATTTCTAAGCAAAGAAAAATTAGAAATAAGTTCAAATAAAATAACTTATGATAATACTGCTAGTAGTAGTCATCAGAAAAATATCCTGAAGATGAACGAAGTAAGAGACCAAAAGTTACAAAGTCTTTTGGTCCTGATATGTAACTTATGTTACAAAATGAACATTAGACATTCAAAGAGGCAATGTCTATCCCAAAAGCATTCTTTTGGAAAGAAGTTATTAATAGTGAAATTGAGTCCATCATGTACAATCATACCTAAAAGTTGGTAGACTTACCATCTGGTATAAACCTCTAGGGTACAGTGAATTTTTAAGAAAAAAACTAAAGGCTGATGGATCAATTGATAAGTATAAAACCAAATTAGTGGCTAAGGGCTTCAAACAAAAAGAAAGAATATACTTCTTTGATACCTATTAACCAATAAGTAGAATAACATATAAGAATGTTTATCGCTTTTGTAGCCATTAACAATCTTGAAATTCATTAAATGGATGTTAAAATTGCTTTTCTAAATGGTGAATTAGATGAAGAAATATATATGAAACAACCTGAGGGATTTGTTGTTCCTAGGCAAGAAAAGAAGGTGTGTAGACTTGTTAAATCCTTATATGGATTAAAACAAGCTTCTAAACAATGGTATATAAAATTTGATAATGTTATGTTATCAAATGGATACAACATAAATGAATGCGACAAATGTATATATACTAAACTCCGCCTGAAGGGTATGTGATAATCTGCTTATACGTAGATGACTTGTTAATCATCGATAGTAATACTGAAATGATTAAATAGACAAAGAAAATATTAATCAAACATTGTGATATAAAAAATATGGGTGTTGCAGATATTATACTAGAGATTCGAATCACTATAACATCTGAAGAAATAATATTATCTCAATCTCATTATATGAGAAAATATTAAAGAAGTTTAACAAGTATGATACTAGCCGATGAAAACATCTGTAGATGTTAATCGACATTTAGCTAAGTATACTGAAGAACCCATATCTCAGTTGAAATATTCACGTATAATTGACAGTTTAATGTATGTCATGAATTGCACTCGTTCTGACATAACATGTTGTCAATAAGTTGAATAGATTCACTAGCAATCTAGGTCCAAGTCATTGGTCAGCTCTAATAAAGGTATTAAGATATCTGTGATATACCCTAAGTTATGGATTACATTATTCAAGATATCTAGCTGTACTCGAAGAATACAGTGATGCAAATTAGACATCTTACATAGAAGACACAAAATCCACTAGTGAATATATATTAACCTTAGGAGGAGGTGTTGTGTCATAAAAATCTTCTAAGCAAATATGTATAGCTCGATCCACTATGAAATCAGTTTATTGCTTTAGAAAAGGCTGTTGAAGAAGCATAATGGTTTCAAAACATTTTAAAAGATGTTCCATGTTGGCCAAAGCCTGTGTCTGCAATATGCATACATTATCATAATTAATCAGCGATTTGCAGAGTACAAAATAAGATGTATAATGGTAAGTCTAAACATATACATCATAGATAATACCATTAAGCAGTTACTTGAAATTTGTGTAATTTTTATTGACTATATTCAGTCAAGAAAAAACCTAGCGGATCTATTGACAAAGGGGTTACCAAGAGACCAAGTAAACTGTTTATCGAGGGGAATGTGTTTAAAACCTATAACAAAATAATCTTCATAATGGATACCCAACCTAGTTGACTGGAGATCCCAAGATCTAGGTTCAAAAGGGATAACTAAATTATGAAGAGGTCTGCATAGCACTAAGAATTTATAATCATACTCATTCCTATGATAATTAGTGCTGCATGCTAAGAGTAGTAGGATAAACATTGCTTTTAATGGTTCTTATAATATGAATATCATGTGGGGTATAGCAGGATACTCTTAATAAGAATCACCTATGTGAGTGTGAATTGGGCCAATTCTATGAGAATCTTAAGGTTTTAATTCTCTAAAGCACTTATGAAACCAGGAGTTGTTCAGGATCAAAATGAATACAACCATGAGAACCAAAAGAATGTTCAAAAAGAAGTTGTGTGATCGTTATTGTTTTGGTTTACATCAAAAGCTGAAAAGTTTAAGACATCATATTTACCTTTTAGCAAGTAAACTCGATAACAACTCACTAAGGAAGGTTCAAAGCCACAAGCTACCTATCCTGATACAATTTCATTCCATTATACTCTCTATAGTGTCTGCATATTCATTTGCATTAAAATCATTTTGTGTGGGGTATTAAACCTTCGATGATCTTTAATCTAAGTCCAATTTCCATTCATATGGGGGATTGTTAGAAAGTGGATCATTTAACCCTTGGTTATACCCATTGGTTTGAATGAGAAATTGGTGACATCCTTTTAGTCCCACATAAAAAGTTTTAAAAAGGTAGAAGCACCTTATATGAAACCTCTTCCCATGCTTATGTATTTGGGCTCATCTTAAGTAGAGAGCTTAAGGGTGATGCTATGCATCACCCTTAAGCGCACGCATGTATACGCATGTGTGCGAAGGGTGCAATGGGCACTTTGTATTGCACTTCACACGTGAGGAGCATAAGGAGTCTTAAATTTTTTCATAATCATAAAGATCTGACGATAAAAAATGATTGAATCCAAATCATACGATGAGGGGTTAAGATCATCGTTGGATTAGTTGATCGATCGGATAAGGAATAAGATCAAATGCAAAGATCAATCGGATGAAGGATCAATGGTAAATTATTACCAGTTAGCTCGGCCAGATCATTCGGTAAGATGGCTCGGTGAGATAGCTCAGCCAGATAGCTCGACTAAATGATCACGAATCTGATCGCTGATCAGTAGATCAAAACGACATATAGACACGCACTCGATCGCTAATCAATAGATCGAAACAGTGTATAAATACACATCCGATCGCTGATCAGCAGATCGAATCTTGAAATGGCATATAAATACGCATCGATCAGCCTGAAACAATGTATAGATAGCATGATCTTCAGATCAAAATAACGAATCGGCATATCGAAAGCCAATAAGCCTCTTCCTTCATGTCTCTTGATCACAACTGATCAAGTCAAATTGATTTCAATCTATTCCGAATAAGTGCTTTGAAGAGGCACTTCAAACCTATAAATAGAACATGCCACATGCATTCCAAGCATCGATCAGAGAAACATTTTCTTCTTAGGCATTTGCATATTCTGAATTTAAGAGTATAGCATTCTTGGTTCGTTGTTCTAATGAATAGCAGTGCTGCTTTCATCAGAAGAAGACCGTTGTACCATGAGAGAATCATCATAAATCCGTAAGCACCAGTGCGAGACGAATTTGTCTTAAGGACATAGAGTTTAACTCTAGACTCGGTTTTATCTTCTTTTGATTGAGTTAGCCATCACATTCCAATACTCCCACTAACACTCTAATTGAGCTTGATTATCACTGATCTTAGCACCTCTAGTTAATTGTTTGCCACCAATATATTTGGTGGCTCATGTGATGTGCCTACGTTATTCAGGGTTCAAACATGGTAATTTACTATGGGCTAGCATTGAGAATTTGTCATGTTTTGAGATTGAGATGAATAAAAATGATACTGATGACACTCGATCATCTCTCCTGGACGTCGGGAATGGAGGTACTTCTCGAATCCTCGCTTTGTCGGGTTGCCTGCAAAGAAGTCCCAAGACCGGAGGGGGTCCTCCGATAAAACCCTCCGACGCCCAAGTCAGCAATGAGGTCACAGCAGAGAAGGAGCTCGAGAGAGCTCTTTTGGGAAGAGAGGGATCTTAGAAGGAGTTTTCCTCTGAGTATTAGGGTATCAAGTGTGTTAACTTGTGTTACCTGGTTTCTGAAGTGATTTACCCTTTTATAGGGGTTAACGCTGGCACGAACACGTGGGCTTGCGTGAAGTCAGAATGTCTGCTGAGCCCTTGCATGAATCTGGGCTGGTTGATGGGTTACGTCCCATCAGTTGTGGGTCCTGTCCCATCAGCCGGCGGCGCGTTGTCTGGCGCTGTCGGGCGGCGCACGTCAGAGAGGCGGTTTCTTGAACCGCTGGGGCTGATCTAGCAGGAACTGGAAAATCCCATTATCAGGGCCAAGCCGGGTCGACTCGAGATGGCTGGGGCTAATCCCGCTAGCAAGACAGTGCCGGGGCGGGTCGATGGACTTGGAGGCACTGGGTCCGAGTCGGGCCGGCCGGGGATGGCCTTGGCCGACTCGGCGGAACTGGAGACTAGAGATGCGAGTCGGGCCGGCCGGGGATGGCCTTGGCCGACTCGGCGGAACTGGAGATGCCAGGGCCGAGTCGGGCCTGCAGGGGATGGCCTTGGCCGACTCGGCGGAACTGGAGACGCCAGGGCTGAGTCGGGCCGGCCTGGGATGGCCTTGACCGACTTGGCAGAACTGGAGACGCCGGGGCCGAGTCGGGCTGGCCGGGGATGGCCTTGGCCGACTCGGCAGAATTGGAGATGTCGGGGCCGAGTAGGGAGGCTGGGGTCGACTGGGAGGTGCCGGGGCCGACTTGGATCAGGTGGGGCCGGCTAGGATGGAAGTGCCAGGGGCCGACTTGGATCAGGCGGGGCCGGCTGGGATGGAAGTGCCGGGGCCGACTTGGATCAGGCGGGGCCGGCTGGGATGGAACTGCCGGGGCCACTTGGATCAGGCGGGGCCGGCTGGGATGGAAGCGCCGGGGCCGACTTGGATCAGGCGGGGCCGGCTAGGATGGAAGCGTCAGGGCCGGCTGAGAGGTACCGGGCCGGCTGGGAAGATGCCAGGGCCGACTTGCTTGGAGAAGTAGGGGCCGGCTAGGAAGATGCCGGGGCCGCCTGGGTTGTACCGGGCTGCGTAGCTTGGAAGGTGCTGGTCTTGGAGATGTCGGCCTTTGGGGTCATCGGGTGTCGGCCTTTGGGGCCGTCGGTCTTGGAGCCGTCCATCTTGAGCCGTCGGTCTTGGAGCCGTCGGTCTTGGAGGTGTCGGCCTTTGGGGCCGTCGGGTGTCGGCCTTTGGGGCCGTCGGTCTTGGAGCCGTCGGTCTTGAGCCGTCGGTCTTGGAGGTGTCGGCCTTTGGGGCCATCGGGTGTCGGCCTTTGGGGCCGTCGATCTTGGAGCCATCGGCCTTTGGGGCCATCGGTCTTGGAGGTGTCGGCCTTTGGGGCGTTGGGTGTCAGCCTTTGGGGCCGTTCGAAAAAATTTTATTTTTTATGGGGTTAACTGGCCCATCAAATGCCCCCCACACTCCTTGAGCTTGCGTGCCCCGCACCGGCTAAGCGAAAGGAGTGTAGAACTTTTACCTTGGCACCTTGCGCTGCCTTGGATGGACGTCTACGTGCCTTCTTTGGCTAGCTGAGGGCGGCTAGTAATCCTCTCCTAATGCGGGGTCTGGAAGTCTTTTGAACCCAGGAGGGTGACCTGAGAGCTGAGAGCGTCAGGTTCCTTTTGAACCGCCTCGGGGGGGAGAACCGCTGCGAGGGGAGACTCAGCGGGGTACAGGGCCTTTAGGGTCTTAACCGACTCGGGGGCACCGCCGTGCCGGGGCTGAGTGGTGTCCTATGGGCCGCGATGCCAGTGAGCTCCATTGAACCAGCGTGGGGGTTTGTCTGCCCCCCAGGAAATTCTGTTGATTGGAATCCGCAGGTCTTGAGCTTGAGGGTGCCGACACGGAGCCGGTCTTGGGTGCCAACGCGGAGTCGGTCTTTGTTGCCAACACGGAGCCGGTCTTTGGTGCCGACATGGAGCCGGTCTTTGGTGCCAACGCGGAGTCGGTCTTTGGTGCAAATGCGGAGTTGGTCTTTGTTGCCAACGCGGAGTTGGTCTTTGGTGCCGACGCGGAGTCGGTCTTTGGGGCCGTCGGTCTTGGAGGTGCCGGTCTTTGGTGCCGATGCGGAGCCGGTCTTCGTTGCCGATGCGGAGCCGGTCTTTGGTGCCGAAGCGGAGTCGGTCTTTGGTGCCGACGCGGAGTCGGTCTTTGTTGCCGACGCGGAGTTGGTCTTTGGTGCCGATGCGGAGTCGGTCTTTGTTGCCGACGCGGAGCTGGTCTTTGGTGCCGACGCAGAGTCGGTCTTCGTTGCCGATGCGGAGCCGGTCTTTGGTGCCAATGCGGAGTTGGTCTTTGGTGCCGACGCGGAGTTGGTCTTTGGTGCCGACGCGGAGTTGGTCTTTGGTGCCGATGCGGAGTTGGTCTTTGTTGCCGACGCGGAGCCGATCTTTGGTGCCGACGCGGAGCCGGTCTTCATTGCCGACGCGGAGTCGGTCTTCGTTGCCGATGCGGAGCCGGTCTTTGGTGCCAACGCGGAGTTGGTCTTTGGTGCCGACGCGGAGTCGGTCTTTGGTGCCAACGCGGAGTTGGTCTTTGGTGCCGACGCGGAGTCGGTCTTCGTTGCCAACGCGGAGTTGGTCTTTGGTGCCGACACGGAGTCGGTCTTTGTTGCCAATGTGGAGCCGGTCTTCGTTGCCAACGCGAAGTTGGTCTTTGGTGCCGACACGGAGTCGGTCTTTGTTGCCGACGCGGAGCTGGTCTTCGTTGCCAACGCGGAGTTGGTCTTTGGTGCCGACGCGGAGTCGGTCTTTGTTGCCAACGCGGAGTTAGTCTTTGGTGCCGACGCGGAGTCGGTCTTTGTTGCCGATGCGGAGCCGGTCTTTGGTGCCGACGCGGAGCCGATCTTCATTGCCGACACGGAGCCGGTCTTGGTGCCAACGCGGAGTTGGTCTTTGGTGCCGATGCAGAGTCGGTCTTTGTGCCAATGCGGAGTTGGTCTCTGTATAAGAAATACACTCATCCCAAGAGCGTGATAAGACAAGGATATTCTGAATAATACTTTATTAAAGGATCAGCAAGCTACTGAGAGTACCGTCCGCGTTCTGAATGTGGGGGAGAAGCTTCCCATTTGATGCCAGCTTGCTTCCTTCCGTCGGCTCCCGAGCTGCTGCTCGCCCCTCATGAGGTCATGCTATTGTTCCTTCCGTTGGGCATTGTTGAGGCAAATCTGAGGCACTGGAGGTGCCGACGCATCCGGGGCCGTGAGGTTTCCTCGAACGAACTTGCCCAAGTGGCTGCTGGACAAACTTTTCAATAGCCTTCTTCAACTGGCGGCAATCTTCGGTGTCATGCCCATAGTCTTGGTGATACTGATAGTAAAGCTCTTTGTTGTGGGGGTTTATTGACTTTAGGGGACGTGGGCGTTGAAAGTAAGGCTCCTCCTCAATCTCTAGTAGGATGTGGGAGATCGGAGCCGTGAGAGGAGTAAACCGCCCCTTAGGAACCAGCGTCTGGGGCCGTTGGTCAAAGCGACTGGGCGGCTCGGGCTACCTGGTTCGTCCCTCAGCTGGTTCCGTGGGGGTTGGCTTCTTATTGGAACTCCTGCCGGCTTTCCTTCTGGATGAGTCAGCCTCGTTGGTGCGGATGTACTTCTGGGCCCGGAGGAGGAGGTCGGAATAAGAGCTCGGGGGCTCTTATCCAGGAAGAAGGTGAAGCGGGACGGAAGGAGTCTCCGCTTCAGCGCTAGGGAGGCCACCGCATCATCGAGATGGTAGACCTCGAGGGTAGCGGTTTTGAATCGGGACACGAAGTCCCGCAGTGACTCTCCTTCCTTCTGACAGATGGAGAAGAGGCTGTCTGCCACCCTTGGAATCCGGTGGCAGGCATCAAAGTGGGCCAAAAATGCCCTTTCAGCTCCCGAAAGAAGTCGATGCTGTGAGGGGGCAGGCGTGAGTGCCATGCACATGCGGCCTTCCGCAGAGTTGCGGGGAAGGCCTTGCAGAGGAGGGCATCTGGGGCACCCTGGATTTGCATCATAGCCTTGTAACTTTCGAGGTGGTCGAGGGGGTTGGTCGTACCATCGTACGGGTCCACCTGAGGGAAGCGGAACCTGGAGGGAACCGGTTCCTCCAGTATGCGGCGAGTGTAGGGACGAGTGTCGAACTCTTCCTCCGGCTGACGGTTGATCTTCTTGGTGAGCTCGTCTAGTCGCCTGTTGTACTCCTCCAGGCGTTTCTCTGCATGGCGGTTGATCATCGGGGCCCTCCAGGTGGCTCGGAGGAAGAAGAAGAAGAGGAGGACGAAGATGGAGACGGAAGTCGGGACTTCCGCCAAGGTTCCTCGTGATGATGTGGCTTGGGAGGAAATTTATTGGAGCCACGGTCAGAGGACCGTGGCCGCTTGGAGGGCTCGCGTCAAGGCTTCCTGGGGGAAGCTTGACGTCGGCCGGTCTCTCGCCGACCGGCCTCCCACCGGGGGAGCCTCCCCTCGCCGACTGCTGACTGGCGAGGGAGCAGTTTGATGCTGGGTGGCCACGGACTGTTATTGCTGGAGGCCGTGGATCATGGCGGTGAGATTCTGGACTTGCTGGNTAATTAATTTTTTAGTTAATTTAATTAATTTTATTTAATTTTTTAAGAAATAAAATAACATATTTATTTTAAAAAATTAATTTAACAAAAGTAAAAAATTTATTTTTCAAAATTAAATTTTTAATTAATTTAATTAATTAATTTAATATTTAAAAATTAATTAAAAAATAAATTAAAAAATAATTTTTAAAATTATTTTAATTTTTTATTTTAATTTTTAATTAATTTTTTTAATTAATTTAATTATTTGGAGGAAGGAATATTTTTATTTTTATAAAAGAGGCTGGGGTAATTTTGTCAAAAGAAAAACTTATTAGATTATAACATAGTCGGTAAGGTGGATAGCCATTCAAAATAGGTACCAAACATGGTTATCCGGTGGGGCCCTTTTAAATTACCGTAATCTGGATGTCTTATTCCCGCTTGGAATAGGGCCTTATTCCATCTTATTCTTCCAAACAGCTGTAAAAAGGCATATAAGCCCCATAGAAAATGTTATTCCCGTCAACGCTGGTATTCCCGTTTTGCTATTCCATGGGATACCATGGAATAGCACGTATTATTCTCAGTCAATGTATTTATCCCATGGAATAGCACGTATTATTCTCAGTCAATGTATTCAAGGGGCAGCCGTGGAAGGGAAAAAGGATTTGTAACCCGTGAAGCCTCGTTCTTCTTCCATTCCGGTGAAAGGAGGCCGGAGGCGTTCGCGACGTACGTGGAGGGCGGGTCCGAAATGAACGCCGAGTAGCTCCAGCGATTCCTCGCCAACGCCTAGGGCGATGCCGGTGCCACCGCCGCGGACGCCAAGCAGGTCATGGAGCAGGTCCGCCAGCTTCGCAACCATCACACTCTTGGCAAGCTCTCGAAGTCCCTCCTCGCCGTCGACGATTAATCACTTCCTCTTCTCTAAGGAACTCAACCCTCTCCTTTCCGAACGCCATCGATCTGTCGTCACCTGTTGGATCCATGTTTGGATTTGGAGGTTGAAAGAGTTTCTATTAATCCATATGTTTTGGTCGATTAATTACTTTCGATTTTTCTATTTCGTGCATTAAATATCTAATAACGATAATAGATTTAGTTTTTTCAGAGTTTAATTACTACATTCTGTAATTAATTAATGAAACAGCTTAAATGAATGAATAAATGGAATTCAAAGAATACTTTGCATATTTGTATGTGAGTACATGACTTCTTTTAGCTTATTAGATTTATTCCCCTTCAAACTTTTTAACGATTTTATTGGAACATATAAATCTGATTTTTTAAAAAGAAATTTTTAATTTGCGAATCAAAGTGGAGTGTTATTTATTTATTTAGTTTTAGGTTTTTACCTAAACTACCATATTAAAAACAAAATCCAAACGGGTTGGTGTGATTATTAAGATAAGAAACTATATAAACTGATTTTTTATATTTTTTATTATAAAATTTAAAATTAAATTTAACTATTTTAAATAAAAATAAATACAACATAAAATAATATGTTAAATTTTAACAAACTAATTAATTTAAAGCTATAGATTAGAAAAGGATGAGACATATTTTTTTTCAAAACTTCATGACTGTTGTTAAAAATTTAAAATAAAATAAAACTCTCATAAATAGTACTCTTCTTGGCACATACTTAAACAATGTTTAAAAGTTATGTATGATATAAAAAGAAAGCAGTTAATTTATTAATAAAAAATAATTTATTAAGTATGTTCTTATTTTATTTTACTAATATAAAATAATTTATTAAGTATGTTCTTATTTTATTTTATTAATAGAAACAAATTTATTACTTTATTTATTAATAAAAATAATTTATTCAAGTCATTACATTAAAAATTAAACCATTTTTATTCAAGAGGTATGTTTGAAATTTTTGAAAAATTCTTCATCTATTCCTAATGGAATACATGCTTATTTTCATGTCATCCAAATATCATTTGGAATAACACTACATTAATTGCACTGTAAACATGGAATACCATATTTTTATCCAAACAGAAATCTAGAATAACAAGAAAAATAAGCTATTCTTGGGGAATTCATATTCTTATTCTCAAAATAATTTTTTTGACATCCAAACACTACCCAAAAGTATAAAGTATCACAAAACTAATAACATATAGTCCATCATCAACAATAGTATGCAAATGTCCATACAATATCAATGTAAAGCTAGGTTAACTATGCTAGATCTCTCTCCACTAACCTCAAGTTTAGCTCAACATCACAATCCTTAGTTTTTATAAAAGATATGATGAATATGATAGAGCTAACATCTTAGTAAGAATCCTTACACATACATAATAATGTATATGTATGTATGCCTATATATATGTATGTATGTACATGTGTGTGTATATATATATATATATATATATATATATATATATATATTATATATATGTATGTATAATATGTAATAAAATATTTATATAATAAAAATAATTTATGCAATGAAAACAAATCATGCTGTAAATACTATGCCAAAAAGTACATGTCCAATATTAAAGAAATCTTTTATCAGCTTTTATCTTCCATGGTTTTTGGACTATATTAATGTACTCTAATGATACGTACTAATGAATCACTCATACAAGTACTCTGTGTATATAAACCCAACTGATGATCACCTTATGCTCAATTTGGTTCTTATATTAGTGCCGCCACATGAAATAAATCTAGTCCGATCGCCATCTAAGGCCCAAATTAGCTTTATAGTGAGCCACTGTCACTAATTAGCATCTATCATCATTGTGGGCCTAGTCATTGATGCTACATGTCTAAGCCATACTGGATCTCGGCCATATTAGGCTGAAACTAATGCCACGTACCATAGACCAATCCATGCCAGTGATCTCCGAGTGTTTGCAAACATATAATTATCATGGTGGACTTGACCACGAGTAAGCCCTAGTCACTAGTGCTACCTTTTCACATACTCATGATTAGTCTATATATCTTTTATTCCATTTGATCATATCTTTTCATATTCTGATATGCAAATTAAATTTCAAATTCACATCATCAACATCATAAAACCATCTATAATAGCATGGGATATGCTATAACTATATAAATTAACATCACACTATAATGGTTGAATAGCTATCATAGTAAAGATATGCTATAACTATACATGGCCTAACATCAGTCATATTTGTACAAAGTCAAAACACGCCGATAAATAATGGTATAAAACCATGATGCATGCTAATAAAAACATATGCAGAAAGTAATTCATATCTCATATAAGTAGGGTTTTTACATATCCACAAAGATATAGGTAAGGATCCACACATTCACAAGAGTATGAATAAGGTTTTACGCATTCGCAAGAGTGTGAATAACGATCTTACTTCAATCATACTCTTCAATATCAATATAATCCTCATAAATCAATCAACTGGAAGATCACTTACAATCATCATCATAAATAGTTAATCCTTAATATTATTAGATCACATAGGTAGAATTGAATCTAGATCCCAACATAGTGTACTAATTTGAATTAAGTTCTAATTAGACTAATATCCCTCTAATAAGGATTAAGTATGCTTATCTTCCATAATTAGGATTCAATTGATCTAATTAGGTTAGGCTTTGTTTGGATGTTTAGGGGAAGGAAGGGGAGTAAAAAGAAGGAAAGAATGGAAGGGAAGGAAGGGAAGGAAGGTTGCTCTTCTCGGAAGGGTTTTTTTTTTTTTTTTAATTTGGATAGAGGAAAAGAAGGGAAGAGTTTTGTGATATATACGTAAAAAAAAATGAAGTAAGAAAGAATGAAGAATAAAAAAGGATATTTTGGTCTTCAGAAAGTATGACTTAAACTTTTTCCTCCCCCATTTACCCTCCGACTTGGGGGTTAAATTTACGCTCGAGATGAAAGGGGAACCGGTTACTCCATTCTTTCCCTCTTTTTCTTTCACATGACTTGTGACTTTTCTCTCTTTTCTTCCTCCCCTCTTTTTTCATCCAAACAGACCCTTAATCATGCTTGAACCCTTATCAATTAGACCCAATTTGGTGTTCTGGTTCAGTAAATAGGCTTGGGTTCTGGTTCAGTGAATTAAATCTGGTTTAGGTCTAAATTCTGGTTCAGCAATTTAAGCCTAATCGAGATTCTGGTTCCTAGAAATTTACCCCAGATTGAGTTTGTTTCTATCTCTGGTTTAGGTCTAGTTAATTCACAGCAATTGCATCTTAACCAGTCTCAATTTGGCTTGGTTCAGAGTTAAATTAATTAAATTAATGCTAATATTAGGTCTAATTACCAAGAATCAATCTTGATTTGTCCAGCTTTAGGTCTGAAACCATGAATGGTCTGAACCGGCCTAGTTTGATTCTAAATTAATGAAAACTGACCTAGAACTAGGCTTAAACAGGGAGATCGGCCGAGATCGGCCGGAACAAGGAGATGAAAAACTAAACAGGAGATGAGTTCGGGGTTTACGTGGTCGCCGAAGAGAAAGAACAAGGTGGATTCGGCCAGGATCAGGAGCCAGGTGTTCCGATAGCTGGAACTTGGATCCGAGGAGCAGAACTTTGTCGGATTCCGCCCTTCGTGGCGGAGCTTCGCCCGAAAGCGTCTTCGCCGAGGAACGAACAGGGCAGATCTTCACCCGATCGATGTGGCAGTGGCCTTGGTTTAGGGTTACAGGGCTTCACCCTCACAACCACAACAAGAGTTCGAGGAGGGAAGGGAAGAGGAGGGAGGGAGGGAACGAGAGAAGACGAGAGAAATTAAGAGGGCTTGGGCCTTGGATGAAGTCATGAACCTCCTATATATATATATATATATATATATATATATATATGATGGATCGGAAGTTTCGTTGTCCGCTGGGACTGTACAAGCCATTGCGTGGCCGTTAGGGCGGTGCCCATGCGTCCGGCGGAGGGTAAAGGTGGCCATTGAAGCCGGTAAAAAATGGAAGAGGAAAAGGATCTTCGCGATGCTTTATTGATGAGGACGAATTGGGTCGGTTTTGGAAGACAAGGGGAAAAATTATCATGCTCATGCGCACGTCGAGACGTCTCGACATATCCCCTGTTATGTCTGAAAAATAACAGAGCCAAAAATCGTCTTCAACAAAGTAAGTCATTTCGACGAATTAAGCTATTTCCATGCCTCTATGAATCAAAGTATTCTCGTACCTCGATGAATTAAGTTATTCTCATGTTTCGGTAAACCGAATTACTTTTACATCTTAATCAGACCGAAGCGTTTAAGCACCTCTGTGAAATTAAGCGCGAAAAAATTTAAATTCATGATGGTTGAACAAAACCCAAACAAGAAATTTGCAAACAATACCGAAAATGGCCTAAGGCATACAGAAGTGGCCTAGGACTTACAGAATCACTGAATCTCAAAGCATTAACCAACTTTCCTAGCCATTGATCCTCTAACTAACTAGATACTGATTCCATCGGCCTCATAACAAATTTGATTCGAATCCGATTCGAATCTGAACCATTTTCGGACCCCTATGACGTGCTCAAGGAATCAAGTGATCGCCTATAAATATCCTAGTCCTGAAGTCTCTCAGGTACGCTTTTACTGATACTCTAACTAAAAATTCTATTGAAGCTTGAGCAGAGTTCTGAGTTCTCGAGAGGTCATTCATCTTGAGGAACTCTTCTGCGATAGCCTTCTCCTCATATTTGCTTGCTGTAAATTTTTATTGACTTGGACGTCGAAGGATCTTCCACAGAGGGCCACTCCAGCTGCGCAAGGACTGTCTTGCAGATTTTATCCGAGCGAGAGATCAGCGTTCAGATCCGAAGCCAAGCTGCATCCGAGTCGGAGAACGAATTTCTGTGCAACAGGTCGGTTTCGGAAGAGAGCGAAGTAGGTTTGGTTTGTTCTGCTTCCAGAGCTTGCCGCTAAAGAAATTTGATGCTCGAAAAGAAACGTGAGTAAAGAAAATTTAATTTCTAGATTTAATTAATATTTATTATCTTTGAAAAAATTTCTTTTTAACAAATTCGATTTGTTGCTGAAAACAGAATTAGCAAAAGTTTTAAGATTATAGATAGAAACTTGTTAAAAATATGTTTTCATGGAAAAAGAAAATTCTACTACTTTCAAATTTGTACGAAAATTAAAAAAAAATAATCTTCAACCTACAATTAATTTCTATTACTCTAAAAAGTGTGTTGTTTTCAAAAATTTTAAAATATTTTTTTTTGTAGTCTTAATATTCATGTAGAATTATAATTTCTAAAAAATTAAAAATTTGAATATAAATTTATGAAATTAATTCTATACTTAATTATTATTGTTAAATATATTTGCTACATTCAAATTTCAATTTTATTTAACTTCTAATGATCTCAGTGCGATTAAACTTAGTAGTTTAATAGTTTTTCTTTGGAAGATGGCAACATTAGGTTAGATACTGCTTTACTACTTTTGTAATGTTCTCAGCCATTTTTTTGATCTTAAACCTTTTTTTGATCCTAGTTCTCAACTAAATTTTCCTAATAATTGAGACTTCATTCTCTACCTCCATCCCTGAAATTCTTTAAGAAAAAGACTTTCATTACAACCAAGAAATTTGTAGCGCCCTCTCTGACAATCTTTATCATATTCATCTCTCTACCAAGACTACCAAGGAAATGCAAGATGCCCTTCAAGCTGAGTATGGTATAGATGATGTCAGCCTGCACCGATTTACAACTTTAAAATTTTGAAAGTATATTATGGTGAAAACCAAACTTCAAGTAATCAAACCTTCATTTAGGTCGGCCAATCTAAAATTTTTAGTAAAACTTAACTCAATCGTTTTGTGATTGATGGATTGATTCTCTTCCCAACTATATAGAGTAGGTTACATGAATCTGCTTCCTCCACTCTATTCTATTTAGAATTAAAATCTATATTCAAATTATAAATAGTTATATCTTTTAAATTTTTTCTATCCATATTAGTTTAGGTTTATCTCTATCTTGAATTATTAAAAAATTACTCTTTCTAATAGATCTTCGTTGTATATATCCAAACCATCTTAATCAATTTTCTCTATTTTATCTTCAATTGAGACTACTACTATTATTTCTCGTATATATTTATTTTGACTTCTATCTTTTAAAATTTTACTATATATCCATCTTAATATATATTTTTGTTATGCTTAAACTCAGCCGAGACTGATTTCAAACCTGAATAAAAGAGAAGGATTGCATTAGATAGTTAATAGCCAACGTAAAACTTCGTCGTATCTTTTAAAACATGATTGATTAAAAAACTAATATTTATATTTATTTTGATCGCTCCAACTTCTTCATCTTTTAGAAGTAAGCGAATGAGGTGTATTATTTAGGGATAACCCTTTTGCACAAATGTTGAAAAAAAAGGATGTATAGATCTAAAGATGACACTTGGCAAAAGGGCGAAAAGTCAGCTACAGTGTTTGCTACAGTTTCTTTAGCGCGCCCGATTCTTAAAGCAAGCTTTGGTTCCCTTCGGCCTGCTTTGAGATTAGTACTCCGGGTGTCCGTGAGTTTGATCTCCGGTGAGTTTTCCCGATCTCGACGATCTGCCCTCTCCAGTTGTTGGCTATGGCTGTCTCCTCTTCTCCAATGGCTGCGGATGGTGGAAAGGATGGTCGGAAGGCTTGGAACAGGGGTGTGATTCCGGTTTTGTGTGGGTTTCGCCTTCCCCATCGCCGAAGGAGGTAACGTTGCTGGAAGGCTATTTTCCTGATATAATCCAAATTCCTGCCGTGGCTCTGACGGAATCTAGTGGTAGTTGGGGGGAGAAGGCCATTTTGGCTAGATCCTTCACTCGTTGGGTTCCACCAGAAGCCTTTATCCGGGAGTTCAGGCGAGCGGGAGTCCCCGGCAAAATTGACTCTGTTTGCTTGGCTCACTGATGTCATATTTTCCGATTCATTGATGATCAAGCCAAAGAGATGGTGTTGGGACATCCTAGGGTGATCAATGGTCAACCAATCGCCACAGAAGGATGGCATTCGGAGTTTATACCAGCGGCGGACTCTGTCGCGTCGATCCTCCTATGGGTGCGGCTGCCCAACCTCCCTCTGGAATTTTGGGAAGATGAAATATTGAAAGCAATCTTGTTGCTGGTGGGACAATTCCTCTACTCTGACTCTGCCACTCAACTGAAGAACAGAGGAGGGTTTGCAAGGGCTTGCGTGAGAGTTGATCTCCAATGCTCGCTTCGGCCGGGAGTCAGAGTTCGTGGGCTGAACTCTCCCTTTTGGCAACAGTTTCAATACGAACATGTGGTGGGAATTTGTCCGGATTGCGGGACGTTGCACCTCTCTGGTCCCTGTGTGTCTCCGTCTCCGCCCACTAGTTCAGCGACGTCCGCGCATCATGGTCCTTTCGGTCCCTGGATGTCTACCATCCGCCAGCGTCGTCCTTCCTCTGCGCATCCGCCGGAGCTACAAAAGATGAAGTCCCAATCTGCTCTGTGCTCTGCCTAAACTCATCTCTCTTCCTCGGCGTCGGATGGTTGGAAGGAGCCTAGGAAGCTGGCTCATCGCCGTGTGAAGAAGGCTGGCAAGGCCTTGGTCATCGCTGATGTGGACCTTGGTCTGTGTGTTGGGGGGGGGGGGGATAAGGGGATGGTAGAGGGGTCGGTGGGCTACAGTGGATTCTCAGCCGTGCCGGTCTTAGTGGCACAGAATGTTTTTTGTGCCGGTTCCAGTGAGCCAGTGAGGGCTAACCTTCATTCTAATATTCAGCATACTTTGAATCCTAAGCTCACCAGTGATAACCCATTTGCGGTTCTTGGGATGAACACAGTAGTTGATAGGCCTGTTGGTCATAAGGATGCTGATAGGGCCAGTTGACCCATGAAAAAATAAAATGTTTTGAACGGCCCCAAAGGCCGACCCGTCAAGACCAACGGCTTCAAAGGCCGACACCGCCAAGACCGACGGCTTCAAGACCGACAGCCCCAAAGGCCGACACCTCCAAGACCGACGGCTTCAAGACCGACGGCCCCAAAGGCCGACACCTCCAAGGCGTCCAAGACCGACGGCCTCAAAGGCCGACGGCTACAAAACCGACGGCTCTATGACCGACGGCCCCAAGACCGGCAGCTCCAAGACCGGCACCTCCAAGACCGACGGCCCCCAAAGGCCGACACCTCCAAGACCGACGGCCCCAAAGGCCGAAAGCTCCAAGACCGACGGCTCCATGACCGACGGCCCCAAAGGCGGCACCTCCAAGGCCGGCACCTCCAAGGCCGACGCCCCCAAGGCCGGCACCTCCAAGCCAGGCGGCCCCGGCACTTCCCAGCGGCCCTGGCACCTTCCCAGCCGGCCCCGGCATTTCCCAGCCGGCCCCCGGCACTTCGCAGACGGCCCCGGCATCTTCCCAGCCGGCCCCTACTTCTCAAAGCAGGTCGGCCCCGACACTTCCTCTACGTCTCCAGTCCCACCGAGTCGGCCAAGGCCATCCCCGGCCGGCCCGACTTGGCCCTGGCGTCTCCAGTCCCGCCGAGTGGGTCAAGGCCATCCCAAGCCGGCCCGACTCGGCCCTGGCGTCTCCAGTCCCGCCGAGTCGGCCAAGGCCATCCCCGGCCGGCCCGACTCAGCCCCGGAGTCTCCAGTCCCGCCGAGTCGGCCAAGGCCATCCCAGGCCGGCCCGACTCAGCCCCGGCGTCTCCAGTCCCGCTGAGTTGGCCAAGGCCATCCCCGACCGGCCCGACTTGGCCCCGGCGTCTCCAGTCCCGCCGAGTCGGCCAAGGCCATCCCATGCCGGCCCGACTCAGCCCCGGCGTCTCAAGTTCTGCCGAGTCGGCCAAGGCCGTCCCCGGCCGGCCCGACTCGGCCCCGGCGTCTCCTGTTCCGCGAGTCGGCCAAGGCCATCCCTGGCCGGCCCGACTCGGCCCCGGCGTCTCCAGTTCCGCCGAGTCGGCCAAGGCCATCCCCAGCCGGCCTGACTCGGCCCCGGCATCTCCTGTTCCGCCGAGTCAGCCAAGGCCATTCCCGACCAGCCCGACTCGGCCCCGGCGTCTCAGGTCCATCGATTCGGCCCCGCCCCGGCACTGTCTTGCCAGCGGGATTGGCCCCAGCCATCTCTGGTCGATCCGGCTTGGCCCTGATAAGACGGGATTTCCCAGTTCCTGCCAGATCAGCCCCAGTGGTTCAAAAAACCGCCTCTCTGATGCGCGCCACCCGACAGCGCCAGATGCGCGCCGCCCGACAGCCCCGCCGGCTGATGGGACGTAGCCCACCAACCAGCGTAGATTCACGCAACTGAACTCCGCAGACATCTCCTCCTCACGCAACCCCACGTGGTCATGCCAGGGTCAACCCTATAAAAAGGTGAATCCACTCACCAAACAGGTATGCGCGCTAACCCCCAAAATTGCCATCTCAGCGTCCAGGAAGGAATCCCTCCTCACTGAGACCCCTCTTTCTACACTAAAAAGGGCTCTCTCGAGCCCCTCTTTAGCTGTGACCTCAGTCACTAACTTGGCCATCGGAGGGTCCCATCGGAGACCCCCTTCGGCCAGGGACTTCTTTGCAAGCAACCCGGCGAAGCGAGGATTCAAGAAGCACCTCCGTTCCCGACGTCCAGGAGAGGTGATTGAGCGTCATCAGATTGGCGCGCCAGGAAGGGGGGGTAAGAAAAAGTAGCGAACGTTCTCCCTGAGCTACATCTTTCATCCCCTCTCTTCTTCCAAAAACCATGGTGGTGACACGAGCTCAGGACGCCTCCATCAGCTGCCCAGCGGGGTTTCCCCCGCCGACTAGACAGCAGGAGGCCAATCCCCCTGCTACCAACCCTCCGGTTGCCGGCCCGCCGCCGGACGCCGCTGTCCAAACAGCGGAGCAGCTAGCAACCCTCTCCCAGCAAGTCCAGAATCTCACCGCCATGGTCCACGGGCTCCAGCAACAACAGTCCGTGGCCACCCGGCCCCGCGTCGGCCCCTCAAGACCGGCTCTGTGTCGGCACCCTCAAGCTCAAGACCTGCGGATTCTAATCAACAGAGTTTCCTTGGGGGCGGGTCATCAACTTAGCAGAAGGAGACCGATTTCTTTAAAGAAAAAACTCTCCAAGCTCTGAATCTCCGAACCTCGGCAGGGCCGAGAAACCATTCTCCAAACCTACCGAGGGGGGCAAGCTACCCCTCAACTGGGAAGGTTCCTACTGCGCCGCCGAGGCGTTCCACCGGGGGGCATACAAACTAGAAGAGCTTGACGGGAAGCCCATTCCACGTACCTGGAATGCGGACAACCTTCGCCAGTATTACCAATGATGTACTCCCAGAAGCATGAGTAATAAAGAAGGCCCTTTCTAACGCCACGGCTTGTTCTCCCTTGCGCCAAGTCTCTCAAAAGGAGCTCACCGGCATCGCGGCCCACGGGACACCACTCGGCCCCAGCACGGCGGTGCCCCCGAGTAGGTTAAGACCCTAAAGGCTCCGTACCCGGCTGAGTCGCCACTTGGGCGGCACACAAACCCCCAGGTTGGTTCAAAAGGAGCTCACTGGCATCGCGGCCCACGGGACACCACTCGGCCCCGGCACGGCGGTGCCCCCGAGTAGGTTAAGACCCTAAAGGCTCCGTACCCAGCTGAGTCGCCACTTGGGTGGCATACAAACTCCCAGGTTGGTTCAAAAGGAGCTCACTAGCATCGCGGCCCACGGGACACCACTCAGCCCCGGCACGGTGGTGCCCCCGAGTAGGTTAAGACCCTAAAGGCTCTGTACCCGGCTGAGTCGCCACTTGGGCGACACACAAACCCCCAGGTTTGTTCAAAAGGAGCTCACTGGCATCACGGTCTACGGGACACCACTCGGCCCCGGCACGGCGGTGCCCCCGAGTAGGTTAAGACCCTAAAGGCTCTGTACCCGACTGAGTCGCCACTTGGGCGGCACACAAACCCCCAGGTTGGTTCAAAAGGAGCTCACTGGCATCGCGGCCCATGGGACACCACTCGGCCCCGGCACGGCGGTGCCCCCGAGTAGGTTAAGACCCTAAAGGCTCCATACCCGATTGAGTCACCAATTGGGCGACACACAAACCCCCAGGTTGGTTCAAAAGGAGCTCACTGGCATCGCGGCCCACGGGACACCACTCGGCCCCGGCACGGCGGTGCCTCTGAGTAGGTTAAGACCCTAAAGGCTTCGTACCCGGCTGAGTCGCCACTTGGGCGGCACACAAACCCCCAGGTTGGTTCAAAAGGAGCTCACTGGCATCGCGGCCCATGGGACACCACTCGGCCTCGGCACGGCGGTGCCCCCGAGTAGATTAAGACCCTAAAGGCTCCGTACCCGGCTGAGTCGCCACTTGGACAGCACACAAACCCTCAGGATGGTTCAAAGGAGCTCACTGGCATCGCGGCCCATGGGACACCACTCAGCCCCGGCACGGCGGTGCCCCCGAGTAGGTTAAGACCCTAAAGGCTCCGTACCCGGCTGAGTCGCCCCTCGCAGCGGTTTCCATACCCCGAGGCAGTTCAAAAGGAACCTGACGACTCTCAGCTCTCAGGTCACCCTCCGGGGTTCAAAAGACTTCCAGACTTCGCGTTGGGAGAGGATTACTAGCCGCCCTTAGCTAGCCAAAGAAGGCACGCAGACGCCCATACAAGGCAGCGCAAGATGAGAGAGCAGATGCCAAGGTAAAGTTCTAAACTCCTTGCGCTTAGCTAATGCGGGGCACGCAAGCTCAAGGAGTGTGGGGGGCATTTGATGGGGCCAGTTGACCCCATGAAAAAATAAAATTTTTTGGACGGCCCTAAAGGCCGACACCGCCAAGACCGACGGCCCCAAAGGCCGACAACTTTAAGACCGACTGCTCCAAGACCGACGGCTCCAAAGGCCGACACCTCCAAGACCGACGGCTCTAAGACCGACGGCCCCAAAGGCCGATACCTCCAAGGCATCCAAGACCGATGGCCCCAAAGGCCGACGGCTACAAAACCGACGGCTCCATGACCGACGGCCCTAAGACCGGCATCTCCAAGACCGGCACCTCCAAGACCGACGGCCCCCAAAGGCCGACACCTTCAAGACCGATGGCCCCAAAGGCCGACGGCTCCAAGACCGACGGCTCCATGACTGACGGCCCCAAGACCGACGGCCCCAAAGGCCGATGGCCCCAAAGGCGGCACCTCCAAGGCCGGCACCTCCAAGGCCAACGCCCCCATGGCCGGCACCTCCAAGCCAGGCGGTCCCGGCACTTTCCAGGCGGCCCCGGCACTCTCATAGCCGGCCCCCTACACCTCCAAGCTAGGCAGCCCCGGCACTTCCCATCCGCCCCCGGCACTTCGCAGACGGCCCCAACATCTTCCCAGCTGGCCCCTACTTCTCCAAGCAGGTCGGCCCCGACACTTCCTCCACGTCTCCAGTCCCGCCGAGTCAACCAAGGCCATCCCCGACCGGTCCGACTCGGCCCCGGCGTCTCCAGTCCCGCCGAGTCGGCCAAGGCCATCCCAAGCCGGCCCGTCTCGGCCCCGGCATCTCCAGTCCCGCCGAGTCGGCCAAGGCCATCCCCGGCCGGTCCGACTCGGCCCCGGCATCTCCAGTCCCGCCGAGTCGGCCAAGGCCATCCCAGGCCGGCCCGACTCGGCCCCGGCATCTCCAGTCCCATCGAGTCGGCCAAGGCCATCCCCGGCCGGCCCGACTTGGCCCCGACATCTCCAGTCCCGCCGAGTCGGCCAAGGCCATCCCAGGCCGGCTCGACTCGGCCCTGGCATCTCCAGTTCCGTCGAGTTGGCCAAGGCCGTCCCCGGTCGGCCCGACTCGGCCCCAACGTCTCCTGTTCCACCGAGTCGGCCAAAGCCATCCTGGCCGGCCCAACTCGGCCCCGACGTCTCCAGTTCTGTCGAGTCGACCAAGGTCGTCCCCGGCCGGCCCGACTCGGCCCCAGCGTCTCCTGTTCCACCGAGTCAGCCAAGGCCATCCCCGGCCAGCCCGACTTGGCCCGGTGTCTCCAGGTCCATCGATTCAGCCCCGCCTCGGCACTGTCTTGCCAGCGGGATTGGCCCCAGCCATCTCTGGTCGACCCGGCTCGGCCCTGATAAGACGGGATTTCCCAGTTCCCGCCAGATCAGCCCTAGCAGTTCAAGAAACCGCCTCTCTAACGCGCACCGCCCGATAGCGCCAGACGCGCGCCGCCCGACAGCACCGATGCGCTCCGCCCGACAGCCCCGCCGGCTGATGGGACGTAGCCCACCAATCAGCGCAGATTTATGCAACTGAACTCCGCAGACATCTCCTCCTCACGCAACCCCACGTGGTCATGCCAAGGTCAACCCCTATAAAAAGGTGAATCCACTCACCAAACAGGCATGCACGATAACCCCCAAAATCGCCATCTCAGCGTCAGGAAGGAATCCCTCCTCCCTGAGACCCCTCTTTCTACACTAAAAAGGGCTCTCTCGAGCCCCTCTTCAGTTGTGACCTCAGTCACTAACTTGGCCATCGGAGGGTCCCGTCGGAGACCCCCTCCGGCCCTGGGACTTCTTTGCAGGCAACCCGGCGAAGCGAGGATTCGAGAAGCACCTCCGTTCCCGACGTCCAGGAGAGGAGATTGAGCGTCATCAGACAACCCGGCTCCCTCAAAGCGGCCTAGACCAGTGGAGTCCCATTCTCAGCGGACTGCCTCCAAATCTGAAAAACGAAAAGGAAAGGGACCGACTTATGCTACAATGATCACTAAGGACAAACTCTCTTTGTTGATTCCCTGATCCCTGCTCGGGGTATGGGTGTTGTGGTCAACATGAGTGACCAGTCTTCTGGTTGCCCAGATTCTGTCCTGAAAGGGGATATGGTTCAGGTTGCTAAGTTGGAGGGATGTGACCATGAGTCTGTAGTCTCTCGCCTTAAAATGGCAATTCAGGGGAATGACAATGATTCCATGGTTATTGCTGAAAAATCCTCCCGGAGTGTTGAGAAGGCTACTGTGCTGGAGATCCACTGGAGGCTTTTCAATTGATGGAGTGTTGTACTCATATGGTGGAGGATCAAGGTGGGTCCCATCCTCATCTAATTTGTAAATGAAGATTCTAATCTGGAATGTCAGAGGAGCTCAAAAACCCTCTTTTCGATCCTCTTTTGGGAGATTGATGCAGCTCCACAATTTTGATATCTGTATTCTTTTGGAAATTCGGTTATCGGGAGACAGCTTGGCCAGTTTCAGGAGACAGATTGTTAAGTCTTGGTCTTGCTATACTATTGAGTCAGTTGGTCTATCTGGTGGGATTATGGCCATTTGGCGTAATACCTATATCAAGGTAAATGCTTTTTACCAATGCAATCAGTAGATTGCTCTTGTTATCTTGGAGGAGAATTCTACCCCCTGGCTCCTCTTGGGTGCATATGCTAGCACTGACTTCAGGAAGAGGCGTATCCTTTGGTCTGAGGCTCTCTCTCTTCTTGCCCAGGGTTTTCCATCCATTATGGCTGGTGATTTTAATTGCATCACTGGCTCCAATGAAAAGAAAGAGGGGAGGCAAGGTCAATGATTCAGTGGAAATCTTTGAGTTCTGGACCTTTATTTCTTCTGCTGGGTTGCTGGATATGGGATTCTTGTGTCCCCAATTTACCTGGTGCAATAATCGTCAGGACTCGGCTCATGTCTGGAAGAGACTAGATAGAGCTATGGCTGCAGGCCAATGGCTTCAATTGCACCCTTCTACTGCTGTTACTCACCTTCCCAGAATTGCTTCCGATCACTGTCCCATTATGATTTCCACCAAGGTTGATTTTCATCAATAGAGAGTTTAGATTCGAGCAGTTTTGGACTTCATATCCCGCGGCTCATTCTATCATATCCCAGATTTGGAACCTACCTGTGAGAGGTAATGCTATTTATTGTCTGTCAAGGCATTTGGATCTTGTAAGACGTAGGCTCTGAGATGGAACAGATTGGAGGTTGGTGACTTAGTTCAAAGAATTGAGCTGGTGGAAGCTGATATTGTTTCCCTTAGTTGAGAGAGGATCAGGAAGGATGTCTCCCTGACTCTGACCTTACTTCTCTCCGAGCTAAGCTCGCTATTCATCACTTCCTTTTTCAGTAGTAGGAGACATACTGGAGGCAGAGGTCTAGGGTCCAGTGTGAGGGGGACCATAATACCAGATTTTTTCATCAGGCCACCATGAAGCACCGAGCTACCAATAGAATCCGGTGACTTGTGGATGAGGAGGGGCATTATCAGGAGGATATTGCTGTCATCCAAAATCAGTTATTATATTTTTTCCAGTCCAGATGGACTGAGACTTCTGGTGATGGGGCTCCTATTGTCCGGGTTCCTCCTTCTAAGAAGGTCTCTACTCAGGAGAATGACCTTCTTATTAGGCCGATCACAGCTGATGAGATTCGCTTGGCTTTATGGGAGCTTGGGGCTGAGAAGGCGCCTGGGTCTGATGGGTTTCCGTTTTATTTTTTCCGTTACTATTGGGATATAGTTGGACAAAAGGTTGTTCAAGCCATTCTGATTGCCTTCTAATCCAAATCCATTCCTATTGACTGAAATCGAACCTTCATCACTCTTGTGCCTAAGCGTGCTGATGCTTCCTCCCCTCAGCACTTTAGGCCCATCAACTTGTGCACTATCCTGTATAAGGTATGTGCGCGCCTTTTAGTCTCCCGCCTGCGTGAGGTGATTCCTCGTCTTATCTCTGTTGAGTAGGGGGCTTTTATTAGAGGACGGAGCATCTTGGATAACGTCCTTATAGCCCAGGAGTTTATGCTTGATCTTCAGAGAGCCTCTGCCAGACAATGTCTCATGGCAATCAAGCTTGACATGGAGCGAGCCTATGACAGAGTGAGCTGGAGTTTTTTACATCGTACTCTTCATGAATTCGGTTTCTATAGCCGATTTATTGATTGGATTATGACTTGTATTTTGAAGCCATCCTTCTCTCTATTCATTAATGGCAACCGGACTGACTTCTTTCACTATGCTGTCGGGCTGAGACAGGGTTGCCCATTATCCCCTTTTCTGTTCATTCTGGCTGTAGATGACTTATCTCGTGCATTCTACTAGGCTCAGCAGGAGTGCTGTATTGCC
This sequence comes from Calamus simplicifolius, assembly GCA_900491605.1. Taxonomy (NCBI): domain Eukaryota; kingdom Viridiplantae; phylum Streptophyta; class Magnoliopsida; order Arecales; family Arecaceae; genus Calamus; species Calamus simplicifolius. Next base: position 408,964 of record UESW01004827.1, on the reverse strand, counting down.
CCCTTTGTGGCCGATCCCCTGAGCCCCTCGGTCTCTCATCTTCTTTTTACGGATGACTGCATTCTCTTGGGCCAGGCTTCTCGTCGTAATGCGGCTACTTTTGCTTTCATTATTCAGAGCTACTGCCAGGCTTTCGGTCAGAAGGTCAATTTAGAGAAGTCTACGATCTGCTTCAGTCCGAAGACCTCCAGGACAATCAAAGAAGATATACACCAAATCTTTGGCATTTTTTCTAAGACTGATCGGTTATCTTATTTGGGGATCCCTATCATAAGACGACGGCCTCGCATTAGCGATTATACTACTATCGAGAGTAGATCCAGGACTGTATTGATGGTTGGCAGGTCACTGGATTATCCATGATGGTGAGGATCACTCTTATCCGCTCGGTTCTTACGTCCCTTCCTCTGCATCTCCTATCTAATATTGTTGTCCCGATTACTTGCCTTAGGATGATTGAAAGATGCTTCAGGGATTTTCTTTTGGCCTTTATGTAGGATGGCCACTGTATTCATCTTCGGGCCTGGGATCTGGTTTGTATGCCACTTCAGGAAGGCGGTCTTGGTATTCAGTATTTGATAGTTAGGAGAGAGGCTCTATTTCTAGGTATGCCTCGCTGTTTCTTCTTGATCCGCACTGTTTATGGAGCTTTTTTATGCGTGCTAGATATGGTGACTGGACCCCTTCTATGGACTCTAAGTCTACCCGCGGATATTCTTTCTTTTGGAAGGAAGTTTGTCGCCATGCTCCGACTATCATGAATAATATTTCGTGGATGATCGGTGATGGATCCTCGATTGATGTTGCTACACTTGGATTTATGATCTCCCCCTTTCCTGATGGCCCACGTTTATCAGCACTGATGTTTCGAATTGCATGAGAGTCAGGGACCTAATCTCTCGGGATCCTTTCTCCTAGCATACTCCTTTGATGACTTGCTTATTTGGGGAGGAACTCTCTCGGCGGATCCTCTCGATTTCGCTCATACCAAGGCATAGAGCTGATACGAGGCTATGACAAAGATCTTGCCTCTCTAGAGCTCCCACTAGGGACCTTATGAAGGTTTTTAGGCCACAGCCTCAGGATACGAGGGATACTGCTTGTATTTGGAAGCTTCCATTTATCCCAGGGTTCAGCTCTTCATTTAGAAGATTGTATGGGATTGTCTTTCTACTTGTTCTCTTCTCTCGGCGAGGGTTTGCCCATCCAGGCGACTTACCCTTTGTATGGCAAGGGGATGAGACTTTAGATCATGTCATCTTCACCTGTCCCATAGTGTGCTGGATCTAGCAGAGGATGAGTTACTTCTATCGGGTGGATGATACGGGCTCCCCACAGTCTCTTTTCCTTGATGCTCTCCGGACGACTACCCAGCAGCAGGGTGCCCAGTGGGCAGCTACAGCCTATCAGATATGGTTATCGCGTAACCGGATTATCTTCACTAATGATGTTATATCTTCTCACATGGTTGTTCAGAAGGCTAGATCCCTCTCTGTAGAATTTGCACGTCATCGTTATGGGTTCGATTCTGACACCTCTAGCCGCTGGGGCTCTCTTGTTGCTTCGGCAGCGAACCGACATATGGTTTACATCTCTTGGAAGCTCCCCTCCAGGGTTTGTCAAAATCAACTTTGATGGTAGTGTTCGGGAAAGGTTAGCCGGGTTTGCCTTTATCATTCGTAGGAGTAATGGAGCTATGCTGTCGGTGGGCGGTTTAGTTCCCTCGACTCCTCTGTCCCGATGGCCAAGCTTTATACTGCTTGGGCTGGCATTTCATACGCTGCTCGGTCTCTTCATGCTCATAGCCTATTTATTGAGAGGGATTCTCTGTCTATCATCCGGTGGATCCAGATGAGTTGCTGCTCTTAAATCCCCATCAACCCCTTCTCGACATCTTATCTACTCTTCAAAATGTCCGCAGAGTTCACATTCGGCATATCTATCGGGAAGCAAATTCTGCGATGGATTGGGTGGCGACCTATGTTGCCCATCATGCGAAGGTGACTCCTGCCTTTTTCTTTTGAAGCAAATTTTGTATTCTGATATAAATGAGATGACTCGTACTAGAACTGTGTGATCATCCGTCTGTAAAAAAAAAAAAAAAAAAGAAGAAGAAGAAGATAATGACACTTGAAAAAGTTTTTGACTCCTTACAAAGTACCGTAGGTTCCCAATGTTAAAAGAAATCTAACAGTGGAACCCTTTCAAAGGCCACACTAACCTTCTGTAAGGTTAGACTCCCTCTACCAATGGGCCCTACCTTCCGCCATCAATCATCATTCATCAAAAAACACAGCAATCCACGTTAACTAAACCTTTGCAGGAACGCAGCAAGCTGTGCTGAACAGCAGATCAAAAAACTTTGCATTGCTTCAACTCTTCTCCCAACTACATGTAAAATCAAATGAACAGATAACAAAGAACATGTAATCAATCACAAAGACAATCTACTTTTGTAAGCAAGAGAACCAAGCAAATTTATTTTCATTATCATATCATCGCATTAACGATTTTATAGCATGCAAACTTCCCATATGTACCATGAAAGTTCAGCAATAAATTCTAACACTCCTGCATTTAGCTGAGCTAGAGAACAACAAAGGCACGAGAAGTTCCTGTGAAATGTTTGACCGACCCAAACAAGCTCTTCGAAGCACCGAAATGCCTTAATCTATAGATGCCTGAGATAACTGTTTCAGGGATCCTCCACTCTATAGTTGCATAGCTCCGGGAACTGAGCTTTGAAGGCCTTGACCACTTGAAACGCAGGCAGAAATCATCATCATCATAGGCAGGAATCCAGGTATTACTACCATCTAAGATCTCCACGAGAGCAAATGTTCCATCAGTGAGGAGGTCATTCCTAGGGCAAGCAGACCAGAAAGTGGCTGCCACCATGTCCCCAGGCTTGAATGTATAATTCTCAGGCACATCAGTACTCACATCCCCAAACTGCACACCAATAGGAACTGTGTCCATTACAACTCCAGGGAGCAAGCCAATTTGCTTCTCCAAGAGATCTGGAGGTTGTGGGCCTGCTTGGACGTTTTGACCACTGATAAGGGCAGAAGCAAGCTTCTTGAATTCCTGAATATAGGCACTCAGTGTGTGTGGGCCATATAATGTTGATGCTCCCTGAGAAAGAACATGTGGATCTTAGAGCATGCTAGGAGATTTCAAAGCAAACAATTTAGCTCAGGACCTTAGCAACATGCTTCTTGAGATCACAAGGCAGAATGTAATCTAGTGGAATTATGCTAAAGCTGGTTGGTGATAGAATCAGGTTGCAAAAAGAAAAAAAAAACATTGTATTAGGTATGAGAAACATAGTTGACAAGGTATAAATCCACTACAGAGCATTAAGAAAATGATGTGTGAATATTACAGTATCACTGATGAAGAAGGATACATTTGACAAGATATACCTCTTCGAGGATGTTTGATTCTGATTGGGGCCTCAAAAATAACTCTTTTGATGGAGCCCAATATAAAGCCGTAATTTTTAATCTCTTGAACAGAGTTGCTGTGACAACTCTTTCAAGAACCCCTAACAGAGTTCAAAATTAAAACTATTTTGGACAACTAAATGGTAGAACATAATATTAATGTACGAAATTTAAAATGGATGAGGCAAAGCATACGAGGAACACATGTCATATAGCAATTGAACAGGCTAAGTAATTTTTTTCAGTGATGTGTATATCTTGGACGCAAGCTAATTAATACAAACATACAGGACATTCAATACATACATACCCTACACACATACATACAATGCATACATATAAAATAATCTGTATAGCTGATCAATAAATAATTTTTGATATCCCCATGTTCGAGCCAAACTAATGGGAGGATGTGGCTAGCAACATGCTTCTCAGTACTCAATATGTAGGAACACAAATACTCCTAGCATGTATCCACAGAATCTACGCTGGCAACTTGAAATTTCACAAGTCCAAATAGATTAAATGCTGGGTTATTGGCATGACTCATGATGGAACAAATCATGTTAGTTTGCATGTACAGAATTCTTAATGATAAATAGCTGATTTATAAAAGGCATAAAAAATTTGCAAAATCAATGTTATGATGAACTAAAAATGCAAACCTCATATCTTTGGATCTGATACTCCTCAAAGCTGGTCACATATTGAGAGTATGTGTTTGTCAACCCAGCAATAACCATGTGAATGTTGCTATCAAACTCAGCATTGCTGCTGCTGCTAAGTACTGTTTGCACAGCATCTCGGAGACGCCTCCCAGCCATAGTTGTGAATTCTGTAGAGAGAAAAAATGTAAGAAAATTGAGAGCCATTTTAGAAATCCATTTCATTAAGGAATATAGAGCAAAAGAATAATAAATTGAAGAGACGGTCTAACAAAAAGAAACAAAGAATAAACAGGATTGAAAGGAATTTATTTTGCAAATGTATCTCTGCAATTATGAATAAGCAAAATGTTCTGCATCCACGATCTAGACATTAGCGCACTATAAGGAAGAAAGAAGCAAACATACGTACCTCCAGGTACACACAGGATGACCACTTGTCCTATTTGGATTATCTGAATCGGAAGTATTGAAGGCTAGAGGGAGGAAATGAAAAAGGAATCAGACATATGCAACAAAAAAGAGAGATACTTACCCTACAAGCAGCACAAAAGATGAGCTATTGCAAGATAACATTTAAGTGCATAGTGCAACCTCTCATAAAAGGAGCAAATGCACTACAATGCAGTTAGGGATCCCAGTTTTGAGAAGAGCACATGAAAGTGCATGTAGTTTCACTACTTTGATGCAGGAGGATAACCATTACAACAACAACCATCTAGCATCACTAATCCACTATAAGCACAGTTATTAAACCCATGCTAGATCAGACTGGTCTGTCGAATTGAAAAAACTGGGGAAGTGGGCCCTTGTCCAGTCAGGTTTCTTGATAGGACCAGAAATGCAAATGACCTTGTGAGAACTGGATTGAACCAGCTAGCTTTTGAGAAAACCAGTGACCCAGGTGGTCTAAGTCCGGATAAATTGGTTTTCTTCCAGCTTCAAAAAATAACATTTGAGATGGTGGCTACATTTAAGAATCTCTCAGCCACTGAGACAGTGGATAACTTATACTAATTTATTAAATTATGAAAGTTATATCTATGTTATTTAAAAGGAGTTATTTTCTTAGTGGTTTAATAATCAACTCTCTCCCTAACTTAAAGAAAAATAAGTGCTTCATTTTATTTATCTGAAGATTTAAAAATTTACTATTTAAAAAATCAACAATCATCAATAAATTTTACATATTTTCCTGTATCATATATAACTTTTCTAGCATGTTTTTTAAAAAATAGATGGTACATGATTTATTTCCTATTTATGTTGCAAGACAGAGAAAATGCAGACCAATGCCTATTAATGTGGAAAAATTATCAAAAATGTTGCATGTTTTCTTATATTATATCTAATTATTTAATTATTTAATATTTCAAATTATGACCCAGTCCAACCAATAGACCTGGTACTCAGACCAATGGGTGACCTGACCCCTTGGTCAGGTTGTTCTCCGACCTGAGTTTAATAAATATAGCTTTACATATCTCTATTTTAAAATTCATATAGAGGATAAATTTATAACAATTATGTACAGCTTAAAATAAATGCATCAGACATGGATGAAGAAATAAGTCTACCTATCAAATGATGACTCATTAAGGTCATCCCCCACTCTATGCCTATAGAAATCATACATTGCTAGATAATCAAAAGCTCTAGAACTAAGAACTATATTTCAGCAATTTAATCCACTAGTTTGTGCCCGAGAAATGATTGCAATTTTCCATATCAACCTCTTTGTATTTTAGATGCTTCCAAGTTCTGGGGAACCTAAGAAGGTAGCTCCATTTAGTTCTATAGGCAACCTCTTTTTTTTTTTTTTTGAAGTATTAAGTAGATAAAAGGAATATAAATGTAAGGTTCTGCTCACCGCCCAATCATATGGCTGTTTCATTTCTCCAGTATCAAGTAAAATAGGCTTTGGCTGCTGACATTCAACTTGTTCCCCTGTTGGTGTTTTCAGCAAGTTCCTCACTAATTTCCAGAAAGGATTACCCTGACACAGCATCAAGACAAACAACAGTTGAATACTGTTAAGTACTCTCCATTAAAAGATGAGGACCAAATGCTACAACCAACCTTGTCATCCCCTTGCTTGAAATCAAATGCTCCAGGCCCATCCGTGGTTCCTGCAGCAAAAGCAAATCCCATTGCTGCTGGGCATGTTTTCATTATTCCCTGTTCTCCCCCACTAGAAGTAAGGTTAACCTCAAGCTGTGAAAAATCTATGTAAGTGTGGCGATACTTGATCTTCCCCTTTACTTGCTCAGATGCTGTGTTGAAGAGATCTACAGCTTTGATAAATTGCCTTTCACCAATGATGCGCGTGCTTTCAAACTCATCCGGGTATCTGGCAGATAAACCAGATCATTCAAGTTCATAGTGACAATCGATTATATAATCTAGAAAGAAAGCAATGAGACTGATGCTACCCTGGGCCACGGCCGTAGCAGAGTTCATTCTTCCCATTGCAGGTACTGTGATTGAAATCACAAGGGAGTCCAGTGTCGATGCAGAATGTTCCAAGCACATTGGGACTAACATCTCCACAATTTGATTGACAAAATGCAGACACAAATTTTGGTTTGTTACCCTGACTATTCCGGACACGGTGCGAGACACTCAAAGAACTTGCTAATCGTCTTCCACCTGATGCGTGAAAGGAGGATGCTAGCTGCTGTAACTCATCAACTGCAATAAATGAAAAAAATAATAAATAAGAAACTTACATTAAGAATTCTGGGGAAAAATCCCCCCAGCTAAAATTGTGCCATCAACAATGTAACATAAGGTTAGATAAAAATGAATGGTTAGAGTAACATAAACTGTTTTCAGACATACGGTTCTCATGTGGCTGAGGGATTATGCTAGAGACTCTTCGTGGAGATCTGCCAAGTTTGCTGCCAGCCCCAAAAACATCATGGTATACGCTCTTGATTCCTTTAGGAAAACCCTTTTGTTCAGCCCAGTCCTCCATGAAACGTGCAGCAGCCCCTTTGTTGTCTCCACTTATTAAGGAGTTGGTGCGACTCATGGAAGTTCCATGAGTTGAGAACCAGTTAAAGCTTCCAACTGGACCCCATTCATTATCTACAAACTTCAGCAGAGTCATTTCTTTGTCAACATTGTACTTGTATTGGTTGCGCTCTGCAGCAGGATTATTTAGGTAGGCACTAGGGCTGCGATTGACACCAGCATCCAGGAGCTCTCCTAAATATCAAAAGATCCAATTCCATAACAAAGGATCATGTAACTACTGAAACTAATTTGAAGTACAGGATATTTGAAAAAAGTGAGATTTTTCAGCACAAAAGGAAGGCAAAATGGAACACAATATGCAAACACAACTCAAATCTAATACGAAATAAGTAGGTTTGGGTTGTCCTTAAGTGGGTCCGTGTTATAAACATATTGACATGACTATAAGATGAAATAATCATGTTCGTCGTAGGTTAACCTGCTAACCTAAAAAAGATCCATTTAGAACATATTTAGTTGATGACATATTAACTGGATCATGTTAAACGGGTCGAATCATGTCTGTTCATGTTAAACAAGTCGTGCCCATTCTTGTTGAGCAAGTCTATGTCATGTGAATTTAATACGATTTATTTATTAAATGGATTATGCATGTCATGTTATGTTCCCAATGCAATAATCGTATTGTGTTTATATTTGGAGTTTTGATATAATTAATTAATCATGTCATGTTTGTGTCTACCCATATACTATTATTATAACTTATCTTTGAGATGACACGGATACGACATGAACACAAAAACACAAATTACCACCACTAATTAGCCATCTAGTTTGAATATATTACGAGCAGGAAAAATAACAATTCTGTATCATGTTAGCTAACCAACCTTAGGGTCAGTAAAATAACAAAACAGAGCAATGACTGAACCAATTCATAATGCTAACACACTTTAGGTAAATGAATTTGCACAATATTTTATGTTGTGCATATTTTAAGTGAAAAATTGACAACACAAGGTAGTGAAAAATTGACATCAACAATTTTAAAGGAACATAAATCATCTCTTTACCATCAAATCTGTATCTAACTTTACATGACCAGCCTGCATTACTAGTACACACCCAAATTTATACAATAATTTGTCCATGATCAACAGTACTGGATACACGAATATGCAATGTTTGAATGATAGTGATAATCATGATGATTATGATGATGACGACAATAATCACCACAACTGCATGCAGAAAGAACACTTGAAGTGATTAATAAAAGCTGTACTGCAATATTATTCAATTCTCAAATCAAGAAAGTTTTTATAGACAGTACCCATACAAAGAACCTTTTGTGCTTTATAAGTTGATGGTTTTAACCTTCAAACTTGTGATACCATTCTAACAATCTTTATATAACATTGGCACATTAATTAGCATTTGCTAAAATTATATGGTTAACTTAAACTTGACCCCAATATACAAACCCTGTAGTTTCCAATAAATGATACTAGTATGTTAACCTCTTTGTATCTTATAAAAAATATGACTCAAAACCAATATAAATGGAAAAAGACTCGTATAGCTGACTTCAACTAGTTTGGGATTAAGGCTTTGTTGTTGTTGTTGTATGTGAACTAGACAATAATATCCAAATACATAATAAACAAATGAGCCAAATCCTCCATTAGAAAATTTGCAATGCAGGATCTCTCCCCTTACCTTTATTCACAAAGATATTTCCAGGACGGAGATTTTCATGAGCTTGTATAATGCTTTTCTCGATGCCATCAACAATGACATCAAATGATTGCCTTACAAAACCAAGAGATGTTACAATATATACAACATACTGAAGATAACCCCCAGGTCCAGCATGAGTATGAATGCCACTGATGGCCACATTTTGTTCATTGTAAATGCCTCCATACCTGCCAAAACCCAAATAAATAAATAACATCAAGATAGTATATGAACTACAAGAACATCGATAGTTTGTAATGCCTGAATAATTTTCAAATGAAAAAGGTTTGACAATATTCTTTTCTTTAGTAGGAAAACGAGGGCGAAACTATATAACATTCCAAGCTATAGATGAAAATTCTGTAATAATCTATAGTAGCCCAAAATATAAATCATGCATCAATAAATAAATTGCTAGCAATTGGTTGCTGCAGACAAAGTAGCTAATCCACAGTTCAACTATTTATTTGGATGCTCCAAATGACAAGCGAGCAATGAAGATAAACAATGCACAACATGCCTGTAGCGATACCAGAAGCTTCTACGCAGTGTAGAATCTTATGGATAATTCCATTCTAAACTAGAGAAAACTTCAGACAGAGAAATAATAATTTATATCCCATTTACTTGGAACAAGATCTGTGAATCATTCTTCATCAAACATTCCAATTAGTTTTTCCCCTAAGAACTTTTTTATTCATATTCTTTTAGCACCTCACTTCTTTGCTGCTCGTTGCAGAAAAGCAAGCCATCTTATAAGGAGTCTCCTTACCTACATGAACATGTACCACCATCTCAGTTGGTGCCTTATCACTTACTCAGCAGCTACTGTAACCACTAAGCTTCCTCCTACATATTTGTAACCCTATTGTTTTGAGTTCCACAAATTTGTACAAGCATTTTTAACTCTGGTATGTTTCTTAAATGTTCCTAGAGCCTCATTAGTGCCCCATTGATAATGCAAGGTTTAGATGTTAAAATATAATAGCAGCACCAGAGTAGTTGAATAGGACTTAAGAAGAATAGCATGAGGACAATTTTTGAGTTATCACTACCTTGACTTTAGTCTTTCAATCACTTTGATTGTGACAAGTTGGGACGCCATGCATGCATCAAGATTCACAAAAACCACTCGGTTTCCCCCAGGCTCAGCAACAATGAATGAGCGGGCCTTTAGCCTGAAATGAACTCCAGAAGCAATCTGCTCAGCATTAGCATACCCCATCATGTTGACATCAGCTGCTGGTCCTGTTATGTCATAGCTCCCAAGCCCAATCAAAAATGTTGAATCTGAGAGAGTCTTTGTGCAGTTATGAATAAGGAGGACTAGCAGAAGCCAAAACCACATGCTTGCAAATGCATTATGGGCATAGTGGTAGGAAAGAAGAAATGACCCCATTGGTACAGACAAAAAGATTCCTTTGATTAGCTCAGATGTGACAAATCATATTTAGGTGCTGCAGAGGAAGGAGGAAAGAAAACCAAATTAGTGCATAACTTAGGAGGAAAAAAATATTTAGAAATTAATTAAATTAAAACAAAAAAAATTGTACATAGAATTGCACAATCTGTGATGAAAAAAAGATTATAACATGATAAGTTTTCAAATCATAAAGCATATCGATTTATAGCTATCTTTGAACTCTCAAATAATTATTGGCTATTTCATATTTCTTTTATCTTCTGTTTTTGTTTTCAAAATCAAAGAAGAAAAATGAATTAATTGGACAACACAACCGATGAAACCTCTTCGTTTTTTTTTTTTTTTTGGGTATAATCTTTAGAGCTTTTGGCAGAAAAGGTCCATTGCTTTCAAAAAACAGAAAAAAATAAAAAAGAAAGGAATATTAAAAGTTTTATGCAAATGCTATATTCAGCATGAATCTTGACGTGGTATTTCACTAATTTGCAGAGAAACAGGGAAAAAAAAAAAACAATGCTCAGCAGGCCCTAAGTAAACCAGGAGATGCATTAAATACTAGCATCAACTAGGCATTTAGCTTCACAAATACTATACAATCAGTTGCAGGTGATGCCATTGACAAGAAGGCTGCCAACCTAAGCACAGCCATTAGATTGGCAGCATACGAAAAGACCACCATTTTATATGTTAATAAGCGTGCCAAGCTCAAGAAAAACTTGAATCAGTTCAAGCCAGTTCATGTGCAGCACAAAGAAATGAAACATGATGTATCCATGTAGCCTGCACCGACTGATCTTTCAATTGAGTTGAACAAGAAAGCAGACTCTCTGAATAATATCCATGGACAAATTTGAATGACAACTTTTTTCCCCGTTCATCAGCAGGATCCATGAAACAATGAATGATCACTCAATCTATCAATCTTGAGCCTTGTAACCAAACGTTCCGATGCCACATATTCCAAGTTTTCACACAACAAAGACATCAAATCTATTATACTGTTACATATTATAAGTGAAATTATGACTTGAGAAAGCACCGGTTAGAGGAACTTAGATTTTTCTTCTTCTTCTTCTTTTTTTTTTTTTTTTTTTTGAAAATTTAGAAAGTAGAAAACAGAAAACGAAAAAATCGTAAAGAATTGCTTTAATGGATGGCATACTTAGCGCTTCAAATCAAATTCGAAATTTACGGCAATATGGTGCTACAAATTTACAGACACCAATTACAGCAGGGATTAAGAAAGTTATAACATCCAAAAGTCCAACAATACCTATTTGCAAAACCACAATTAACTTAACCTCTAGACCCTAATATTTTTAGGAGGAAATTATAATGAGATATGTATATATCATAGACCTATGAAAAGTTCCATTGTAGAATAAAGAAAAAGTAACTAACCACAAAGATCCAGCCTGATGTGGCTAATGTAGCCACAAGGGTAATTTCGATAAAATCAAAACATTGGGGCGCCCCGGCGTCTCCAAGATCGCAGAGTCGGCCCCGACCATTCCTGATCGGTCCTTCTCGGCCCCAGCGTTTCCAAGCCCGCCGAGTCGGCCCCGACCATTCCTGATCGGCCCTTCTCGGCCCCGACGTCTCCAAGATCGCCGAATCGGCCCCGACCATTCCTGGTCAGCCCTTCTCGGCCCCGGCGTCTTCAAGCTTGCCGAGTCGGCCCCGACCATTTCTGGTCGGCCCTTCTCGGCCTCGGCACCTCCAAGCCCGCCGAGTCGGCCCCAACCGTTCCTGGTCGGCCCTTCTCGGCCCCGGCGTCTCCAAGATCGCCGAGTCGGCCCCGACCATTCCTGGTCGGCCCTTCTAGTCCCCGGCTTCTTCAAGCCCGCCGAGTCGGCCCCGACCATCCCTGGTCGGCCCTTCTCGGCCCCGACGTCTCCAAGATCGCCGAGTCAGCCCCGACCATTCCTGGTCGGCCCTTCTCGTCCCCGGCATCTCCAAGCCCGCCGAGTCGGCCCCGACCATTCCTGGTCGGCCCTTCTCGGCCCCGGCGTCCCCAAAATCGCCAAGTCGGCCCCGATCATTCCTGGTCAGCCCTTCTCGGCCCCGGCGTCTCCATGACCGCCGGGTCAGCCCCGACCATTCCTGGTCGGCCCCGCCCCGGCACGTCCTAGTCGGCGAGGTTGGCACCGGCCACCCCTGGCCGACCCAGTTAAGCCTCGGCTCCCCCGAGAGAGTCGAGACTTCCCGGTTCCATCCAAATCTGCCCCAACACGGCCTTGGTAGCTCGGGACACTACCTCTCTTACCCGCGCCGCCTGATAACGCCAGATTCAACTACCCACTAGCCATGCTGCTGATGGGACTGGACCCAACTACCCAATAGCCCTGCTGGCTGATGGGACTTAGTCCACCAACCGCCGTTTTCTCCCTTTCCGATGCGACAAGACCCATCAACCAGCGCAGATTCACGCAACTCCCAAGAACTCCACGGACATTCCTTCCTCACGGAATCCCACATGATCATGCCAGGGTTAACCCCTATAAAAAGGTGAATCCACTCAATGAACAGGTATGTACAATAACCCTGAAAAAATTGCTATCCTAAGGCCCAGAGAGGAATCCCTCCTCCCCGGGAGCACCTTTTCATCTAAAAAGAGCTCATTCGAGCTCCTCTTCTGCTATGACCTCAATTGCTAACTTGAGCGTCGGAGGGTCCTATCGAAGAATCCTCTCTGATCCTGGGACTTCTTTGCAGGCAACCTGGTGAAGCGAAGGTTCGAGAATCAGTCCATCCCCAACGTTCAAGATCAGTGATTGGGCATCATCAGATTGGCGCACCAGAAAGGGGGAGCATGAAAGTTGGTGTAGAATGCAGCAAGTATCTCAGGGCTTCCCTATGCTACATCTGGCAAAACTCTACTCCCCCCTCTCTTCTCTCTTTGAAGCCATGGTGGTGACACGGGCTCAGGATGCTTTCATCAGCTGTCTAGCGGGGCTTCCCCCGCCAGTTAGGCAGCAGGAGGCCGACCCCCCTGCTGCTGATCCTTCGGTCACTTGCCCACCACCGAACGCAGCCGTCCAAACAGCGGAGCAATTGGCGACCCTCTTCCAGCAAGTCCAAACTCTCAGTGCTATGGTCCACGGGCTCTAGCAGCAGCAGTCCGTGGCCACCCAACACCAAACCGCTCTCCCTGCCAGTCAGCAGTCAGCGAGGGGAGGTTCTTCACGGTGGGGGGCCGGTCGGCGGGGGGCTGATCGGCGGAAGGCCGGTCAGCGGGAGGCCGGTCGTCGCCCAGCTTCCCCAAGGAAGTCTCGCCATGAGCCCTTCAAGCGGTCGCGGTCCCCTGATCGTGGCCCCAGCAAAATCCCTTCTGAGCTACGTCCCCAAGAGGAGCCAAAGCGGAAGCCCCCCCTCCCGTCTCCCTCTCTGTCTTCTTCTTCTTCCTCCTTCGAGCCATCTCGGAGGGCCCCAACAATCAGCCGACACGCGGAGGAGCACCTGGAGGAGTACAACCGTGGCTGGACGAGCTCGCCAGAAAAATTAATTATCAGCCAGAGGAAGAGTTTGACACCCGTCCTCCTTACACCCGTCGGATATTAAAGGAGCTGTCCCCTCCAGGTTTCACTTCCCCTAGGTAGACCCGTACGATGGCACGACAGATCCTCTCGACCATCTCAAGAGTTATAAAGCAATGATGCAAATCCAAGGCGCTTCAGACGCCCTTCTCTGCAAGGCCTTTCCCGCCACTCTATCGAAGGCCGCTCGCGCGTGGCACTCGCGCTTGTCCCCTCACAGCATCGATTCCTTCCGAGAGCTGGAGAAGGCTTTCCTGGCGCATTTCGACGCCTGCCGACGAATTCCGAGGGTGGCGAACAACCTCTTCTCCATACGCCAGGAAGGAGAGTCGCTGCGGGACTTTGTGTCCCGATTCAAAGCTGCCGCCCTCAAGGTCTACCATCTCGATGACGCGGTAGCAACGTTGGCATTGAAGCGAGGACTCCTCCCGTCTCGCTTCACCTTTTCTTTGGATAAGAAGCCCTCGGTCTCTTATTCCGACCTCCTCCGGGCTCAAAAGTACATTCGTGCAGATAAAGCCGACTTCACCCCCGAGAATATTCAAGGAGCTCCGGCCACAAGCCCGCTCGCCCTGAGCCAAGCGGACCCTCTCGACACCGGTGAGCTGATCCGCCTCGCCGATCCGACAACAGGCATAGAAGCTCTGTCCCCGATGAGAGCAAGCTCACACCTCTTCTTGCCCCTCGATCTCACGTTCTGATGGAGATCGAGGATGAGCCTTACCTCCAGCGCCCTCCTCCCATGAAGAAAGGTCCTCCCCGCGACAAAAGCCGCTACTGCCGATTCCACCGGGACTATGGCCATGACACCGACAGCTGCTACAGCTTGAAGCGGGCCATCGAGGAGCTCATTCAGCGGGGCTACCTTGGCAAATATGTTCAGAAGGCGCAGCAGCCGCTGTCGACCCTCATGGGGCCTCCGCCTGTTCAGGCCCCGGTCGACAATGCTCCCACGGAGCGGACGGTTGGAATGGTGTCCTGAAGGTCAGCCTCCTCATCTAAGCGGCCGAGGGGGAGGAGGCGCCGAGTAATGTAATTCCTGGGGGGATCTGCTGTCATAGATAATGTAAACAATGAAGGCGTCGTCGTCTCTATGACGATCGCCAAGCACCCTGTAAAGAGGATACTAGTTGATAGTTGCAGCTCAGCTGACATCCTTACCTACGACGCTTTTGTTCGGATAGGATTATCTTTTGACTCCCTTCAGCCTGTGGTGACCCCTTTGGTCGGTTTCACTGGAGACTCCGTAAGGGTTGAAGGTGAAATACCTTTGCCTGTGACAGCCGGAACGCCGCCATGTCAAAGCACAGTAATTATGAAATTCTTGGTTGTGAGGGTTCCCTTGGCGTATAACACCATTCTGGGGAGTCCAGGTTTGAACCTTCTGGACGCAGTCATTTCCACTCGGCGTCTATTGGTGCAGTTCCCCACTAGTGGAGGAGTCGGAGAGATGCGCGGTGAGGTTAGCCCAGTCCTGCCCTGTTATCACGCGGCATCAAGTCCCTAGAGACTCTAACAGGAGGGGAACCGACTGAACATCTTTTAACCTTTCCTTTGGAGATGACCCGGCAAGAACCGTCCATGTCGGCGGACTCCTTCCCCCAGAAGACCGGGAGCATCTCTTAGCCTTTTTGCGGGTTAATTCAGACGTTTTCGCTTGGTCAACGTCTGATATGCCCAGCATCCCTCCGGAAGTGATCACCCACAAGCTCAACATTGACCCGCGGCACCGTCCAATCCACCAAAAGAAGAGAAGCTTTACTCCTGATCGACAAAAGGCTATTGACGAGGAAGTCAACAAGCTACTCAGTGCCGGCCACATCCGGAGGCACACTACCCCAGTTGGCTGGCCAATGTGGTCATGGTGCGTAAGGCAAATGGGAGCTGAAGGATTTGCATAGACTTCACCGACCTCAACAAGGCGTGTCCAAAAGACAGCTTTCCCCTGCCGAGAATTGATCAGCTGGTGGATTCAACCTTCGGGCACGAACTCCTCAGCTTCATGGACGCCTTCTCAGGATATAATCAGATAAGGATGGACCCCAACGACAAAGAGCACACCTCATTTATGACGGAAAAGGGCATTTATTGCTACAAAGTGATGCCTTTTGGCCTCAAGAACGCGGGGGCAACTTACTAAAGATTGATGAACAAAGTGTTCTAGGACCAGCTAGGCTGGAATATGGAAGTCTATGTAGACGACATGCTGACGAAGAGCACCCGCGCCTCTAATCATGTCTCCGACTTAGAGGAGACCTTCAACAACCTCCGTCGCTTCCAAGTTAAGCTGAACCCCAAGAAGTATGCTTTTGGGGTCACGGCAGGCAAGTTCCTGGGCTTCATAGTGACCCCAGCGGGGGATCGAGGCAAACCCAGAGAAGATCAGCGCCATACTCGACATGAGGCCACCGTCTAGCATGAAGGAAGTGCAGCGATTAACCGGAAGGATAGCGGCTCTAAGTCGTTTCCTCTCCAAATCGGCCGAGAGATGCTTGCCCTTCTTCAAGGCCTTGCAGAAAATGAATAGCTTCGAGTGGACAGACGATTGCCAGAGGGCCTTCGACGGGTTGAAGGCGTTTCTGACCTCCCCGCCGCTCCTATCCAAGCCAAGAGACAGAGAAAGTCTTTTTTTCTACTTAGCCGCTTCTTCGGAAGCCGTTAGTTCAGTTTTGGTGCGTCTCGATGCTGATGGAACCCAAAGGCCTGTCTATTATGTGAGTAAGGTCCTCCATGATGCAGAAGTCAGGTACTCCAAAGCGGAAAAGGTTATCTTCGCCCTGATAGTCTATGCTCGGCGTCTCCGCCCATATTTTCAAGCCCATCCTATTGTGGTGCTCACGGATCAACCCCTGCGAGCCATCCTGGCTCGTCCAGATACCTCAGGCCGACTCGCCAAGTGGGCCATCAAGCTGGGAGAGTTCGACCTCTCTTTCCAAGCTCGACCGGCTCTGAAATCCCAAGTTTTGGCTGACTTCCTAGTTGAATGCACCTGGGTAGAGGAGATGACTGAAGAAGTTACCAAGGAACAGTGCGAGGCCGAGCCAAGCGGAGATGGGGAAACTTGGATCCTTCATGTGGACGGCGCATCAAACTCTCAAGGAAGCAGCGCCGGCCTCATTCTTGCCGGACCAGGCGGAGAGATGACAGAATGCGCCCTGCGGTTTCTATTCGAAGCCACCAACAATCAAGCTGAGTACGAGGCCCTGCTGGCCGGGCTAAGGCTAGCCTAGGAGTTTGGAATAAGGCATCTCAGAGCTTTACGGACTCGCAGCTCATCTCTAGGCAAATCAATGGGGAGTACGAGGCGCGTGACCCCGCTATGACTCAATACTTGGGCAAGGTTCGGCTCCTAACCTTCTCGCTGGCTTATTTCAATATCAATTATATTCCACTGAGCGAAAATGCCAAGGCCGACATCCTTTCTCATCTGGCCACCTCTACCGACGGTAAGGCAAGGGATGCTTACATTGAATATTTGGAAAGACCCAGTATAGAGGATAGCGAGAAAATCCTCCCACTCACCCAAAAGCCCACATGGATGGACGCCTACGTCCGTTATCTCACTGACGGCACACTCCCTAATGACCGCAACGAGGCCAGGCTGCTCAAGTGGAGAGCCTCCAAATTCATCCTCCTCATGGGCATCTATACAGAAGGTCATTCTCCTATCCCCTGCTCAAGTGTGTAGGACCTGCCGACGCCGACTACATCCTTAGAGAAATCCACGAGGGCATATGTGGAAACCATCTGGGAGGCAGATCCTTAGCCCAAAAGGCCCTCCGTCAGGGATACTTTTGGCTCACTATGAGGGAGGATGCGGCTAAATTAATTCAGAAATGCAATGGTTGCCAGCGCCATGCACACATCCAACATCAACCGTCTATCCCGTTAAGCCCACTCTCGGCTCCATGGCCCTTCGCTCAGTGGAGAATGGACATTCTCGGGCCATTCCCCTCAGCTTCCGGGCAACGGAAGTTCTTGCTAGTCGCCATTGACTACTTCACCAAATGGGTCGAGGTCGAAGCATTAGCCAAGATCACTGAAAGCAAAGTCAGAGCTTTCTTTTGGAAGTCAATCATATGCCATTTTGGCCTGCCTCACACCCTCGTCACGGAAAACGGCCACCAATTCAACAACGAAGCATTCAAAGTCTTCTGTGACGAGCTAGGCATTCATCACCGATTCACCTCCGTCGGCCACCCCCAAACCAACGGGGAGGCTGAGGTTATGAACCGCACCATCCTTGAGGACTCAGAACCCGGTTGGACGGATCCAAAGGTCGATGGGTGGAGGAGCTCCCCAGCGTGATATGGGCCTATCACACGACCCCCAGAGCCCCGACGGGTGAGACTTCCTTCAGTCTCGCCTTCGGATCCGAAACCGTCATTCCTATCGAGATCGGATTACCCAGTTCACGCGTGGAGTCCTTCAGTGAGGAAAACAACTCCGCGCTGATTCGGGCTAATTTGGACTTCATCGACGAGGCGCATGATCGGGCGAGGCTACGCATGGCGACTTTTCATCAGCGAACGGCCAGGTACTACAATGCTCGAGTTCGTCTTAAGGTCTTTCGCCGCGGAGACTTGGTTTTGAGAAAGACTGAGGTTTCAAAGCCTACAGAGGAAGGCAAACTATCCTCCAACTGGGAGGGTCCTTATCGCATCGCTGAGACACTCCACCGGGAGGCATATAAACTAGAAGAGCTCGACGGACAACCCATTCCACGCACCTGGAATGCGGATAACCTTCGCCAATATTACCAATAATGTATTCCCCTAGGGCATAAGCAATAAAGGGGGTCCCTTCTGACGTAACAGCCTACTCTCCCTTGCCTCCAAGGACTAAGTCTCTCAAAAGGAGCTCGCCGGCATCGCGGCTAACGGGACACCACTCGGCCTCGGCACGGCGGTACCTCCGAGTCGGTTAAGACCCTAGCAGCTCCGTACCCGATCGAGTCGCCCTTCAGCGGCACACAAACCCCTGAAGCGGTTCAAAAGAGCTCGCCGGCATCGCGGCTAACGGGACACCACTCGGCCCCGGCACGGCGGTGCTTCCGAGTCGGTTAAGACCCTAGCAGCTTCGTACCCGGTCGAGTCGTCCTTCAGGCGGCACACAAACCCCTGAGGTGGTTCAAAAGGAGCTCACCGGCATTGCGGCTAACGGGATACCACTCGGCCCCGGCACGACGGTGCCCCGAGTCGGTTAAAACCCTAACAGCCTCGTACCCGATCGAGTCGCCTTTCAGGCAACACGCAAATCCCTCACGACGGCAGAATCAACCTCAACCATCTTTGGTCAATCCGGACGCCTCCAAAGTTAGGCTTGGCGTCGAGCCGCCCGGAGATCTTTCTAAGCCTTTGGGGATTCATGCATAAGCGAGCCTTCTTGCAAACAGTCTGCAACAGCACAAAACATCTTAAGTGACTGTTCATATGGCCGGCCTACATCCTAGAGACGCATTCAAATATTGGCTAAGTCCGGAGTCGCGGAACATCTCAGAAGATACTATATTCGGCTTCGACGTCGTCAGCGTATACGATTTGGCCACAAGAAGTAAAGCACAGTAAGGCATTTTCTCAGAAGAAGGAAGACCGAATGGATCGAAACACAAAGAAGTTGGGAGGAAAAGTCTTTTTCATTAAATATTGAAGAAAGGTACAAAATTGGGCCTAAGGCCGGTTACATACAATAAAGTAAAAGAAAAATAACTCAAGGCTCGCCGGGGCCGGGCTTTTCTTCGTCCTTTTTCTCCGCGGGCTCCTCGTCAGAATCCCCAGGTCGGATGTCTTCAAGTTCAGCAATATCGATCTTGAGGGCCATTGATACTCTGACCTTGCACATCTCGAAGCCCTGAATATAAGCATCGAGGCTGGCCTCGACGACTTCTTGCTTGAACTCCGGCGAGGCCTTATAATTGGAGACGGCCTGCCCCGCCTCGGCTTCGGCCCGCTGCGCCCTGGCCTCGGCCTCCCAGGCCTTGCTCTCGGCCTCTTTGGCGCGGGCGCTGGCCTCGTCAGCACAGGCCACCGCCCCAGCCTTCTTCGAGCCCGCCTCCACTGCCGCCTTCTCCGCGGCGGCCGCTCTCTCTGCCGCGATCCGAGTCTCCTCCTCAGCGCGTTGAAGCCGCCGAGTCAACTCCTTGTTCTGCGCCGCGGCGGTCTTCAGTCTCTCTGAGGCCAACTCCATTTTAGCCTCGGCCGCGGAGGCCCAGCCGCTCTCGGCTTCGGCCCGACTCTCTATCTCCCTCAGGTGACCGGCCCAGCTCTCCTCGCGGGCCGAGGTTTCCTGATGAAGGCGAGCAAGGCTTTCAGCCTGCGCCATGCTCTCCTTCTTATATCTATCGGCCCGCGCCAGGGCCTTGGTTATTGCGGTGGAAGAGTGGGCCAGCGCCTCGCGAAGGCCCAACGCTCCAGTGACCAACTGTAGCAGAGGAAACGTGTCAGCTACGAGAAGAAGAAATATGGGAAAATGACAGGTGCTCAAAATTTACCTGGACAACAGAGACCATGACCATGTCTAGGAGTGCGGAGTGACTCATTCCCCGCGTCTCCTCTTCAAGCTCGGCAGTTCGGACCCTGACAGGAGGCGGAAGGCCTGCGCAGCGTCCGCCATTGTGCTGACCGAGGGAACCAGCCTCGTCTACCCCACCTGCGGGCCTTCAGCTTGGGAGCGGGCCGGGCGCCGGGCCGATTGGCGGGATGAGCTCCCCGACTCACCCTTTTGCTTCTCGGTCGCCTCCGCCCCGTTCCGGGCCTCCCTAGCGACCCACTCCCCCTCACTGGCGGTTGGGGGAGCACCTTCTCACTCCGGCTCGGCAGCGGCCGGAGGGCCAACAGCAACAGTAACCCGCCCCGCCTTGGGCACATTGGCGGCGGCAGGAGTTTCCTTCTCTCCATCCAAAACCACCACCATCATCTCGGTGGTGGCCGGGATCTCCCCTTCTTCGATTTCGGCCCTCGCTGGCTTCCGGGCCGCTCCTACAACCGGCTTCTTCTCAGCCAGCTCCCCCGCGGGTGTCGGGGCTGTGGGGGCTGCGGCCGAACTCGCCGGCTCCCTTCCCCGGGGTTTCTTCACCGCCGGGATGACTCTCCGATCGCCCACCTTTTCTACCTCAAAACGGCCTCAAAGTCGCTGGCGGAAACCCTCATTGCTGCACAGAAAAGAATAACGAGCATCAGTAACGGCATACAATAAATCGAAGGACGGACAGAAGAATTCAGGCGCCAAGCTCACTGGTCACCGGGGCTAACTCGGCCTCTACCAGGTTCTCCTCGGACAGGAGTTCCTTGTAACCGGGGATTTGATAGTTGGATAGTTGGGTGAATAATTCCTTATCCCTATCCCCTATGGTGGAGTCTTCGTTGGAGCTGGTATCGGGCTCCCTCCAAGCGGCCCTGACCCCCTCGACGTGGGCAAAAAGAAATCTAGGTTTCCACCCCTAATTTTGGACGGAAGGCCCAAGGGGAAGGCTCTACCGGCCTGGCGGTAAATGCCCACCAAGCACCCTCACCTTGGCGGTGGAGCTTATAGAAAGCTCGAAACGGAGATAGCCCTGGGCGGGCCTCCTCGAAATGGCAAAGGATTACAAAGGCGCAGATGATCCGAATTGAGTTCGGAGTCAACTGTGCCGGCACTAACCTATACTTATCTAAGAGATTAAGGAAAAAAGGATGGAAAGGAAGGCGCAGCCCGCACCGAAAGAACTCCTCGTACAGAGCAATCCGGCCTGAATGGTCAGAGGTCACCCTATCTTTGGGCCCCAGCGCGGACAGGCCAATGAAGTCAGGGACATTGTATTTAGCTCTAACGGCCTCTACGTTCTTAGAGGTCATGGTGGAAGCCACCCCAGCTGGACCCGCTGGATCAGAACTCACCGCCGAAGGAAGCGCCGGACGGCGAGAAGACAAGGGGACTGCCCTAATAGGAGGACCGGAGGTGGTCGGAGGTCCTATCGCCCCCAATTGACCACGGATGACAACACCACCCACCGACTGAGGCATTCAACTTCTAGCTACAGGGGCCTGGTCTTCACTGCTAGATTGGGAAGACTCTTCTACGGGTCTCTTGCCCTCCCTAATGGCACGGTGGTCCATAGGTAAAAAAAGGGGATGAAACTAACCTGAGAGTTGGAAAGACTCAGGTCGCAGAAGAACTCAAGGAAGAAGAAAGTAGAAGAAAGCAATGGTAGCGTAAAAGTTTCCACAGGCTCTTGGGAGGTTTTTATAGCCCCCGTCTCCAGCTAACGCCGCCCCAGATCCCGCCATCTGGAGCGCGTCCATTGCGTCGCAGACTGCCAGCCGAAAATCTCGCTTGCGCCCGAGGCGTGCCGCCTTGATCCGCTCCAGAAGACGTGATCCCCGGCCAATCGCGGGCCATAGAAAACAGAGCGGTAATGATGCCCTTGCCTTTTTTCCATCACCCAATGGGCTCGTTCTCCGGAGCGTCACGCGCCAACATCATCACCACCTAATGCATGATTACGGGAGATCTCCAAAGCGACACTGCCTCGAAACAAAGCGCCAGCACATCAGCCCATTTAAAGCGCACTAAAGGAGGCAATCATTCTTTTTGAATTTTCGCGTCCCTTTCGCCCAAAGGATTGCAGACGCATGGTCCTTAGCGCTCAGGGGCAGGGGGCATCTGATGTGGCTAATGTAGCCACAAGGGTAATTTCGACAAAATCAAAACATTGGTGCGTCCCGGCGTCTCTAAGATCGCCGAGTCGGTCCCGACCATTCCTGGTCGGCCCTTCTCGGCCCCGGCGTCTCCAAGCCCGCCGAGTCGGCCCCGACCATTCCTGGTCGGCCCTTCTCGGCCCCGGCGTCTCCAAGCCCGCCGAGTCGGCCCCGACCATTCCTGGTCGGCCCTTCTCGTCCCCGGCGTCTCCAAGATCGCCGAGTCGGCCCCGACCATTCCTGGTCGGCCCTTCTCGTCCTCGGCGTCTCCAAGATCGCCGAGTCGGCCCCAACCATTCCTGGTCGGCCCTTCTCGTCCCCAGCGTCTCCAAGATCGCCGAGTCGGCCCCGACCATTCCTGGTCGGCCCTTCTCATCCCCAGCGTCTCCAAGCCCGCCGAGTCGACCCCGACCATTCCTGGTCGGCCCTTCTCGGCCCCGGCGTCTCCAAGATCGCCGAGTTAGCCCCGACCATTCCTGGTCGGCCCTTCTCGTTTCCCGGCATCTCCAAGCCCACCGAGTCGGCCCCGACCATTCCTGGTCAGCCCTTCTCGGCCCTGGCGTCTCCATGACCGCCGGGTCAGCCCTGACCATTCCTGGTCGGCCCCGCCCCGGCACGTCCTAGTCGGCGAGGTTGGCACCGGCCACCCCTAGCCGACCCAGTTAAGCCTCGGCTCCCCGGGAGAGTCGAGACTTCCCGGTTCCCTCCAAATCTGCCCCAACACGGCCCTGGTAGCTCGGGACACTACCTCTCTGACCTGCGCCGCCTGATAACGTCAGATTCAACTACTCACTAGCCATGCTGCTGATGGGACTGGACCCAACTACCCAATAGCCCTGCTGGCTGATGGGACTTAGTCCACCAACTGCCGTTTTCTTCCTTTCCGATGAGATAGGACCCACCAACAGCGCAGATACGCAACTCCCAAGAACTCCGCGGACATTCCTTCCTCACGGAATTCCATGTGATCATGCCAGGGTCAACCCTTATAAAAAGGTGAATCCACTCAATGAACAGGTATGTACAATAACCCCGAAAAAATCGCTATCCTAAGAACCAGAGAGGAATCCCTCCTTCCCGGGAGCACCTTTTCATCTAAAAAGAGCTCATTCGAGCTCCTCTTCTGCTGTGACCTCAATTGCTAACTTGAGCGTCGGAGGGTCCCATCAGAGAATCTTCTCCGGTCCTGGGACTTCTTTGCAGGCAACCTGGTGAAGCGAAGGTTCGAGAATCAATCCGTCCCCGACATTCAGGATCAGTGATTGGGCGTCATCAGATTGGCGCGCCAAGAAGGGAGAGCATGAAAGTTCGTGTAGAACGCAGCAAGTATCTCAGGGCTTCCCTGTGCTACATATGGCAAAACTCTACTCCCCCACTCTCTTCTCTCTTTGAAGCCATGGTGGTGACATGGGCTCAGGACGCTTCCATCAGTTGTCCAGCGGGGCTTCCCCCGCCAGTTAGGCATCAGGAGGCCAACCCCCCTGCTGCCGATCCTCCGGTCACCTGTCCACCACCGAACGCAGCCGTCCAAACAGTGGAGCAATTGGTAACCCTCTCCCAGCAAGTCCAAACTCTCACTGCTATAGTCCACGGGCTCCAGCAGCAGCAGTCCGTGGCCACCCAGCACCAAACCGCTCTCCCTGCCAGTCAGCAGTCAGCGAGGGAGGTTCTCTACGGCGGGGGGCCGGTCGACGGAAGGCCGGTCGGCGGGAGGCCAGTCGTCGCCCAGCTTCCCCAAGGAAGTCTCGCCACGAGCCCTCCAAACGGCCGTGGTCCTCTGATCGTGACCCCAGCAAAATCCCTTCTGGGCTACATCCCTAAAAGGAGCCAAAGCGGAAGCCCCGCCTTCCGTCTCATTCTCTGTCTTCTTCTTCTTCCTCCTCCTTCGAGCCATCTTGGAGGGCTCCAACAATCAGCCGACAGGCGAAAGAGTGCCTGGAGGAGTACAATCGGTGGTTGGACGAGCTCGCCAGAAAAATCAATCATCAGCCGAAGGAAGAGTTTGACACCCATCCTTCTTACACCCACCAGATATTAGAAGAGCCTGTCCCCTCCAGGTTTCGCTTCCCCAGGTAGACTCTCTAAATAATATCCATGGACAAATTTGAATGACAACTTTTTTCCCGTTCATCAGCAGGATCCATGAAACAATGAATGATCACTCAATCTATCGATCTTGCGCCTTGTAACCAAACGTTCCGATGCCACATATTCCAAGTTTTCACACAACAAAGACATCAAATCTATTATACTGTTACATATTATAAGTGAAATTATGACTTGAGAAAGCACCGGTTAAGAGGAACTTAGATTTTTCTTCTTCTTCTTCATCTTTTTTTTTTTTTTGAAAATTTAGAAGTAGAAAACAGAAAACGAAAAAATCGTAAAGAATTGCTTTAATGGATGGCATACTTAGCGCTTCAAATCAAATTCGAAATTTACGGCAATGTGGTGCTACGAATTTACAGACACCAATTACAGCAGGGATTAAGAAAGTTATAACATCCAAAAGTCCAACAATACCTATTTGCAAAACCACAATTAACTTAACCTCTAGACCCTAATATTTTTAGGAGGAAATTATAATGAGATCTGTATATATAACAGTTCATAGACCTCTGAAAAGTTCCATTGTAGAATAAAGAGAAAAAGTAACTAACCACAAAGATCCAGCCGAAATCAGTTTTCTTGGAAACATGGTTTAAAACTTGACCAGGAATCGGCGTGTCCCAGGTGAATTTTACAAAAAAAACTAGTTCAAATTACATGCATTTACATACATACTAGTAAATACCTAAATATAGCTTCTAATTTGCAGGAAATAAAAGGATTTAAAGGGAAAACCACCGGCCAAAAGCGGAAGGCATACGGAAAACTCACCAGAGCGAAGGCCCCCCAGCTCTTCAAAGGAAGAAACCCTTGCATTCCAACTCTAATTCTTCTCTATTCGATATAAACGTTCCCATGATGGAACGCTAACGGCCTTTTCTTCTATTTTACCAGACAGTCATCGGATACTGTGGCTACCAGCTACAACCAGAAAATAAAATTTAAAAAAATCAGGATCGAAGCCGTTATACAAATTCCTCCAAAAAAAAAATGATGATGGGATCGAGCCGAGCTAACGGAAGCGCCGAGGACCAGTGGAGAAGTAAGCCGAGAGTGGGGAGCCCGGGGATGGGTTTTCTTCCGTTTCCCCCGAGTCACGACGACAGCAACCTCTCGCCAGTCCGCGGAGGCGGCGGACCAAAATATCACTATAATATATAATTCATAATTATTTTTTAATTCTCATTTTCAGGTTTTGATATGCAACCAATCCAACGGACAAAATTCGTTTCCTTCTCATCGTTAACGAAAAATGCAGCAAGTCCGTATCAATCGTGCAAATTAATATCATATGCATACTAATATATGTTGACATATGATGATATTCATAACATACGATGGCATACACTGATAAATCTTTTCATCATTAGTAACCATTAATGTTACACATTATTAGTAATTATTTTTTTATTAATACAGATGAATGATCATATTATTTTAATGTAAATTAAGTAAATTAAAATATAAAATTTATTTAAAAATAATAGAACAGAAATATTAGTAACCATTCATGTTACAGCCCCCACATTTCAAATGATCATAGAAGCATATTTTTAACATCTTTATGCGTGCCACGGGCTGGCGTAATTTATATTTAAATTAGGAAAGCACTGAGGAGAGGCCTTTGCTCTTGACATGGAGAATAAAAAAGGTTTTCTTCTTTGGGAATTTTATTATCATCCTGTACTCAAATATGATGAAAGTTAGAGATGAATTGAAATCGGTTCAATTTAGAAAGAAAGCATGCAGGGGTGAATAGAAATCATCCATTTGAAGAAAGAAAGCATGCGTTTTAGAAGTTGCGGAGAAGCAGCGGATCCGACAAACGGGAGGGGATGCTTAAAGTTATTATATTAATTGAAACTGAATACATGACAAAAGAAGAGTATTTTTTTAAGTTATTATATTATATTAGATTCAGCATCATTAATTTAGTAAGGCAAAAGACCCAAAGGTCTAATCCTTTCCCAACTTTTATAGATCATCATAGATTGATATGATATCCACTGTATAAAAAAAAAAAAAAGCATGTCCAATTGAATTGCCACCATTCTTCAATTTTCTACAACATTCAAAATACTTCTTTTACACTTCACATGACCATCAATGGTCATTAATCAAAAGAATCAAACATTTTGCATGGAGGCTATAATTTGGAATGACTTCTTAACCATCATTAATGATTCACATGAAGGTAATGAAATCATCGCATTTAATTGCAACTCAATGATCCTATCATTACAAATCATTCCTGCTACTAGAATCATTATCCAATTAAGTAATTTCATACTCATTTACAAGGCCAAATATCGAAGATCACCCTCAAAGATGATTTAACTTAAGATTTTTATATTAATATAATATAATATATTATTATAATACGATAATATAATATAATATTATGATATTATATCATATGTGGTATTATAAAATATTATTACAATTTAAGTTAAATATAATAATAATAAATAATATAAAATAATGAGAAATTATTATAGTAGTTACAAAATATATTAATAATAGTTTTGGTATTGTGTAGTAATGATTTTAGATTTTCATCTCATCCTAAATAGTTTAATTTGGATATCTAAGATTCGTGAATTACCATGAGATAACTTTGAATTTTTATGTAATTTATTTATAATTTATGAGAATATTATTTTTTAGCAAAAATATTTTTTGGTTCTCCAACTTTTACATTCAAAATTTATTTTAGTTCTTAAATTTTTCATTATTATAATTCAATCAATTTTTTATTGTTACATGGAGCTAGTTAATGCATTCACGTAAATATAATGTGTTGTTATTTCATCAAGATGTCTAACTTTATGAATGGATCGTTAGATATTAATAATTCTTAAAGATTAAATTTAATAATTAACAGTCTGAAGATTAAAATAAATTTTAAATAAATTTTGAGACCAAAATATGGTGCGAAAGAGTCAAAAATCTGATAAAAATATCTTGTTAAAAGTTTAGTGGCGTGAGGCGGTTAGGAAGTTCAAAGAAGACAAGCGACGTGGATTCTTCAGCGGTGACGGCATAAGAAGCAAGCTGAAGACCCGGACAAAGCCACGAGAGCATCGGTGGGAAAGGGAGGAGAGTGGGTGTGAACAAGGCGAGGCACAGCTATTATAATCACCAGTTGGACACCACAAAGGTAACCTGATGCCGGAGCTATTATTATTATTATTATTATTATTTATTATTATTATTATTATCTAAAGTATGTTTTTTTTTTTTTTTTTGTACATGCGGGTGATCACTCTAGTCTAGTGCGAGTCAATCAGATAATCTGAATACAAAATTTACTGAAGAACAAAGGGACAGGGGTCACCCTGCCTCCAAATCTAAGATCTAGCATGATGAGCCACTGATGCCGCCATTCAATCGGCCGCCAAATTGGCTTCGCGATAGATATGACGAATCTGACTCTGTAGACCTCCCATAGATAGACATATGTTACGGAGCAACATATTTATGGGGACTTGAGGGCAATTTTTCTTCCGAAGCCATCGGATGATAATCATATAATCACCCTCGATAATGAGGCTATGAGCATGAAGAATCCGAGTGGCATAGAAAATACCAGCCCAAGCAGCATAAAGCTCGGTCATATAGACTGAGAGTCAAGAATACCAAAGCCTCCCGCTGCCAGCAGATCTCCATTGGTCCCACGGATAATAAAGGTTGAACCTGCTGATCTTTTCGGACATCCATCGAAGTTGATTTTGACAAACCCTAGAGGGGGCTCCCAAGATATGAAAACCGTATGCCGGTTCACTGCCAAAACAGTAGGGGATCCCCAGTGGCCAGAGGAGTCAGAACCAATAGGATGAAGATCACAGGCACAGTCCGTCGTCGGGATCTGACCTTCCACATAATCCTATGGGAAGATATAATATCATCAGTGAAGATAAACAGGTTCCTCATCATCCATATCTGATAGGCTGTAGCAGCCCAAAGACCACTCTTCTGCTGAGTGGCCCTTCGGAGATCATCTAAGAAAGGGGAACGCGGAGAACCCATATCATCCATTCTACAGAAGTAGCCCATCATCTGCTAGATCCGACTCGCTCTGGGGCAGATGAAAATGGCATTGTCGGTAGTCTCCTCCTCCTGACCGCACAGAGGGTAGGTCAGCTGGAAAGGCAAACCCCTCCCAGAGAGCAGGGCATAGGTAGGAAGGCAGTCCCAGAGAAGCTTCCATATAAAGAGCTGAACCCTGGATGGATGGGAAGCTTCTAAATCCATGCAGCATCCACCGTGCACTGAGACTAAGGCCTGTAAATCTTCATAAGGTTCCTAGTGGGGGCCCTAGAAAGATAAGATCTCCGCCATAGCCTGAAGTCAGACAGAGGCCAGGGATGAGCGGAATAGAAAAAATCCAACGAGATAGCTCCTCTCCAAAGAAACGGGTCACCATGGGGGTATGCCAGGAGGGGGGATCCAGAGAGATCAAATCCTTAACCCTCAATCTGATAGGAGCATCAATACTAATGAAAGTGGGCCACCGAGAGAAAGAAAGTTCAGAAATCCAAGTGTCTGAATAACATCAATCGAAGAACCATCTCTAATCATCCATGAGATATTATTAGGATAGACGGACTATACCGATACACTTCCTTCCAAAAGGAGGAATACCCGCGGGATGGCTGAGTGTACAACGAGGAAGTCCATTCACCATATCTCGCCTGCATAAAAGAGCTCCATAGGCACTACGGACTCTAGAAGAAATTGCGAAGCATGCCTGGCCAACAGAGCCTCTCTCCTAACAGTCAGAGACTGGATTCCTAGACCACCTTTATGGATTGGCATACATACCGTGTCCCAAGACAAAAGGTGAATATCATGTCCATCCTGCATAGAGGCCCATAGAAAGTCCCTGAAGCATCTCTCGATCCTTCTCAGACAAGTAATCAGGATGGTAGCATTTGAAAGAAGATGTAGAGGAAGAGAGGAAAGAATCGAACGAATAAGAGTGATCCTTGCCATCATAGATAAGCCCGTGACCTGCCATCCCTCAATGCGCTGACGGACCCGCCTCTCGAGATTAGTATAGTCAGTGTAGTAGGGTCGTCTTCCCATCATGGGGATCCCTAGGTACGATAACCAATCAGTCTGAGTAGAGATACCAGCGAATGGAAAATGGCTTCCCTGGTAGATTTGGTGGTCTTCGGGCTGAAGCAGATAGTAGACTTAAGAAAATTGACCTTCTGATCTGAAGCCTGACAGTAGCGCTGAATAATAGATGCATAGGAAGTCGCATTACAAATGGAAGCCTGACCCAGAAGAATGCAGTCATTGACAAATAGAAGATGAGAGACCGAAGGGCTCATGGGACCAACCATAAAAGGGGCAATGCGTCGATCCTGCTGAGCTTGATAGAAAGCTCTAGAAAGATCATCCGCAGCCAGAATAACAGCAAAAAGGATAATGGGCACCCCTGATGCAGCCCCCAGTAAAGTGAAAAAACTTGGTCGGGCTACCATTGATGATCAAAGAGAAAGAAGGCCTCTGAATGCATGCCATAATCCACTCGATGAGCAGACCATCAAACCCAAACTCCAAAGAGATCGGTGCAGAAAGACCCAGCTCAGTCTATCATAAGCTATCTACATATCAAGATTTACAGCCATGAGGCATCTCTGGCAGGGGCTCTCTGGAGATCATGCATAAACTCCTGAGCGATGAGGACGTTGTCTGAAATACTACACCCTTCTAATAAATGCCTCTGTTTAGCTGAAATAAGTCGGGGAATCACCACACGAAGATGGGCAGCTAAAAAATATGCACATACCTTATACAAAGTAGTGCACAGACTGATGGGCCGAAAATATTGAGGGAGAGAGGCATCAGTGCACTTAGGCACAAAAGTAATAAGAGTCTGATTCCAATCAACATGAATGAATTTAGATTGGAAGGCAATATGAATGGCCTGAACCACCTCTTGACCAACAATATCCCAATAATGACGGAAGAAGAAAGGCAGAAACCCATCAGGCCCTGGGGCCTTGTCCGGCCTGAGTTCCTAAAGAGCCAAGCGAATCTCCTCCGCAGTGATCGGCCTGACAAGCAATTCATTCTCCAGGGAAGAGACCTTCCTAGGATCAGAAACCTGAATACCGGAGCCCTTACGCCAGTAGTCTCAAACCATCTGGACTGAAAGAAATGTAGTAACTGGTCCCGAATAGCTTGGATATCCTCCTGATAGTGCCCCTCCTCATCAGCTAACCACCGAATTCTGTTGGCTGCGCGCCGCTTCAGAGTGGCCTAATAAAAAATCTGGTATTACGATCCTATCTCGAATCCACTGAATCCTCGACCTCTGCCTCCAATAGGTCCCCTACTGCAGGAGAAGAGAGTGGTGAAGAGCAAGCTTCTCACGAAGAGAAGAAAGGTCAAAGTCCAGAAGGCAACCATCCTGATCCTCTTTAGCTTGAAGGGAACTAATATCAGCTTCGACTTGTTCCACTTACCTGACCAGATCCTCAGCCTTCAGTCTGTTCCATCTGGAAAGTCTACATCTTACCAACACAAGACGTTGAGATAATCGATAAATAGCATTACCTCTAACAAGTAGATACCAAACCTGGAAGATGATAGATCGAGCTGAGGAATAGGAAGTCCAAAACTGCTCGAATCTAAACTATCTCCGCTGATGATAATCAACCTCTGTGGATATCAGAATGGGACAGTGATCAAAGATAATCCTAGGAAGATGAGTAACAGCAACAGTGTTAATTTAATGGGCAAGTGCAGCAAATGTGAAATTCTTTCCTATAGCCCACTGATAAATGTTCTGTATTCACTATATTTCTTTTCTTTTTTTTTTCCAATGGTTTATGTCCGCCGGACATGAAGTTTTGTTAAGGTCTAAGATGTTATTTATAATTTTTTTATTTAAAAAAATTAAGCTTTAATTTTATCTATTTAACAATCGCATTTATTGCTTTAGCTTGTTATGTTAGTTCTTATGCTCTTAAACTTTTTTTATTCACAGTATCATTCATACTTTATAGAGAGGCATAAGCATTACAGAATTTGCCTGACATAATGTCTCTGAGTATGTCGTCTTAAATTAATCTACATCTGATCTAATTCAGTTTTATATTTAGGTTCAAGCAAGCATTTATTAAACAAACGAAGCTGGGTTGGCGGTTGGATGGAGATGGTGGAACAGTTGATGTCTTTTTTTTTTTTTTGTTACAAGCGGACGATCACATCAATCTAACGTGAATCAAACCCGAAAAGTCAGAATACATAATTTGCTACAAAATAAAAGGACATGGGTCACCCATATACCATTCCCAAGGGCTTGGATGGCGAGCTGCAATATTAGCGACCCAATCAACCGTAGCATTGGCTTTCCTATAAACATGGTGAATTAGTGGCACAGCTGTAGTCCGGAGAGAATCCCAAATCGCACGGAGTAGGAGATTGGTGGAATGAAGATCCCATCCCGACGAATCCATCGAATAACCGTGAGAGAATCTCCCTCAATAATCAATATGCTAGAGGCTAAATGACGAACAACATAATTGATTCCAGCCCATGCAGCCTGAAGCTCCGCCATAGGGACCGATAAATCAAGGGAACCATGGCCATCGGCTGCAAGAAGCTCACCCTCAGAAACCCTAATAACAAAACCGGACCCAGCAATATGATCCGAGACAGAACCATCAAAGTTCACTTTGACATAACCCGAGGGTGGGGCTTCCAAGATACAAAGACCGCAGAACGGTGCGCTGCCGAAGCAGCAGAGGAATCCCAGAGATTAGGTCGGACAGAACGAACATCAAAATAGAACGGCCATACTCCTTAGCAAGAAGAACAACCTTTCTGATAATCATCTGGGCTGGAACAGTCTCCTCAGCGAAAACCATCTGGTTCCTAGTGAGTCAAATATGATAAGCCAAATAAGCTAAAACAGCACCCTGGGCGCCCAGACCGCTCTGTACAGCTAAACGAATGGCATGCAAGAAAGAAAGCCGAATGTAGCCCATCTCAGTCAACTATAGGGTAAACGGCATCTGCTGTCAGATCCTCATCGCTCGAGAGTAAGTAAAGATAACATGATCAGCCGATTCATTCTCAAGCCCATAGATTGAGCAGAGAGATGAAATGGAAAGACCACGACCGGCCAGCAGAGAGCTGTTGATGTTTAATAGTATTCTTCCGTTAGAATGTTTGAGTAATAGTATAAAAAGGACAATCCCCGCTAAGGCTACTTTTAGACTTTTGAAGAAACTTAATACAAAAAATCATTTCAAAAGGATTTCACACCGCAAAAGAAAAGCCATAAATTGCATGGATTAATAAGATTCAAATGATATCAAACTATATACATACATACATGCTTTTATATATATAAACGTTGGACTTGGCTGCTTGCTTTTCATGTACAATGGATCTCATTTTTGAAACACAATTTTACCATTAAGGATGCCACCATGAATGAACCACAGAAATTAGAGGAGCAGAACCCAGGATGTCACCAAAAAGGCTTTCCCTTTTCTAGCGCGTGATCATGGTCAGAAATAATAAAAAAACAACGAGAAGAGAAGTAAACAGAATTATCATATAACCATTGTCCTATTCTTTTAGAGCCCTAGGCTGTAAAGGGACTGGGTTCAATTATTCAGATCTTAACCCAAGGCCCAGTTAGATTTTTTTTCAGGAAAAAAAAAGCAAAAAAAGCCAAAACTTTAGTTTGGATGGTATGTCTCCTTTTCCACCGAAGCTTCATTTTTTTTTATTACAGGCGGTTGATCATACTAATCTAATGCAAGTTAATTCAGATAGGTCAGAAAATAGTATTTGTTTAAGTACAATAAGACAGGGATCACTCTATTTTCAAATTCAAAACCCGGAATGAGAGGTCATAGTGCATGCCATCCAGTCAACCACAGAGTTGGCTTTCCGATAAACATGATAGATCTGAACTCGGTGAACATCCCGTAGGGTAGACTAAATGTCATGGAGCAGAGGATTGATTGGGACCTAGTCGCAACATTCCTGTCGAAGCCATCGAATAACAATAAGAGAGTCCCCCCTAATGAAGAAACTATGAGCATGAAGGATTCGAGTAGCATAGGAAATACCAGCCCAAGCTGCATAAAGCTTAGCCAAAGGAACAAAGGTATTTAGGAAGCCAAGTCCTCCCGCCGCCACCATTGCTCCATCGATCCCATGGATAATAAATGTTGAACCTGCTAATCTACCTCGAACACTTTTATCGAAGTTGATTTTGACAAACCCTAAGAAGGGCTCCCAAGAGATAAAGACTGGATGTCGGATCGCTGCCGAAGTAGCAGGGGAACCCCACTAGCCAAAGCTGTCAGAATCAAGTGCAGTGCGATGAAGGGTGTATTCGGCAGATAAAGATATGGCTTTCCTCACTATCCTGTGGAGGAGACAATGTCATCAGTGAAGATAAGCAGATTCCACAAAAACCAGATCTGATAGGCTATGGCGGCCTAATGGCGCCCTGCTACTGATTACCGCTTCGAATATCGCATAGGAGAAGGGACCGCAAAGAATCCGTACCACTCTTCCTGAGGTGGTATCCCTCATATCTGTCTCGCTTTAGGCCAGAAGAATATGGCATGATCTATTGTCTCCTCCTCCTGTCCATACAACGAGCAAATAGCATGGATGGGCAATCCCCTTTGAGAGAGCAGTGAGCAGGTGGGAAGACAATTCCATGCAAGCTTCCAAATCCATGCCGCATCCATCGTATACTGAGGCTATGGCCTATAAGTCTTCATGAGGTTCCTAGTCGAAGCTCTAGAAAAACATGATCTCTTTCATAATTTGGTATTAGATGTGTGCCCCAGTATGATCGGAATGGAAAGTATCCGGCGAGATAGCTTCTCCCCGAAAAACTGGGATACCATGTGAGTGTGCCAGGAGGAGAGATCCTGAGAGATTAAATTAGTAACCCTTATGCTACTAAGAATATCAATACTGATAAAGGTAGGCTAGCGAGATAAGGAGAGATCAGCAATCCACGTATCCTGAACAACATCCACCGATGAACCATCTCCAATCATCCACGAGATGTTGTTCAAGATAACTGATGCGCACCGACAAACCTCCTTCCAAAAGAAAGAATAACCACTGGAAGAGTGAAAATCCATAAATGGGTCCAAACACCATATCTAGCATGCATAAAAGAGCTCTAAAAATAGTGCGGATCAAATAGAAACCGCATCGCGTATTTAGCAAACAGAGCCTCTCTCCTTACGGTCAGAGATTGGATTCCAAGGCCACCTTCTAAAGTCGGCATGCAAACAGTGTCCTATGCCTGCAGATGAATATCATGGTCATCTTGCATAGATACCCTAAGGAAGTCCTTAAAGCATCTCTCTATCTTTCTCAAAAAAGTTATCAGGATTCCAGCATTTGATAGAAGATAGAGAGGAAGAGAAGTGAGAACTGAGCGAAGTAGGGTGATCCTCGCCATCATGGATAATCCAGTGACCTGCCAGCCATCAATACGTCACGGATCCAGCACTCTATGTCAATGTAATCACTGCAACGCGGTCTTCTTTCCGTAATAGGGATCTCGAAGTATAATAACCCGTTCGCCTGATTAGAGATGCCCAAGGTTTGGAGGATGGCCTTCCTATTTGTACCAGTAGTCTATGGGCTAAAGCAGATCATAGAATTTTGAAGATTAACCTTCTGCCCAGAGGCCTGACAGTATGATTGAATAATGGAAGCAAAAGTAGCCGCATTGTGGATAGAAGCCTGGCCCAGCAAGATGTAGTCATCAGCAAACAGAAGAGAGAGACTGAGGATCCTTGTAGGCCCACCATGATCCTATTGTGCTTGATAAAATGCACGAGATAGATCGTCGCAGCAAGGATAAACAAAAAAGAGGATAGTGGGCATCCTTGCTGTAGCTCCATAGCAGAGTGAAAGAAGTCAGTCCGGCTACCGTTAATGATAAGAGAGAAAGATGGCCTGTGAATGCATGCCATGATCCAATCAATAAGAACCCATCAAACCCAAATTCATGAAGAGTTCGGTATAGAAATGCCCAACTCAATATGTCATAAGCTCTCTCTCCATGTCTAGCTTAACAGTCATAAGGCACTATCGAGTAGAGGATCTTTGGAGGTCATGCATAAATTTCTGGGCTATGAGGACATTATCCGCAATGCTGCACCCCTGATAAAAGCCTCCTACTCCGCAGAAATAAGCCGAGGTATCACATCCCGCAAGCGGATAACTAAAATACGCGCATAGACCTTGTACAAAGTAGTGCAAAGGCTGATGGGCCGATAATGTAGAGGGATGGAAGCATTAGGGCGTTTGGGCACAAGAGTGATGAGTGTCCGGTTCCAATAACCAGGAATGGATTTGGATTGGAAGACAGTCTGGATGCTTGCATTACATCGTGGCCCACAATATTTCAATAGTAGCAGAAGAAAAAAAAGGCAAAAATCCATCAGGCCCAAGGGCCTTATCAGGCCCGGGATCTCATAATGCCAGCCGTATCTCCTTCGCTGTAATCGGTCTGATAAGAAGGTCATTCTCATAAGTAGAGACCTTCTTGGGAGTTGGGACCAGATGGATAGGGAAACCATCGCCAATATGCTCCGACCATCTGGACTGAAAGAAGTGAAGTAATTGATCCCTGATAGCATGATAATCCTCCTGGTAATGCCCCTCCCCATCAGCAAGGTAATACCCCTCCCCATTGGAAAGTCGCCGATTCCTGTTAGCTACACGTCGCTTCAGGGTGGCTTGGTGAAAAAACCTAGTGTTTTGATTTCCGTCGCGAATCCATTGTATCCGAGACCTCTGACTCCAAAAAAATCTTTTGCTGCTAAAAAAAAGAGTGATGAAGAGCTAACTTAACTCGAATAAATGTAAGGTCAAAATCAGGGAGGCAGCTTGATCCTCTTTGGTAAGAGGTCTATAGCGTAGCAATATCAGCTTCCATCTGCTCAACTTTCCTCACTAAGTCCTCACCTGCTGTCTATTCTATCTAGAAAGCCTGCGTCTCGCCAATTCAAGACACCCAGATAATAGGACTACCTCTCATAGGTATCCATCAAACCTAGAAGATAAAAGTTCGAGCTGAGGAAGAGAAAGTCTAGAACTACTTGAAACGTTCCGGATAGGACAGTGATCATTTGGCATTATTGTAGTTAATGAAGCTTCTATTTATAGTTTTTAAGATAGAAGAGACCTAAAAAACATTGTCTTGATTGGTAACTATATTTCTAAATTATTGTAACTTCAACATTTGTTTGGAAAACAAAGAAAAAATTCTCTTGATACTAAAAAATAACAACAAAGGGCATTGCAAAGTACACTCAATTATCTAATTATCTATGTCAAAAATTATTATTATAAATTATTTTCAAGATATAAATTATTTATTTAATATTTTAAATTAAATGCTGATTTTATATATGAAAAAGCCAGTATACAAATCCAATAAACGCGAGACTACAATGACATTCAGATTCTGGAGACCAACCACGTTTCAAACGCACTGTTTTATAGCAAAATTGGAGGAAGAACTGCAAAATTCGGCGAACTAAAGGAGGACCAATGCATCCCGATCCTTTTGATCAAGCACGGCTGAAAAAAACAACCGAATCCCAACTCGATGGACCCCGAAGCAGGAGTCTGCGATTATCCAACATTCCTGCATGGGTACCGTGTTCCAAACATGTTATAGCTGTTATAATAATTTCCAAAGTTTTGAGCACGTGACAGTTCTCGTAGTGCACGCTTGTTTCACCTGAAGCTATCCTGTGCAATAGCAAGGCTCTGCCCATAATGCTCAAAAGAAAAAGAAACAAACCTGAATTATTTTACATCCCTATTCAGTTCGTAAGCCTAATGTGATATCGAAACGATGAAAAAATCCTTCTATGTTGCATGCAATGTAGGAGCACATGTATGCGCATGCTGATTGACCACGCATGCAACTGTACACCCGTACAAAAGAATAAAATTATTTTGATCATGCATCCACATGCAGAAAACCATCATGCACAGTACACAAAAATCTTTACTTTAACGATATCATATGTCCAGCCAATCCATGCCCACAGTTCAAAAGACGCATGGGGAAACAACAATGGCTGTAACCATTCACATGTAACACGCTGTAATCTCAAGTAATTTCCTGTGTCTGAAACCAAAATACATCCCACAACCGTCTGATTAGATGATCTAATCTCCTGCCTGATTGTTTAGTTACCTTGCCTCCAGTTAGCTTGCTGTACAAGGGAACCATGGAGATCCACACTACTAGGAACGGTGGAGGCAGTTGACAGTCCGGCAGGCACTTGTTGGTTGGGCTGAGCGATGTAGCGTCTTAGGGCAGCTGAGTAAGCTTCACCTCTCAAGCTTCCCCTCATCCGTCCCGCTGATCGCCAGGTCAGCTCAGATGAAGATTCTGGGAAACTATCAGATCCTGCTACTGCCTGTTGCCTTACGGTCATGTTTTGCAACTGCTCATTGTTTGCCTGTCTGAAACCATCACTCACTTGGAAGGATGATCCTGTTCTGGATGCACATGGAAGAACTATCCCTCTATGGGGCATTGCATGATGGGCAGCCAAAAATTGATTCCCTTCGGTCAATAAGTTGCCTAATGACACAACATTCTGTGATGCTCTCCAATCCTGCATTGAAAGGACGCATGAAGATTGTGGAAGGATATTTGCAGAATGGTTCATGGATTGATGTGTCCTGCCTAATGACAAAACATTCTGTGATGCTCTCCAATCCTGCATTGAAAGGACGCATGAAGATTGTGGAAGGATATTTGCAGAATGGTTCATGGATTGATGTGTCCTGAGACTCAGTAGATGATGATGGGAATTCTGAATGTCTGGTAAAGGCTGCAGTTGAGTTTCATATGCACCCAATCTTCTCTGCTGATCTACTGAGGTTCTCATGCAAACTTGGTTGTGTGCTGAAAGTCCAACCACCTGTTGAGAAGACGGATTCAGAATAGTATGATGTTCTTCAAGATCTTGAATCTGTGTTAGTGACCAAAGGAGGGGTGGAGAATCAGCTAGAGAAGAATTTTTTTTAAGGAAAAAAAAAGCAGTTGATAAATAAGGCCATTTAAAGTTGCAAAAATCATATAAAGCAAATTTTATTTATGGCATAGATTAAATGCTCAAACATGAGATTCCACCATGGATTTGCTATTATGTTACAATTGATAGAATAGTGACCTTTCATCAGTTGACATGATGGGTACATATTTGCTGATCACACATCTGTTTCAGTGCAACAAGAACCAATTGAAAAAAAAAAAATCAATTGAACAAGCAATCCCCACAAAAAGACTAGCCGAAGATATCCAGTGGTGTTACAGAAAGACATAGCACGATGCCACGCAGAGTTCTCATACCATCACTTGGTACATTTACACAGATAGGATGGGGTCAATTTGAATGTATTAGTAGGCATTAGAATGGTGTACATAAGACCATCATATAATATATATAAAACATGGACTATCATTATAACAACAATGACAATGAAGCTTTAATTTCAACTTGTTGGGGTTGGATACATGAATTTTTTTCTTTATTCAGCTTGGTTTTGAGTTATAATTTCTGTAGAATGCAAAAATTTGAATTATTTCTTTATCACTTCCTTTTATGTTATTTTTGATATAATTTTGCCTATTTTTATCTTCTACATGTATCATATCACTCCTTTGTATATTTCTATATCTACGTTGCACATGTTTAAACCATGTGAGTCATTATTTCCTTGCTAGTTCCACCTTTTTATGAATGACTTCATTTCTTATTCAAAATATCAAATATTATTATATAAAAAAGAAAATGGCATCAATGATCCTCCATTCCTAAGCATATTCAACCATATTAATTGACTTATTATGTTCTTTTTATGAAAACATCGATTGCAACTTCCATGAGTCAAATATGATCCTTCAGTTCCTCACAAACTGCCAGAAAGTTGAGCCTTTAATTCTGCTATTCAAAACTTGGCTAGTCAAGTAGACAGCTCTCTGATATTTCAATCTAGAAGAACCAATAAGCCTTAAAAACTCAGCAGTTCATATGAAACCAAGAGTTGACATAGAACAAAAGAGTGGCAAAAAAACAAAAGAAAGAAAATATATAATAAAAACTCTCATAGCATCATCTGGTAAATGCACTTTGCCTTTTTCAGATCTTTCTCAAGGTTTTGCCTATACAACCATCACAGTAAACAAGAGTTGCTTTTTTATTATTTTGAGCAATAATTATATACACTCACTCTTTCTTCTCTTTTGATGCATCTTATTCTACATCTCTCTCGATATACATGATGTTCATCTTTCACACTGGGATGGAAATCTGTATGATTGTTAAGGGAAAAGAGGGCTTGGATAGGCGGATTGTCAGAGAAGGAATTGAATGGCCCCATTTTCAAGGACAAGGCCTAGGATTAGTGCTGATTTAATATATACAAATGACTGTTGTTTATGTAAATAAAATTTTGGCACTTGATAACATCTATAAAATTCATGTAATCATTTATGCCGCATACTGTGACATAGAAATTTGTTAATTGATGGCTTTTCACATTGCTTTTATTTAAGAAAGACATGAAAACATTTACTATGAGAGTACCTCAAAATTGTTTTGATTTTTCTAAAAAAAAATATAAACAAGTTTACTTGGCATATATGTGATGAAAAATAGATTTCCCATCATACAAAATAAGGGTTTTCTCTTTATTTTTTCTGATGATAGAAGATGATTTGATCATTTGTCAGTTGGAAGAGGTGGTTTTGCCAAGAAGATTAAATTCCATTGAAGTAAAAAAGAAAGACCTAGCAAGACACAAATTAAGTTTCCCATGAAGGATGTATCATTTAATAGCTATTAAGGAATTAACACATCAAAATGTATACCATGATGAGAGTACAAATCAAAGAGGCTCATTGAGCTTAATTTAGAGCAGATTTCAAGAGTATATGATTCTGCACCCCCTAAAATGAGAATAACCTATAATTTCTGGCGAATGATTCCCTCATTATTGGTTTTGTATGTTATGATTAAGCATTTTGTAGATTATATTGCAGTTATAAAATTAAAGCAACTATAAAGTCCAACTCAAGATATCCATAATAATCAAAGATAAAAATTGTACATTTACTGTAAGTTAGATTCAAAAAGAATTCAACCTGTCTTGTTGAGTGCAGTTCCTGTGCTGAGACACCTACATCCAAAATCCTTGAAACTTGCTGAACTTGGAAGTCACTGCTTCCAGCATTGAATCCATCTGAGACAACTCTTACTGAAGGAATTGAACTGACTGCAGTAGAGGGGTTGCTACGGGGTGTGATGTTGTGAGGGAGTACATTTGTTTGTGTCTTTTGAGTTGAGCTGGTTACCTGTGACTGTATTGGCTGGGCCTGAACCGAGTTGGGGGCTCTGTTGACAGTTCTAGGTGGTATTAATGGCCACTCAGTCACAGTGCCAACATTTGAATTTCCAAATTGTGACTCTTGAGTGAGCATGTTCTCCTGCCTGTCCTGTGATATGCTCTGGAAAGTTGGTTGAAATAATTCATGACTTGCAGCAAGCTCTCGATTGGGTTCAGGAGAAACTGCATCTGTAATAACAGGCATCAAATTTGGGACCACAGAAGCCAAAGTTATGTCGATACAAGAATCAGGCAGAATAGTGGAAATTATTGATCCATTTGAGGTAGAAGTAGTTGACCAATTCCTGAACCAGGTATCATTTCCCGTCTGATCAGTAGTAGCTTGAGGGGTTACAGCAGTGCAGCTGGCTAGTGATGATGCAGAAAAACTTTCACAAACAGGAAAAAGTGGAACATCCTTAAAAGGTTTTATATCCTCGATCTCACCAACCCAGTTTAATAAGCCATTCAAAATATTGCATTCACCATTGTCTTCCATAGTCAAATCAACAACATTTGTCAGGGTGTTTGAAAATCTATTAGATTCACTTTTAAAGTTACCATCTTCCTTCACTGCGATTGTCCCATCATGCAGTTGATTTGTATTTCCATTATGATCAGCGATTCCTTTCCAGGACCCATCAGCAAAAATAATAACATCAGCAGTATCCCCTCCTGTCTCACTTAGTATCTGGAAAAAGAAAAATGTAATTTGTCCTCAATTATGGAACACTTCCATACTCATGAATAGTTGAAGTACGTACCTTGACCTGATTTTGATCAATACGTAAGTCAATGTAGCTAACTGGCTGGTTACAACAAGGGCAACGCCATGATGGCTTACTTGAGTTCACCTCCACAAAGTTGTCATAGTCAAAGCACTGCAGTGACATTCACAGAATCAAGAGACCAATGGAGAGAGACAAGCAGTGCAGGGGCAGAGTATGTCAGCCAAAATATTTGACAAGTAATGAGAATTTGACCTGATGATGTTTGCATAGATGTCCCTTAACTGGAGTTTTTATACGCCTTAAGCTGTTCATAATAGAATATAGATTCACCAGGAAATCATAGAGATAAAAGGACAAGCCAAATCTCTTGAAAATGTCTTAAATTTACAACGCTTTGTGCACTTTAAATAATACAATTTACATTGGAAAACTACCTAAAAATGATTCATCTGATCAATGCAAAATCATACTCAATGTATAGATTGGAAATTACAACAAACTTATAATTCAAAGCTGAGGCTTACTGCAGAGCCACAGTTGCTTCAATTAAATGTTCTCCTTCAAAATGTCATGAAAATAAGCACCACAAAGCTATCAGCAAGACTTACTCTTTCTAAAATTAAGTTCAGCTTTGCATACTTTGTTCATATAAAGTGATGTCTGTTTGAGAAAGGTCAGGTATTTGCTCTAGGAAAAACCATTGCTGCAGATGCCAGAGTGGTCAAGACAATGCCAGCCATGCAGAATTTCACATATATGATGATCTTAAGAAAGTGGGAGGAGTTTTTTATTTTTTTTCCAATTAAGAAGTGGTGCAATCGTCTAAGAAATAGCCAATAAAGCCCTTTGACACTGGCATCCTAACATGCAATATATATGAACTGAAAGCCTTTGTACATGAGGATTTTGTGTGAAACTCTAATGGAAGATGCATTCATAGTTGCAAATCCAGGCATGACGTCTCATGGGATGCTAGGATGGTTTACCATCCCAAGTATCGGGATAGGACCATCCAGCCATCGTCTCAAACATCCCCAGTCCCAAATGTCAAAACCAGGTAGGATAGTGGCACGTCCATTCTATGAAGATTGGGATGACCCCACCCAATGAGATTTAAAACATTCATGCATTGATAAATATGTTTTTCTTTCCTCAAAATCAGACTTTAGATAGGCTCATCTCTCCACGAACATAATGCATGGAGAAAGAGTCATAGGAAAAGTTCATTCATTTAAAAAATAGAAAAAGCATCATCACACCTCTCTCAACATATAAAGTAGAGCCTTATCTGTTTCGAATGGAGCTCTCAAATGAACTGTGTCCCTCTTTCCTACGTCCCACCTATCTCTTCATGGGTCTCACTTGCGGTCCCTGCTCTCTATTATTATACACACAACACAAGATGTTTCTTCTTTCATCATTACAACTCTTCAATTTGACCGGCTAGAGAAGGCTTCCTCATTGACAGCAATCAAACAAATGTCACTGCTTTCTTCTCAAAGAGGTGGTGCTTTTAGTACCATGGGTTTCATATCTTCTAGACACCCACCACTATAATATATATTATCTACTATATATCTTGATTCAGATAGATAGAAATATTTCTTAGAGATTGAGATTGTCTGATTATGATATCAATGCATCAACAATGTGAAAACATGTTTATTTATATATAAAGATAATAGAAATTATTAATCATATGGTATATTAGTAATTTTTCTAATCTGCTATTCTTGTATATGTTTTTTTTCCAGTGTCTCACTTTTTTTTGGTGCACTGTAGTTTGGTACTTTCCATAGGTGATTAACCATCCAAAAAGAAAAGGAGATAGTAATTAGCCAAACGGAAGTGTTGTATGACTGCATCCCTATACAATCCCTAACATTATTATAAACCGATGCTTTTAAGCTCCATTAAAATCTTATATTTTCTATT
Organism: Calamus simplicifolius; assembly: GCA_900491605.1. Classification (NCBI taxonomy): domain Eukaryota; kingdom Viridiplantae; phylum Streptophyta; class Magnoliopsida; order Arecales; family Arecaceae; genus Calamus; species Calamus simplicifolius. Next base: position 365,291 of record UESW01004827.1, on the reverse strand, counting down.
ATCATCACCAAAACTTCCTCCATCATCACAATTGTTCCCTATGCACCAACACAATCATTGATATTATATAAAACAGTATAATATATATATGTATGTATGTATGTATGTATAACAGTTCCCGAGTCATAGCATTAATGGCTTAAGACTTAATAATATAATTTATTATTTATATTATATATTTTTTATAGTCATTATTAAGTATAAAGAAAAAAATATCTACAAAGTCATGATATTTAAAGAAATAATAGATGCACATAATAGCAAAAACAAAGAATATATATTAGATTAAAGAAAAAGGAAAATCAAGCGTCACATTGGATGATAAGTCATTTTGTTTAAAAAATGCATACATCTTATAAATTTCATGTCAAGTTGAACTTATACATCCATGAAAGTTATGAACTTATTGTCATTTGTCAAGTTGAACTTATACATAAATAAAAGTTTAAATTTATTTTGACTTTAAAAAAAAATCATATTTTCTGCATATGTAATTTTCTATGCAATTTATAGAAAAGCCTTTTCTTATCATTTCCAAATTATCTATAGCCATTATAACTACCTGCAAACACAATATTGCTTTTACAAATGCAGAAAATAATGTTATAAACACTCTTATCAATATATACTAACAAAACGAACCTACTTTATTAAATATCAGCTATTTATATTATCAAATTTATAAATACTCCTCCTTCAAAAGCTTGAATTATAATTAAAGATTAATATATATTTTGTGAATACCAAACATCCCGTGCATTGCTTGGGTATGTAAGCTAGTCTTAAAATCATGCACAGCACCTGTCCAATATTAATCCACACAATGATACAAAGTGGCAAAATAACTAGTTCGTTATGGTGACTAAAATCATGAAGTTCTATGAGATCTGTGAGAATTTGTAATAAGTCAAACTACAAACCAATTGTTAGAAACAAAAGCTAAATGATCAAATATAGATGCCTGCCCTAGTACATGATATGAATGAATGGAAGATACCAAAACATATTACGGCCACCAGTATGGCTAAAGATTTTTGCACTAACATAATATGGACCACCATGCATTGGAAGGACATAGATGCAATAACAGAGAACAAAAAGTATATTAATATCTTCTTTCTAGTCATTTGCCCAATTTTTTCTAAGCAATACATTGCAAAATTTTCCTTCCATAGTAGCTAGTCCGATGTGCTAATTGTATGTTTCTGAGTGTCAAAATTGCTCTTTTATTCAAATAGTATATTATCTGATTGACCGCATCAAGAAACCCTAGATCAAAATTTAATGGTTTTGTCTCATTTTTGTTGGTATTTTTTTTACAGGCTTGTGCATCTTTCCATCAATTGCATACTGATACTCTATGTACAAGGACAGCCCAAACATATATGGAGGAGACCTACATCGTAAGAGAAAGCTTCACATTACACTCTAGCCTAATGCTAACCCGATTCTCAAGTAGGATCAACAAGTGCTTCTGCATTTTTTTTCAAAAATTCTCTTAATTAAATATATTTATTGATCTAAAATGCTAAATGTACTTATCTTCATGTCAATGAAAGGATGGCTCATTACTCGACCAAAATACTGGGATCATAAGACTTGTGCATAAACTAGCTAAGCCAACTTGTCCAGTTCAGCTAATGTAAATTCCATAGCTTTTCTCTCGATCGCACAGCCACCAGTCAACACAGAAAGATATGACAAACAGGATATAAAGCCCGCAAAATACAAACTAATAATTTTACATGAGCATAATATTTTTAATGTCAGCCATTAATAATGGATGGATCAAACTTGAGCATGTACTAATATAACAGCAGTGAAATGAAGTACAATTCTCTACACCAAAATAAAAAGCTCACTCAAAAATTTATAAGATACCTTATGGGACAGTTAAGTGATACTCTTGATGGCCCTTCAATTATCTCAGAATCTACATCAAATTCAAAGAAACACCCTCAGGTTGACCATGCTAGTCAACATCAAACAGAAAACAAAAGCAAAACAAAATGTTTACTAAATCAGTACTCCAAATTTGTTCACTGGGAATGTACAATATTTCAGCACCATCCACTTATAGAATTCCAGAAAATAATAGCACAATAATACGATGTTTCGTGCAGAACATATGCCAAATCAGAATAAATGGATAACTGTGAGCAGGCATTATATAATAAGACAATCATTACAAGTTTTTAATTGCCTGCTCTGTAAGAAAAGATCACTTTAGAACCCATTTAATCAAACAAACATTGCTATAAATGTACTAGTAAACCAAACATCAAGAAGTCAAAGAAATGCAAACCATTGAATTTGGGTCCCCATTTATTACTTACAAATGCTCATGTCACCATTTGACATTAAAATGACCATTTTTTATGAACTCATGATAAAAAGCTATTCTATAGCACGTCCCATACTCATGTTCATGATCTTGACAGTCTAAAGTTGCTTTCAAGAAGGTTAAAACCATTCAACTACTAGAATTTCACAGACAAGGAGAAAAACCAAAAATTTGATGCAACAGTTGACGTTTCATTGATCAATGCTATTTGAAATGATAATCCTGGAATGCCCCTACTTAAAGGTGCTTGATCCTAATAACCATCATTGTATGTAGAACAACATCAGTATTTGAGTTCTTTCATTTTTTTCTCAATTCCCAATAAAATGCTTAAACAAGTCATTTTGGAGCAGAGAGTTGCAGATTCAGCTTCCCTTTTTGTGCAGTATTTTACTCTATGAGACCTATGGCAGTGCCATCAACATGAGACAGCAATAGGCCACTGGCAAGGTATGTGTACCTCTTGAATTGTGCTTGTGCTTTCATCAAGCCGATAAGATGAAGCAAGGCAAGGTTAAACACTTCACATGACATAAAATAGGAATTTCAGCAAGGTTGATGTATTAAAACACAGAATAGCCATGGAGATTTTGTAACAGTTAGGAGACAAAGAGGGCAACAACATAGAGCAAATTATGCAAAAACAACCAACTAAAAATAAACCTAATGTTTGCTTGTGGTTCTTAGAAGGGGCCATCGCACACATGTTGGCTTTACAGGGACATCAGTCTCTGCAGAAAGTCAGTAACCATCACCATTTGTTTCCGTAGGTCAACATAAAAAGCAAATCACTTGTTTCTGGCCAAAAAATGCAGTAAGTCTCATCATACCACCTGGCAGCATAATGTCAGCAAAACCTGATTATGCTACTCTTGAACCACTAAATAACTGTTGCAGAAATTTTTTAGGGAGGGCAATCTAAATGATGATATAAAGAGGTGGCTTTATTGGAGGTAATGGGACTTCATAATTTACTAGCATTTAAGGTAGCACAACAGACCATGGGAAATTGGAGCATGCAGACCAACAGGGTGCTTAAAATCAAAAACCTTTTTTTTTAACCTAAAATAATGATGATTTATATATAAGAAGATTGTATTAAGTCAACATGACAATTGAAATAATATTTAATGTCCCCAGGAAAGAAATCACATTAGGATTGTATGACATATTAGTCCTGCATATCAAAAACTCCATATAAATTCTTCCTTGAAACAGCATAATTAACATAAACAATATGCAATATTGCAAAATCACAAGTTGTCCATATTCTAATTCAGTTTGACAACTTCTAACACAGTTCTATTAGCTATTCTACAAAAAATATCAGGAAGCCTCAAAAGGTATGTTTGCAATGGATATACCCCATAGATTTCCACAACTTGTTTTAGTTTATCTACTATTAAATTCTTTCAATAAATTTCATCCAGAAATCCAAATCCATATTAACTTGTCTTCATGTAATCACCATCATTTTAACATGAGAAGATAAACAACACTGCGGAGTACAATGAATATCAGCAATCAGTTCCTCTTTAATAATCATGAAGAAGCAAAGACCTAAACCAGTTCCTTTTTGCATCACCCAACCAATATTGAAAATTAAGCTCTCTTGCTATGTTATTTGTAAAAAGATAAGAATTTCTAAATGCCAATATTGCTTTCATACAACCAAGGTTCACGATATCGGTATTAGAACATAATACTAATACTATATTAATATATTGTTGGTACACTCAATAGGGGTTTAATTCGGCATACTAATATTCGATGTACCCCCTATATGCACTAGTTCGGTACTAGTACAATACGCCTATGTGCATTGATATAGGGCAATACAACAAATCATGAACTAATTAATCCTTTTTGCCAACAATTAAAGTATTGGTACCCATACTTGTACTCGGACCTAGTGGGTATAATACAAGCCAATACCATATGGCATGACATCGATATATGGTATGCCTCCTAACGTTAAACAAGAATGACAAAGCCTTAATCCCAAACTAGTTAGAGTTGGCTACATGAATCCTTTTTCTCCATTCAACTCTGTTCCGAATCATATTTTTTTGTAAGATGCAAAAATTTTAAGTCTTTCTTTATTATTTTCTTCTATGTGATTTTCGATCTACCTCTACCTCTTTTCCTCTCTACATGTATCAAGTCATTTTTTCGCACAAATGCATCTCTAGATCTACATTGAACATGTCCAAACTATTTAAGTCATCCTTCCCTTAATTTATTCTTGATGGGAGCTACTTCTATCTTTTTATAAATAATTTCATTTCTTATTCTTTTTTTTTTGTATTGCCACTCATCTATCTTAACATTCTTATTTCCACCACATTCATCTTATGTACGTGCATTTTTTAATTGCCCAATATTTCATGCCATAAAGCACAGATGATCTTATAGTTGTCTTATAAAACTTTTTCTTCTAACACTGGCACAACAAAATAAACATGAAATTGTTAGTGTATGCCCTAGATCCAATTGGATTGAAAGCTGTATACATTCTATGAATACAAATCAAATAAAATAGTTTCTTTATCTATTCAGATGTCTTTTATTTGAATATATGTATGTAAGATAAAGTCCAAAAGAATATGAATCGTGCATACGGAATTTGTAATAGAGATTACAAATTGTGAGATTCAAATTGCACGTTATGGTTCGATTCTTTAAACTTCCCTAGTCGATGTGTAGATGGGACTGGACACCATCGAACACCGTGAGACTGGCACATATTGCATATCCTCACCCTTGGGGTGAGCAGCTGATTTCACAAGCTGAAGTATGAAGATACTTGGATAGGTGTGTGGATGCTCGTTATTGTAACGATGCATTGGATGACCCGTACAAAGATCCCAGATGGATATTCTATATAGTGTCGATTGTTAATCTCTAAATGACGGTGGTGTGAGTGATCCTTTGACTTGAGATCTTCATTGCATCTCATGCGTGGAATGTCATGCTTTGATGGCATCCAAACGTCGCTCTAGCCACGGGTGACAAATATGGTGTCGATTGGGTATGACATGAAACACATGAAGATGGTGTTTGATCAAGATAGGATTCGTCTCCCTTGATAGAAAGGGTTATATCCCATGGCCACTTGATGGATTAAATTGATTGTTAAATCCTTGCAAGGTTGAGTTGGAATTCGAAATGATTTCGAAGTTCTAATTCATATGAGTCAATTTTTTCTGAGATCAAGTAAACAAAGATCAATTATAGGGTTGACACATTCCATACCACTGATTGATCTGGGATATGTGATGAAAGGATTTGATCATACGGTAACTATTCATTGACAGGTGTTGATGGTCACGTCAATAAAACCTTTAGCAGTTGGTGGTCATGATGCTTTGTTAGAGGCCTCTCATGATCTATAATCATGTTGTTGACTTGGACAAAGAGTTGTCCAATCATTCCTACGGTCTATGATTAGGACATGATTATTGCCAACATGTTAAAGGGCCTAATGGGTCATACGCATTAAGGAGAATTTTGGATGAATTAAAATGAGAATTAAATTTAATTTAATTCAAATAAGATGATCAATTAAATAATTGGGTGAGACCCAATTTAAAGAAGATAAAATAATAATGGATATGATTCATTATAGTAGAAGGAATGTTAAGGAGAAATTATTTGTGCATATGGCGAATAAATAATTGAATACCAAAATATGACTTGATCCATGTGATGGATGGCTCTGATTATTCGGGTATGGATGGCCAATCCCAGCCATGTGAAGATGGAATCATGCCCATGAGATGAGGCATGATGAATCTCTACGGTTCGATGATGAACACGTACAAATTGAGGCATGTAGTTATGAGATAACTAACTCCTTATTTCAAAGGCTGAGATTGTGACATTTGGATTAACGTTACCATGACATTACCATGAGAATGGGACAAGAGGTCTCTTCTTCTCCCTTGGAACGTTTTTTCTCACCCTATAGGTTCCTTTTTCCTAGGAAGTATGAGCAATGAGAAGAAAAAGATTAGATCTTTTAAATCTTCAGAGATATCTTCTGTATTTCTATAAGGGATTCAAAAGACGCTAGCACCCCTCTCTTCCGAAGTATCATCTTCATACCTCTTTTAAATCTTCAGAGATATCTTCTGTATTTCTATAAGGGATTCAAGAGACGCTAGCACCCCTCTCTTCCGAAGTATCATCTTCATACCTTGAAGGTCTTCATCCACTCTTCTCCGCGTTGATCACCGTTAAAGGCCGAACACGTAAACGGCTAGTGGCAGAGGATTCACCAGCTTCATCCTTTTCTACATCGATAAAGGACTCAGGTATGAATAAATCTAATATTTTAGATTTTATTTGAGATTTAATGAATATGTTCTTAAGGATCTGGGCATCGGAAATTTTATATTATATCTTCTTGTATATTTCATGAATTTGATTCATATCTAGAATAAATAATTCCCAATAGTGGTATCAGAGCCACCTTAGGCTACAGATTCATTAATCTGATAGGATACTTGAGTCAATATGATTCATAATATGAGTTTTTATTATGCTTAAAATCATGAAGAGTTTTCATATGTTGATAATAAATCTAAAATATAATAAAATGTTTATTATTTGATGATAAACAATATTATTTAGATTTATGCATGTTCATTATCATGTTAAATTAGAATAATTTGATATATGATATCAGAGATAAAGATTTATTATATGATAATAAATAATTAATTTAGATATAATCATATATGTGTCATGTTAAAATAGTAATTATTATTTATGCATGATAGATACTATATGCTGAAATCCTAGAAATCATGTTTAGGATTTAATTTTAACATGATTATTGATATGACTAAGATCTGATATTCTTATGATAATGAACATTGAAAACTTAGTTTGGATATTTTGATCAAGATAAGATTGTGATTAAATGTAATCATATGGAATATAAAATTTTATATTTTGAATCTAAAATCTTATCATGACAAGAATATGATTAGGGTTTGTTAGAGACATTAGGATTTACATGGGATGTGAAACCGACATGTCATAATATGTAATTAAATGATAAGAAAATTTAAAATCTGAATTAAGAATTCTTATCCTAATACCCTAGCTAGATCTTTATCTATAGTTATCATAAAATGTAATAGATGATAAAGATTTAGGAAACTTAGACTTAGCCCTATCATTGTTTGATCCTATGATCCCATAATTGATCTAATCAATTGGGCTTAACTACATTGGTGTCTAGAAAGGTTTGATCATGGTTTTTAATTGCTCCATTCGCTGCCTGGGAAAACCCATTCAATGGGATCGAAGGATATGCTAAATAGGACCCCATTGATCAGCTGATCTGGCCATTGTTAAGGAAAGCTCTTAATTGATTAAATTAATTAAGGTTAATCAGGATGGTAGCAATTGATTTGATCACATAATTAGGGTTCCTAAATTAGATAGTGATCAGGATCCTAATTTGATTAGGAGTCCCAATCATAAGATTGGATCTTATGAAATTAAGGTTAATTGAGATTAATCTAAAATCTACATCTAGGATATGTAACCTAGCATAGTACAAATGTTGTAGATGTAGATGGGACTAAGGGTGCAACTCGGGCTTATGAAACTCGGGTTTCCCTCAACCCTAACCCTAATCCTATTTATAAAATGTCACCCTAACCCTAACCCTAACCCTATTTGTAAAACCTCAACCCTAACCCTATTTTTAAAAATCGGGTTCGGGTTGAGTTTCGGGTTGGAATTCGGGTTGATAGAAAAAATATATATATGACAATCTAAAACAAACAAGCTTAACATTGCACAAATAAGCTAAAGTTTGAAACAAATAAGCTTTATATTGTACAAACAAGCTGAAGTTTGAAATAAACAAGCTTCACATTTCAAATTATGTCTAAAAATATACATATTTTACATAAGACTAAACAAAAAAAAGTACATTCTTAAACCAAAACATATTCAAAGTAATTCAAATGTTGCATAACATTTCAATAGCCACCATATGCATTGATGAAGTCACCTTTATCCTTCGGAAGCAGAAAATATTAAAACGATATAAAGAGCCAGTTAGAAGACCACATAAGTTTGGTATGAGAGATCTTTTCCAAATAGCGAGACTGCATTCGACATCCAAAGCTCTCTGATTTTTTACTCATCACCTCTTCCTAGATGTTTTAGTTTTCTGCTCATCACCTCTTCTCAGATGCTTTCATAAAATTTTGGCAAACTTCATATTAGAAGTTATAAATATCTCAAAGAAGATAATTTAAAAAAATAAAGATACTAGTTTGGCCCACCAACATTACATGATAAAATGCAATGGTTAAAGGTATATTGCTCATTTTAAAAGGTAATGAAGATTCTGATGGAATGTTCATACCAAGAATCATCACTTCCACAAAACTATTGTCAGCTCTACATACTTTAAACCTAACAAACAAGGCTAAATCATCACTTCCACAACACCAGTGGGCCTGCTGCTTGTGGCTTTGCGGGTTTGGGTTTTCTCGGGTTCAGGTTGACTGCAACCCTAACCCGGCCCAAGTTGTAAATCGGTCCGGGTTCAACCCGGATCCTTCGGGTTCGGGTTAAGCAAATTAGATTTTGAGTACTGCTGCAAATCGGGTTCTGCGGACCGGGTTCGGGTTGAACCCGGCCCAAGTTGCACCCCTAGATGGAACCTATATGTGCTAAATCCCTCCACGAATATTAAGTCATAAGCCTTCCATTGTTCACATGATACAAAATCATTAGGTCATGAGATTTGTCGTGCCAAAGCCAAGGTCGAGTGTACTTATGAGGAGTTGATTGTGGAATAATGGGTTGACTTAACTAGATTAGCTGGCATAATTGGCCAAAGTCAGGGTCAGTCTAATCTAGAGGCAAACTTTAGGGTGATCACATATGGATGTAATTGACAAGGCAATGTCCCCTAAATGATTTAGGAGTCATATTAGATGTGATTGATGATAATCTACCAAATTTGGCTTACCGATATTTGTTATGCCAAAGCCAAGGTTAAGGTAACTCAAATGAGGATCCTAGCCCACTAAGGAAATTGAATGCCAATTTCTCGAGATTAATAGAGAGGGCTATTAACCTTGATAAAATAGTGGAAGAAACTAACTTAATTAAAATCTAGAATTACCATATTAAGTTGGTGATTAGTATTCATAGTAATTGACTCGTTCTAATTTTATGTAGGTTATCAGAGAAACCATGAGTGTAAACATCAACTTTAGGAATATTTTAGAATCCAACAAATTGACTGGACTCAACTTCCCTGATTGGCTAAGTAATGTAAGGATCGTTCTCCGATCTGAAAAAAATTCTTTTTGTCCTAGATGAGGTTGCATCGGAGGTCCCACCAGCCAATGCTCCGACTGAGGTTCATGTGGCATACAGCCAGTATAAAGATGCTGAAGACATGGCCACATGTTTGATGTTGGCCTCGATGTCACCTGATCTTCAGAAACAGCATGAGCATATGAATGCTCAGGAGATTTTGATGTACTTGCAAGAGTTGTTTAGTGCACAGTCTCGATATGAGAGGTTTCAAACTTCTAAAGAGTTGTTTCAGTGCAAAATGACTGAGGATTCATCAGTGGGTGCCCACGTACTGAAAATGATCAATCTAATTGAGAAGTTAGCACGATTGGGTTTTGTGATGGATCATGAACTAAGTATTGACTTGGTTCTACAGTCATTACCTCCCAGCTATTCGCAGTTTGTTTTTAATTTCAACATGAACAAGCTAGAGACTTCTCTACCTGAGCTCACGAATATGCCGACGAATGCCGAGCCCAACATTAAAAAAGAAAAAGGGCAGGTTATGGTCGTGGAGTCCTCTGGCGCTCGTAAGAAGCGGCCAAAGAAGAATAAGGTCCAAAAGGCCAAGGCAACTAAACCAAATAAGGGCATTAAGAAAAACAAAGTAGCCAAGGGGAAGTGTCACTTCTGTGGCAAGGAAGGGCACTAGAAGCGAAACTGCAAAGAATATCTGGCTACCCTGAAAGAAAAGAAACATACATATCTATATTTATGATTGAGATATTTTCTTCTGTTACTTCTTATTCCACTTGGGTATTGGATACCGGTTGTAGATCTCATATTTGTATTAATATACAGATGATAAGAAGCAGTAGAAAGTTGGAAAAAAATGAAGTGATCCTGCGCATGGGAAATGGAGCAAAGGTTGTTGCTTTAGTTATAGGATCTTGTTCTTTGTTTTTGCCCACTGGGCTTGTAATGGAGCTTAATAATTGTTACTATGTTCCAAACATAACAAAGAATATTATTTCCATTTCATGTCTTGTAAATGATGGATATACATTTGAAATTGGAAATAAAGAAATTTTAATTTTTAAAAATAAAATATTCTTTGGTTCTGCTGAAATGTTCAACGGGATTTATGTTTTGAATTTACAATGCCCTATTCTCAATGTAGAAACTAAGAAATTAATATCAAATAATTCTAAGAACTCATTCCTATGGCACTGTCGTTTAGGCCATGTAAATGAAACACGTTTAACCAAGTTACATAAGGATGGCTACTTGGGCTCATTCGATTGAAAATCGTTTGAGGAATGTGAGTCGTGCTTACGTGGCAAAATGACTAAGTCATCCCTTACTAAAAAGGGTAAGCGAGCAACTGAATGTTTAGGACTAGTACATTCGAATATATGTGGTCCTATCAATATTCAGGAAATAGAAGGTTTTTCTTACTTCATTACATTTATAGATGACCATAGCAGGTATGGTTATGTATATCTGATGAAGCACAAATCTAAAGCCTTTGAAAAGTTCAAAGAATTCATATTCGAGATAGAAAAACAAAGTGGCAGAAGTATTAAGATACTTCGATTAGATCGAGGTGGGGAATACCTAAGCCATGAGTTCTTAGAATATTTGAAGGAGAATGAGATTCTCTCTCAGTGGACTCCTCCTGGTACGCTACAGCATAATGGTGTATCAGAAAGGAGAAATCACACATTATTAGATATGGTGCGATCAATAATGAGCCTTGCAAATATTCCAAAAATGTTTTGGGGTTATGCCCTACGCACAGCCGAATACACTCTAAACTGAGTTCCGTCTAAGTCGGTCAGCTCCACTCCCTATGAGATATGGTGTGGAAAGAAACCAACCCTTAGTCATGTAAGAATTTGGGGTTGCTACACTTATGTAAAGCGTAATGAGTCGGACAAGCTGGGAGCTAGATCCGACAAGTGTAATTTTGTGGGGTATCCCAAAGAAATAAAAGGATACTACTTTTACCATCCACTCGAGCAAAAGGTTTTTGTCTTAAGGCATGCCATATTCCTAAAGAATGAGATTTTTCTAAGAAAGAGCAGTGAAAGAAATATTGAGATTAGTGAAACTCAAAAACCACAAATTGACATAGACCGATTAGATGATATGGAGCAAATGTCAAATGCAGTGGGAGTTGAGCAAGAGACTCAACTCACATTCAGGCAATATTTACGTAAGCCTCTATCAGAAATGATGGAGCAATAAGTAGCTCCAAGTACACATCAGCTACGTAGGTCTAGTAGAACACATCATATTCCTGAGAGATATAGATTTCTTATAGAAGATGATGAGCCTACTAACTACAAGGAAGCAATTTGTGACATTGACTCCAAGAGATGGCTTGAAGCCATGAAATCTGAAATGGACTCCATGTACGACAACCAAGTATGGACTTTGGTTGATCCATCTGAAGGGATAAAACCCATTGGATGCAAATGGGTCTTCAAGAAGAAGACAAACATGGATGGTAATGTAATTACCTATAAGGCGAGACTAGTTGCAAAAGGTTACAAGCAAAGGCAAGGTGTTGACTTTGATGAAACCTTTTCTCCTGTAGCCATGCTTAAGTCCATAAGGATTTTGCTTGCGATTGCAGCCTATTACGATTATGAGATATAGCAAATGGATGTCAAGACCGCCTTCCTAAATGGTGATTTAGTGGAGGATGTGTATATGACACAACCTGAGGGTTTTGAGTCCATTGATTCTCAAAAGGTATGCAAGCTGCAAAGGTCCATTTATGGACTTAAGCAAGCCTCTAGAAGTTGGAATATACGTTTTGATAAAACAATCAAAAAGTTTGATTTTATCAAAAATGAGAATGATCCATGTGTGTACAAGAAGGTTAGTGGGAGTGTTATTGTTTTCCTGATATTATATGTAGATGGCATATTATTGATAGGAAACAATGTATCCTTGTTGCAAGAAGTGAAGGAATGGTTGTTGTCCAGCAAGTTCTCCATGAAAGATTTGGGAGAAGCAGCCTACATACTGGGTATTAAAATCTATAGAGATAGATTTAGGAGGTTGCTTGGATTGTCCCAATCAACATACATAGATAAAGTGCTAAAACGGTTTAGCATGGAGGAATCCAAGAAGGATTCCTGCCGGTATCGCATGGGATACATCTCTCTAAGGACATGAGTCCTAAGACCCAAATGGAGAGAGAGCACATGAATAGGATTCCATATGCCTTAGCAATCGGATCCATGTATGCGATGCTATGTACGAAACCTGATGTTTCTTATGCATTGAGTATCACTAGTAGATACCAGGCAAACCCTGGTGAGAAACATTGGATGGCCGTCAAGAATATCCTTAAGTACTTACGAAGGACTAAGGATATGTTCTTGGTTTATGGAGGACCCAAACTCATAGTTCAGGGTTATACGAATTTTAGTTTTCAGTCTGATAAAGATGATTATAAATCTCAATCAGACTATGCCTTTACACTCCATGGCGGTGAAGTCAGCTGGAAAAGTTCCAAGCAGGAGATGATTGCCGACTCTACGACCGAAGCCGAGTACATCGCAGCATCAGATGCAGCAAAAGAAGATGTTTGGATCAAAAAGTTTATCACTGAACTTGGTGTGGTTCCAAACATTACTGATCCAGTACACTTGTATTGTGACAACAATGGAGCTATTGCGCAAGCTAAGGAGCCAAAGTCCCATCAGAGGTCCAAACATGTACTCAGGAGATACCATGTAATTAGAGAGATTATTGGTAGAAATGATGTAAAAATAGAACGAGTCCCCACTGAGGATAATGTAGCTGATCCGCTCACTAAAGCCCTGCCACAGCAGAAGCATGATAATCATGTTAAGTCACTCGGTATTAAATACATGGGTGAATGGCTCTAGTGTAAGTGGAAGATTGTTAGTGTATGGCCTAGATCCAATTGGATTGAAGGCTGTATACATTCTATAAATACAAATCAAATAAAATAGTTTCTTTATCTTTTCAGATGTCTTTTATTTGATATATTTGTCTGTGAGATAAAGTCCAAAAGAATGTGAACCGTGCATATGGAATTTGTAATAGAGATTACAAATTGTGAGATTCAAATTGCACGTTATGGTTCGATTCTTTAAACTTCCCTAGTCAATGTGTAGATGGGACTGGACACCATCGAACACCGTGAGACTAGCACATATTGCATATCCTCACCCTTGGGGTGAGCAGCTGATTTCACAAGCTAAAGTATGAAGATACTTGGATAGGTATGTGGATACTCGTTATTGTAACGATGCATTGGATGACCCATACAGAGATCCCATATGGATATTGTATATAGTGTTGATGGTTAATCTCTAAATGACGGTGGTGTGAGTGATCCTTTGACTTGAGATCTTCATTGCATCTCATGTGTGGAATATCATGCTTTGACAACATCCAAACGTCTCTAGCCATGGGTGCAAATATGGTGTCGATTGGGTATGACATGAAACACATGAAGATGGTGTTTGATCAAGACAAGATTCGTCTCCCTTGATAGAAAGGGTTATATCCCACGACCACTTGATGGATTAAATTGATTGTTAAATCCTTGCAAGGTTGAGTTGGAATTCAAAATGGTTTCGAAGTTCTAATTCATATGAGTCAATTTTTCCTGAGATCAAGTAAACAAAGATCAATTACAAGGTTGACATTCCATACCACTGATTGATCTGGGATATTTGACGAAAGGATTTGATCATACGGTAACCATTCATGAACAGGTGTTGATGGTCACGTCAACAAAACCTTTAGCAGTTGGGTGGTCATGATGCTTTGCTAGAGGCCTCTCATTATCTATAATCATGTTGTTGACTTGGACAAAGAGTTGTCCAATCATTCATAGGGTCTATAATTAGGACATGATTATTGCCAACATGTTAAAGGGCCTAATGGTCACACGCATTAAGGAGAATTTTGGATAAATTAAAATGAGAATTAAATTAGATTTAATTCAAATAAGATGATCAATTAAATAATTGGATGAGACCCAATTTAAAGAAGATAAAATAATAATGGATATGATCCATTATAGTAGAAGGAATGTTAAGGAGAAATTATTTGTGCATATGATGAATAAATAATTGGATACCCAAATATGACTTGATCCATGTGATGGATGGCTTGATTATTCGAGTATGGATGGTCAATCCTAGCCATGTGAAGATGGAATCATGCCCATGGGATGAGGCATGATGAATCTCTACGGTTCGATGATGAACACGTACAAATTGAGGCATGTAGTTATGAGATAACCAACTCCTTATTTTCAAAGGCTGAGATTGTGACACTTGGATTAACGTTACCATGACATTACAATGAGAATGGGACAAGAGGTATCTTCTTCTCCCTTGGAACGTTTCTTTCTCACCCTATAGGTTTCTTTCTCTTAGGAAGTGTGAGCAATGAGAAGAAAAAGATTAGATCTTTTAATCTTCAGAGATATCTTCTGTATTTCTATAAGGGAATTCAAGAGGCGCTAGCACCCCTCTCTCCCGAAGTGTCATCTTCATACCTTGAAGGTTTTCATCCACTCTTCTCCGCGTTGATCACCGTTAGAGGCCGAACACGTGAACGGCTAGTGGCAGAGGATTCACCGGCTTCATCCTTTTCTACATCGATAAAGGACTCAGGTATGAATAAATCTAATATTTTAGATTTTATTTGAGATTTAATGAATCTATTCCTAAGGATCCTGGGCATCTGAAAATTTTATATTATATCTTCTTGTATATTTTCATGAATTTGATTCATATCTAGAATAAATAATTCCTAACAGAAATGACATGTGTCGGCCCAGTAGTAGTTCATGGGGCATATCAACACCCGTACCAATAGCTCTTTGATAGGAATAATGACCAATGATATAATACCCTAAAATAATCCCACATCCGATAGGAAAGAAAAAGTTTGAAGCACTTATAACTTAAGTTCATTTGCTACCAATTAACTTCCACTAAAGTTTTTAAAGCCATATGGTTTCAGCATGCTAATAGGTTAATTAGACCACCAGATGAGCTTAGAATATCAGAGCCGACTTGAGTTTGCAGAAGTTGATGGACATAAGAAAAAGCTACCCATAGGATGGTAGTAGAGTCTAGCCATAGCGTGGAGCCATCTTTGTAGCACTAATGACTCCGATGGTAGATTCTAGCTAGCTTGTATGTGACAAGGACATCGCATTGTAAGGGAAAAGATTGTAATACCTCAAAATAGTCCCTAATGGGAAAGAAAAAGTTTGAAGTGCCTATAACTTAAGTTTACTTATTACCAATTAATTTCCACTCGAGTTTTTAAAGCCATGTGGTTTCAGCCTAATAACAGATTTATTGGACCAACAGGTGAACTTGGTGTATTACAAGTAAATACTTGTATTTAAATCCTTGCATCTTTCTTTAGAACTTTTATGGTTATTATATTTTTTTCTTTTTTTTATCTGAAACTTGCCCATATCGTTTATATCTTCTCATCTTATGATAGATACCACAACGCACACCCCTCAGCCACCCTAAAAGTGCAAAAAGAAATGAAAATGAAATATAAACTTAAACAAAATAAAAAAGAATGAGTGAAATGGCACAATGTTGATTCTACCCATGACTAATGGAACATATACATGGTCTGTATATATTTATATTCTTGGTTTCTAGATGATATTACAAAAACACTAAAATTGAGGTCAGGTGACTGCCTATACTGTTTTACACTTTTTGACAACATCATAAGTCATGACTATCAAATTTTACATACATCAACCCTACAAAATGTTAAATAATCTATACTAAGCACAAAACAGTTATGAAAACATGGCTTTAAAAATTGATTGGTGCAGTCAAAAGAAATTAAAAAAACTAAATCCGCTCAAGTTGTTGGAAAAGGTCACATTAAGTCTCATTAGCAGAATAGAAAAAATTAACAAAAGTTTCTTTTAATTCCGTACCAATTAGTAATAAAAATAAACATCTACACCACTTCTAAAGTTTAATAGTTTTTTAGGGAGCAAGGCTGATACTCACTTGCCTGAATCAAGAGCTGAAATGACCGGTTGGACAAAATCTTCAAGCATTGGATCAATTGAAGAGGTTATGTTGCTCACGTATGCAATAGCTATGATACAGCAACCTGTTATTTGAGTGACAGACTAAAGGTCAAATCTGACACAATAAATCCATCTTATGACCTTTAACCAAAATTTTATAGCTAAGTGTGATTGTACGGGTCTATATACCACTAAAATATCCAACTGCCTGCATAATATTTGTTCCAAGTTTAAGCATTTGGGTAATATCTGTTGGAAACTGAGGTCCATGGTCCTGGTGGATAAAAATATTCATCATGATCGTTCTGTTGGATCATTTGCAATGTGTGACAAAACATGATGATATGAAAAAACGGTTCGCCAAAAATTGTAAGAGAAAAGCACAAACCAGAGAAAATTAGTCCTCCCTTTTACTCCATTTCCATTCACCAAAATGCTGCAAGGAGAAACACACTATTATTTGCAACTCTAGTTTTTTAAAACTTCAGAATTGTCAACAGCATATACCTTACTTGCGGAGGGCTTATGATACAAGATGATATTTCTAAATTATCTGTCTGAGCTACAAACAACCGCTGCAAGAAAAGCACAGTCAATCTATTAGATTTAATGTGTAATGTTCCTATAAATTCATTAAGTCACACACCTAACAACAAGGTGGTAACATATTTTCCGAAGTCCTAGTGAAGATGGACTCTGTATATCTAAAATATGTTTTAATACCACCAAGCCTGCCAAAATTATATTATAGACCAAAATAAGTTGGAAGCATACTCTGAAACCCCAAATTTCCCACCCAAATTACAGGCATCATTAATGGAGGTAGATACTCCTAAAACCATGATGATGCATGAAAAGTAAATCCATTTTTTCCCTGTGAAGCAATCCCCAGGATTTGAATGTTGGACTTTTTGAAGAGAAACCCCTCAGGAGTGAGGTGCCAACCAACTATGCCACCAGTTTTAGGCAAGTAAATTCACGATTCGGCTGGCCATAACATTCAGAATCAGAAGTCAATCACATAGCATGGAAAAAGTCTTGGAAAGGGGGGAAAAAGTCACTTTCTACATAAACTGTTGGGATACATGGACATTGAGAAAATAACATGAAAGCATCCAGTCCAGCCACAATTAATTGACAAAATAACAAGGTAGCAATTGAATAGCACCACCGTGAATCCTGCAAATCATCATAACAACAAAAAAACTAGAAAAAGGCACTATGACTGTAGAATCAACTAAATGAAGAATGAATCCTTATGAGTTAATTAAATTAAACAACCAGGGCACTGTAAAACTAGTAAACAATAGTTACATTCAAACTGATGTTTGCATGAAAAACAAGAGCTTTAACTTCAAACGAATCAGATCACATACAAACTTATGATTACATGAATATTTTTTCCACAGGATGGCCAAACAGAATTAAATGGAGCAATGTTTTCATGATACTACATGCACTACCAAAAATAAATTGGCTTTAAAAATGCTTACTATCCTTTCTCCTGGGGATATATTTTTTTCAATCTGAAAATCGGCCATCAATATGTCATAACCAGGCTACAGAACAGAAAAGAAAATGAGTTAATACTTGAACTGCTGAAGTTCAAGTTGTACACCAAAATTTCTAATACAATATATAGTAGAATATTCAAAAAAGAGAAGCAATTCTAAATGCAGGATTAAAATGCAATAATAAATATATTACAAGAAAAATTTGACAAAGCCAGCATTATTGGTATAGAGGGTTAATATCAAGTTGGCAGCAAATTACAAAATCTTGCTTATTCCTTTATGAATCATTTTCTAAGAGTGATGCTTCATCGTCGAACCTATCTTATTAGGGATTAGTATGGTTGTTGTGTTGTAATGAAGCCAAGAGATTAATACAATAAGAATTCATGGTCTCAGCAAGAAATAACTTCACCGCCATACAAAGGGACTTCCCACATAATACCACACCTCACTAATTCAACTTCCACGAGAGTCGAGCTCCTCTCGTACTTCAAATTTTCCCACAGCTCTATTTTCTTTTCCAAAATTTTCCTTTCTGGTCCATAAGCATATCCACTTGTCTTCTTTACCTCCTAGAGCATCAATCAAATCATAATTCAAGCCCACCATCTGGTGTACAAAATATACACCATTAGAAGTACCAAATACATGGAATCAAAGCAATCCATGGAATCATGTGTCACATTATTCATAAAGCAGATTAACAGATGCCCAAAAAAAGAGCTTTTTCGTAATGATGATAAACCCAATGACACAAGTCAAAGCACAGAAACAAATAATTTATCTTGAAATGATTTTGGCAGGAAAAGACTTCAGCATCATGGTCATAAAGCAAACAGACAAGTCAAAACACAGCAATAAATAATTTATTCTGCAACAGCCATTTGTATAATCCAAGTGCTTGCCACATTTCCACACCAAAAAGCATATCATAAAAACTTCATTGCTCAGACTTGATGATAACAGAAAAAATTCTAATCTTCAGATTACTGAACAAAAATAAATCCTTTTTAATCCTTGCCATCTGGATCCACCATTTTGTAGCTCTCTCTCTCTCTCTCTCTCTCTCTCTCTCTCTCTCTAATATTTTTATCAATTAAAAAGTAAAAAATTATAGGACAAGATCATGAGGCTCCAAAATTTATGCACAACAGAAAGATATGAAATAGATGATATAAATAGTTAAAGAAGGAAAAGATCAAACCTTTGCTTCCAAAGAAACAATGACATGACATAACTTCAACCGTGGATAAAACCTACAAACATAAATATCAAGAATGATAAATTTACAACCTTCAAGAAAAAATCATCAAGAATTCAGATGCTTATAGGAAATCAGCGTCACAAGCATGCACAAATCAGAGGAAAAAAGGTAATATGTCTAATTATAAGGCAGTTTTGTGATATAAACTAAAACAGCCTCAGTTTGTATTGTTATGTTTCTCCTCCAGAACATTACAGAGCATTGCATGCATCTGTCACCACTCTTCCAGTGCACATCCCTAGCAATGACATTATATAAGACAGGATTCTCCTCTCTTTTACTAATTTCATATGAATCAATCCTAGCAAAAAGACCAAGGCCAAAACCATAAGCAAGGAAACACTCCTCAAGTTGAATTCCTTTGCAATATAAAAAGATTTTTTTCAATAGTTCCAATGAAAAATAAAATGTATCATAGCAAATCTTCCTAAAAGCTATAATACATGAAGGGCATTATCTTTCAAACAATAAGAAGCTTAGCTCCCATAAAATGAGAGACTCTAGGTTCATCACATTAAAGCATATTAACTCAACAAACAAATGAAAAATGTAAAATCAAGGAAATGCAAATCCTACAAATGATTTCACACTCTCAAAACAAGAATTATGATTAGTATCTAAAACTAGTTGTAGGTCAATATGAGTCAATATGACATCATAAAGTACAAGAGGATAGATGTGATAACTATGTCATCCAAGTACTTAAATTTAGCTTCAACATACAAACATCCAACACAGAGAAATGACACTTGGGTACAGGTCCATAAGAAGAATACTTAGATACTGAAATGATTCACTTTACATGCACATCACACTTCCCTCTCTATAACCTAGTTGATAGTTGATGCCAAGGTTTTCGGAACCATTAATTGGTACCAATCAGTACCGGACCAATTGGTTTGGTATCAAACTGAACTGAATCAGCAACATAACATGGTTTGGGTGTTGCTGATGGTTTGGGCCGGTTTACCTTTTTTTATTTTTTAATAGTTTTTCAATGAGTGTCCCATGAGTTTCCATCCCTCTTCTCTCTCTTATTCTCATTCAATATCATTCAAGTAATTGTTATCCTCTCTTTCCTTTCCTTTTTTTTCTTTTCATTTACTTAAGATTTCTAAAGAAAAAAAAGAGAGATACTATCTATTTGAATTCAACAAAACATCAAAAAAAATTAAATCTTCTAAGAATAAAAAGTCAACTTTCCCTCTCACAAACAAATTCAAAGAACTTTAGGAAATCTCAATTTAGCAAATATCAAGTCAGAGTGCTTCCACTTTAATAAAAATAATAAAAATTCATTTAACTTAAAAATAATTAGAAAATAAAAAATAAAAAATTATCTTAAAATACAATTTATAAGAGGCTTTAGTCAATTCTTGGCCAAACTTATAGAGCTTTCAGACTTAGACGACAGCAATCAATCTCATATTGACCTATGCCGACTTAATCTACAACTCATCAAAACAATAAAATTAAACTTATCATAAATTTATAAGGTTAAAATATATTTTTAGGATTCAAATTATGACATATCACTAGACCGAAGGTCACAGAAGGTCCTCCAATCTAGTCATACATCATATTTTGAACCCTAAGAAATATATTTTAATCTTAGAATTTTATGATGAATTTAATTTTATTGTTTTTATGAGTTATTAACCAAATGGCATAGATCAGTGTGAGGTTCACTGTTATTGCAATCTCGTCTAAGTCTGAAAACTCTGTAAGTTTGGCCAAGCATTGAAAAAATCCTCTAAATTATATTTTAAGATAATTTTTTTAATATGTTATCTTCTCATCATTTTTAGGTTAAATTGATTTTCTAGAATTTTTATCTGGAGTGAAAGTACCTTAACCTAAATTTGCTAAACCAAGATTTTCTAAAATTCTTCAAAATTTTCTTGAGAGAAGGAGAGAGTTAACTTTTTGTTCTTAAGAAATTTGATTTTTTTATATTTTCATTAAATTCAAATGGGAGTATTTTTCTTATTTTCATAAGAAATCTTAAGAGAAAAAGAGGATGTGAGCTCATATGAGCCCACATACCACCCAGCAACCACCTTCCCCCAAAGTTTAGTTATACCTTTCATGGTTATGCAAACACCAATAATTCTCTAAACGTTTCTACAAGTTTCAAGGTTTATCTACAAACAATAAAAAAATCCTCTAAATTATATTTTAAGATAATTTTTTTAATATGTTATCTTCTCATCATTTTTAGGTTAAATTGATTTTCTAGAATTTTTATCTGGAGTGAAAGTACCTTAACCTAATATTTGCTAAACCAAGATTTTCTAAAATTCTTCAAAATTTTTCTTGAGAGAAGGAGAGAGTTAACTTTTTGTTCTTAAGAAATTTGATTTTTTTTATATTTTCATTAAATTCAAATGGGAGTATTTTTCTTATTTTCATAAGAAATCTTAAGAGAAAAAGAGGATGTGAGCTCATATGAGCCCACATACCACCCAGCAACCACCTTCCCCCAAAGTTTAGTTATACCTTTCATGGTTATGCAAACACCAATAATTCTCTAAACGTTTCTACAAGTTTCAAGGTTTATCTACAAACAATATGCAAGTGTCCGAAAGAAATAGCAGTATCACAACTACAATCAAAGCAATCATCAGTCACATGGAAGCACAAACATGCATAGAGGGGCAACAAGGAACATACTTATAAAGTAAAAAGATACTGAATCATTTCATGCTAATTGCTCTCCATCCTCCCATTCAAGTCATCAACAGTTTCAATTGGCTTCAAACTCCATTTTTCTAGATTAAAATGATAGGCTCTAATTAGCAAACTCCAGTTGTTTGTTGAACCAAAGCTGTTGGAACAAGGTTTTAAAGTAGATGATGGTGGACAAGCCTGTTAGCCACTTGCAGGGTATGTGCCATACCTAGCAGACATGCAGCATGCTAAAACCCAAGAAACAAAAAGCATCTACAAACATTTTTAACTAAAAATAAAAAGGGGTAGGTGTCATGCCTACCTACACCATGTTCCAATACTGGCTTCACATGGTATCCATTAGACGGTTCAAACTGGCACAGCCAACACCTAAATCCCTTATTATTTTAAATGTTTTATGTTCAAATTAGCATCTTGAACAAAGAGCTCTCATCTACAAGCCATTCTCAACTCAACTCAACTCATCTAAGCTAGGGATGGCAATTTTTCCCGTTTGGTCGTTTATCCGACCGATACTGTTTCTAGCGGGTCAAGAAATCCTCGATCTAAACGGCTTAACAAGTACAAAAATTACCCATTTAACGGCTAAATAGGTAAATGGCCGGGAACAGTATCCTCCACCCCATCCCCATCCCCGTTGACTTTAATATAATATTTAAATATATATATATATATATATATATATCAATATATTAAAATTTAAAAATTTAAAATAAATAAAACATATATACTAAAAATTCCTAGTAAAACACGTTTGAATCTCCATGTCTCTTCTCTTCTTTCACGCAGTTGCCCTGAATATCAAAGACAGAACCCTAGCGAACCGATCTCTCTTCCCGTTAGTATTTTTTTAAGCTTTCGGTAAATTATAAGTTTAATGGACTAATTTTATTTTTTTATGTAAACGATCAAACGGGTACCCACTGAGTACCCGTTTGATCGGCCAGTATCTCCATCTCCTTTCCGTTAACTATAATGACTTAACGGGAAGGGAACGGGAAGATTTTTTCCAACGGGAACGGGGACCGATAGATGCCGCCCCGAGCCCGTCCCAAGCCGTTGCCATCCCTAATCTATAAGCCTTTTTCCAACTACATGGTCGCCTACATGAATCTACTTCCTTCACTCCGACACTCAAATTACAAATAATTATATCGTTTTTAATTATTTTTGTTCATGTTAGTTTAAGTTACCTCTATCTCCATCCATACCATGGATTGTTAAAAGATCACTCTTTCTAATTGAAACATCTAAAGGTCTTCATTATATATTTTCAAACCACCGTAATCGATTTTCTCTCATTTTATCTTCAATTAGGGCTACTCCCATCATTTCTCTCTACAAGCCATTGTTGACAAAATTTAAGAAGAACATATAGGAATAACTGAGTGATACTTGACAATGATTGCTCCTTATTCTCAAAGCTCTACACAAAGTTACCTTCAGAAGTTCTGTGAGACCTGATATGTAATGACCTAACCTATCTCACAACTCACAATCACATCCAGCTCATCAACTTCCCCAAAAAGAGCAAGTGATCTCAAGATGTCATTCTACAATATTACATTCACATGCAAAGCACTGTCAAAGCCAGAACACTACTTTTACTCTCCAATGTCCAACACTTTGGTGAATTTAGCAAGAAAAAGAGATATCAATAGAAGTTCAGTAAATCCATGATACCATACAATCTTCTCTGGTATGATTTGCAGGTTTCATTTCTACTTTTAAATTTCCCAATAGTTAAGCAAGCAGCATCCACCAAAATTTCATGTTGAAAACTGCAACAATGTTGATGGTGCACTCATAAACTAGGAAGATGGTTGATAAATGGAATTCTATATGATTGCTTCTATTGCTTTGCTTGAGCTATCTGTAATGCTCCAGCCTTGCTTGTTCAGATAGGCCAAATATCAACTTTCTGTTAGGGGGATCACGCTTGACCAGACGGTTCAAGCTAAATTTTGTGAGGTGCCTTCCCTATACTGAAAATAAAGTGAAGGGAGGAATTAACAATCAAGAGACAACATGGAAGTTAAGGTTCTCATTCCACATGTAGCACTCTTGAATTTCTCCTAAAATAGTGGCGAAATAAGGGATTTCACCATACATTAAAGAAAATTAGCGAGACCTCAACCTCAATATGACCTTCTAAAAGATTGATCAATGTAGATAAAGGTTTGTCATATCAATCATACCTGTAAGGTGTCAAGGTTCAATTTGGTATGAACCGAACCAATCCAAACCAAGCAAAACCCGCCTTGTAGCCACTTGTTACCAACCCATACTACCTGGTACCAAGTGGTATTATGTTTGGGAGTAAGAAAATATACCAGCTTTCTATCTTGGTATGGGGTTCATACCATACCATACCAACCATATCATACACGACCAATAATGCACCAATATAGTTCTTGGTACAATTTAGATGATGTTGGTGCAGATCTTTCATCAGATGGGGATGGTTCATGAAAGAGTGATTTGACTAGATATAAATTATTGTCAGGAACAAGAGAAAACATAGAATATTACCTTAAACTAAGAGAAAGAGCCAAATAGTCCATGACAATCGCAAGTTATATAGTTTTAACTATTTTACAAGGGTCACACCCATGAGAATGGTATGCTACACATATTTAAGACATGAAGATAACTACACATACATATGGAGAATGGGAAAACATGCAATTTCTTTTTCATGTAATATCCATGTATAGAAGATGAGGTAAATGTAGGGCTCTAGCGAATCTAGAGAACAAAAATATCCAGGATGTGAAAACCCCTACATTGCCCTAAACATAATGAGGCTAACATTGATCATTTTAGTTTGAATCAATTAATGAACAAGAAAAGTCAATAATTTAGCAAGTTTATGTGGATATAGCATAGCTAAAGGTACAATGCAATACTATATTCTCATTGTCTTCTAAAAAAACCTTGAGCACCATGGCCATCACCCTCAAGGATTTCAAAAAGAGGTGAAACAAAATTCTTACTTAATGTCAAAATGTTGTATTAGTGTTTTTTTATGGGCCTAATTGCTGGACTGCTCGGTGCAGGAAAAAAATAAGGATTCCGTAGCTATAGGACTGTCCCATGTAATTTTGAAAAGAGGACTTTCAACGAATAACATTATCAATCACGACTGAAATGGAGATGGAAACCAACATCATGCATTTGGCAAGTTTGCTATTTTATTTTGGGAAGAAGTAAGAACCACAAATGTGTGGCTTTTAAATTCAACTCTCTAGCCCAATATTGCTATTCAAGAGAAGGAGAGGAACGCTTGAAAAGGAAATTATTACAGTTAAGCATCAAACTAATCTTTTTCATAACATGTTAGAAAGTATGATACTATGACTATTATAAACCCAAATTTTCTATTCACAAAACATAAAATTCACTAACAAAACCAAATCCATCTCATAGAAATGTTCATGAGAATTATTAAAGACAACAATAAAGTTATTACCTAGACATAACCTTCGAAATGGTATCTAATGCATTGCTTGCTTCTACAGAAATGCTCGTAGTCGTAAAAAAGCTGCTATATAACTACGGAACAAAAAAAAAGAAAAATGAAAAAAGAAAACATATTCAGAGGGGTCACCATTAGAAGGCCAAAGTAAAGAAACAAGATAGAGGTTACTAGAATATAATGTTACAAATTTTCTGACCTCATTTGTCATGCTAAGAAGTTCGTCAGCATCATGAATATGAAACCATCCCTTTTGGCAAGCATTCTACCAAAAAAGAGAAGATCGAGTAGTTAGCAAAACCTTGCAGAAGTGAAGATTTTTGCATACATAATAAGTATATAGGGCCAATCTGCAAAATGTCAGATCTAGCAGCAAGCCTCTATAGTTTTGTATTCACACATAAGTTCAAAATGTCAGATCTAATAAGATATCCTCAAATCTCCTAGTCTCTCATTGTGACTATAAATCTTTCGCTGTTGTTCCTGTTGAACTTACAGATCTTAAATCTTTTATAATCTTTAGTCATCCTCCTTAGAAATCTTTTATTCTATCATTTACTACCATAGGTCTTCTAAGTTGTTGGAAGAATTTGCATTCAACAATTATATACTGGATAGCATAATGCACTCCAAATTTTCTACAGGAGAAACTCTATGCAAAGTGACCACAGTATAGTAATAAGATCATGGATCTGCACCAGCCCATTAATAGTGCTGGAAATATTTGTTTTTAAATGGGGATGCCTCCAGAACAGAGAAATGATGGCATCCAAAACACAGAAATAATGGAAAGTAACTACAAAAGAAAAGGTGCGATACAAGCAAAAGTCCCATTGCAAAGGTATAAAAGCAGGGGAAAAACTTGTGAATAGCTGATAGTGACTGATAATTCTCACGCCTTTGTTTCCGACCAAAAAAAAATGTCTGCGTAACAAAACATACCTTGACAGAAATCATTAGCACCATAATAGCTGATTGAAGAAAACTGTTGTTTCTATGCTTGTAGACCTTGGATAGAAATAAAATAGCATAACAAAACGAATCAGGAACAAAAATGATAAACGAAGAAAACTTGCACAGAGTGAAAGAGAAGGAAAAGTTGTACCCGAAAAGCTATGCATATAAAAACAATTAAACTTCAAGCAGTTCACTGTTTAATTTATGCTCATTTATTAAGAGAACTCACAACCATGCACTGAGATCATTTACTTCTATCAAAGATAAAATGATGAAGAGTTTCCATGTTCTACCCCTTAAGAAAACTGCCTAACATTTTAATTCCCCTTCAGACAAAATCTAAACATGCTGAATAACATGTTTCCCTCTCTTCTTGAATAAAAATAGAACTACAAAGAATATTTGATGTCTCTAGTAATAATGCAGATGGGTTTTCACAGAGAGAGAGAGAGAGAGAGGATAATTTGGTCATATAAGCTTACCAAAATGCATTCCTAGTTTTTTTCTGAAAAATATTAGGCAGACCAAAATTGCTTTCATAATAATGCATTCATCAAAACTTGCCAAAGAGAAGAAAAATCTAATGCAAATCAAATAAGGGCTGAATTAAGAAAGAATTTTGCTTAAATATATTCATTTCTTCAGGTCAATATTCCCCTGATGAAAATTTATTTAAAAAAAGTTCTTATGTATATTTAATTCAGAAAAAGAAAAGGTGAAGAGATGTCTTGGACTGCGGATCATTGGTACGCTATTTTTCTCATTGCATTTTTTTATTAAAAAAAAGGTATCCTTGAAAATATTATTCGTGAATTCGTGATCATAAGATCCAATACCACATCTTTTAAGTGTTGCCATCTCATATTTGCGTCACAGCAGCGTTCAATAGAGACATAGACGTCATACCCATTACATACATTATCCTCTAATACATTCCTAGTTTTATAAGCGTCCTTAGTTTAAGTACAATAAGGAAAATAAAAATAAAAATTTAAAAATATACATTATTGAATAATTATGGCATGCACGTAAATAAAAAGTTATAGCTGTAAGAATGCAAGAAGGTGCAATTGTTACATCATAGATTTTTTGTCCACTCTTAGAAGAAAAAAAAAAGCAAAAATAAAGGCTATGATTAACGTTATCAAAAGAAAAGAAAGAAAGAAACAAGTCCTCTCTCTAGAAAGTAAACCATCTCGACGAGCTATTTTTTAGAAAAAAGGACAGAAATAAAATCCCCAATTACAAAAAGAATACCTCTTTTACAAGGGAAGGTAAAAGATGAGCCACTGCAGGAACATAGTTGTTGGCCAGTGCATGATCAATACCTCTGCGTTGGTAAAAGTAAATTATATCAAGTATCGAAATAGCAATAGGAGCATGACTCATTCCTTGACAACAATAAAATAAAAAAGAAAACAAAATGACTCGCCAGACAAATATAGAAAATCAACACAGTTGGAAATCTGCAGTCCACATAAAGGAAATCATCTCGAACTTTTTTATATAAAAATATGTGCAAAATAACAAACAAACAAAATAAAATGTTTTCTCTTTCCTCCAATATGATATCAAAGAAAGAAAAAAAAAGTAATCTAGCTGTGATATTTGTAAACGGAAAAAAAAATCAAAGAACAAAGAGAATGCATCCGCTCATCCTAGAACAGTGGAAACAGCCATACATTGTTCTTGATTCTTGATTTTACAGCGCCAAGAATCCAGGTTTACGGCTCTCCATCCATGATAAAATCCCAACCACGTATTGAAAAAAAAAAAAAAAAATTCAAGAAAGAATCGGAATTCGAGAGAGAAGTAGGGCTAGTCTGATACCTGGCGACAAAGAAACAGGGACGGAAGAAGCCTTTCGGGGGAATCCCGTTCTTCAGGAGAAAACCAAGACGCTCCACGAGGAGCTTGAGGAGGGTGGAGTTGAGTGCGGCCGGGGACAAGCCTCCGCTGAGCGGAGCGGCGGCCACCGAGGAAGAAGCGGCCGTCTCCGCCGCCATGGCTGGCGGCCGCTGCGGTGGACGTAGGAGCGAGGGAATCGCGCTCGCCATCCTCCTCTCTCCACGTCGCTCAGTTAAGTGAACCTCCCCCTCTCGCCGGACGTTTCTTGGATATAGCGCGGATTTCCTCCGCGTCTTATATAGCGTACGAGAATACCGTCAAGATGATTAAGGTCCAGGCAGGCCGTTGGATTGGCTTCAGTTCTACGTGGCGCAATCTGAAGGCATAAGCGTAAGCAGAAGCCGACATTGTTCTCGGCGCCGACTTGCTCCGCACGCATAATCGAGGTAGCGTTTTATTTACGCTTTTGCCCTCGCAGCCGCTCCTCTCCGAGTCGGTGTCGAACCACGTTCGGACGGCGTAATAACGAGCACGTCCACGTTACGGTTACAACTTACAACCATTAGCTCCGTTTGGATGGAGGGAAATGCTGGGAGGAAAGAAAATGATGATATATATATATATATATATATATATATATATATATATATATATATATATAGAAAAAATTTAAAAAATTAATAATTTATAATAATAATAATAATGCTCTTATTACATATTTACATTTTTTTTTTAAAGCCTTTTTTTTTTGAAAAGATCAATATCAAAATGAAAAAAAAAAAAAAAGCATGAAGTAGCTTTAATTGAAGATAAAATGAGAAAAAATTGATTACGGTGATTTGATATATACAACATAAACCTTTAGAAGTCTGGTTAGAAAGAATAATCTTTTAATAATTTATGATAAGGATAAAGGTAAAGTAGACCTAAACTAATATGAACAGAAATAATTAAAAAAATATAACTATTTTTAATTTAAATATCGATTTGGTTCTGAATAGAGCAAAGAGAAAGCACATTTATATAGCCGATCCTATATAGTTAAAAAAAAGGCTTAGATGAGTTGAGCTGAGTTGAGCATCCTTCACTTTTTTTTTTTTTTTTTTCATCCAAACAAGATATATTTTATTTTTTTCTACTTTTTATTTTTTTTCTACCGTTTTCTCTTCAAACACAGTAGGCAATGAGCATAGGGCTACAATCGAGAACCGAGCTTTTCCGTGCTCAAGTTTTGCTCATTAATAAATACTCGAGCTCGAGCTCATTTAAATTTGAAAAATAATG
Organism: Calamus simplicifolius; assembly: GCA_900491605.1. Classification (NCBI taxonomy): domain Eukaryota; kingdom Viridiplantae; phylum Streptophyta; class Magnoliopsida; order Arecales; family Arecaceae; genus Calamus; species Calamus simplicifolius. Next base: position 335,549 of record UESW01004827.1, on the reverse strand, counting down.
TTCAAGCTCGGCTCGAGCTCAATTACTAAAAGCTCGGCTTGACTCGAGCTAGCTCATTTGGTATGGTTAGAAAGCTTGACAAGCTTGACTCAGAAAAACTCATTTCAAGTTGACTCAAATTAAACTTGTTTAAAGCTCAATTCAAAAATTAAAAAAAATTAATTTTTTAATCTAAAAAATAAAAAATAAAAATAAAAAAAATATTTTATTCACGAGCTTATTTTAAAGTTCATCTGATAAATAAGCTAAACACGAACAAATTTTTACCGAGCGAACTTCAAGTAGCCCGTGAGCGGCTCGCTTAATTACAGCCTAGCGAGCGGATCTCAATTAGAACAGCTGGTCTGCAGACATGCCCGCCACATTATACGATTCTACGTGGGTCCCACGTCACACGGCTGTGACGGTCGGCGGAAGCGTGTCATGAAAAGGGACATTGTTCCCGCCCCAGGTTGCGACTCCCAATAACCTTGCTCCCATAGGGCTCGTACCCGAGGAAGGAGGGGAGCCTTGGTTCAGAGAACGACGGAGGCGTAACGGGACCGGGAGTTAGCGTGACGGTTTCCAGAATGGAAGGAATGCGGTAAAAGTAATGTTGCTTTGAAAAAGACTTTGCTTCATCTTTTTTTAAAGAAGCAAACGCGCATTAAATGTATAATAAATCGTTCATCCATGTCATCATGTGTTAAAATTTAATAAATTTTAATGCTCATCATATGAATTATTTAATATGCATTTGCTATATAAAAAAATGGTACAGTAAATTTTTTTCTTGTTACCTTATATAGCATGCAAACTGTGTTAACTTTTTACCGGATTTAAAGAAAAAAATTTTTTAAAAAAATAATAAAGGACCCACGCAAGCAATTAATGCTCGCATGGGACGAACGCTCGCTAACGAGCGTTCGCAAAACGTTCGGCGAGCGTTCCATAATTTAATTCCCAGAAATGCTCGAGTGTTTACTTGAGCGTTTCGCTTTTTCTTCCATTCTAGGTAACAAGGTTTAACGGTAAAAATATTATACTAAGAAAAAAATAGAAGTAAAAAATTTTAATCTAAAAGCTTTATTCAATTGTTGAAGATCCTGTTGCTCCAAGTACTATTATTTTATTTGGGCATCTGAAGTTTCATTGGGTTTGCACTTTCATCCGATCGTGCTCGCGATAGAAGGATCGGATCGAGCCGATCGTTATACCCCAAAGGATCAGATCGAGACGAGGTGCCTTCCCTATACTGAAAATCGCCAACAAACGAGGGGCCGAAAACTTGTCCTTAGTGTAGTGTCTAACACGCCTCGATCAGTTTGATTCTTTTTAACTTTAGTTTATATTTTGAATTTAAATTTTAGATTAATTTTCTAGCATTTTCTAGAAAAGGATTTTTGTAAAATCAAAAATAATTTTCTAACAGCTAAGGACAAGTTTTCCTATCATTAGAAATTGCTAGATTTTATTATAAGTATTTTTTTTAAAAAAAAGTGTTTTGAATTTAAAATTTAAAATTAAAATTTAAATTTGAAATTCAAATTTTGAAATAAAAAAATTGAAACTCAAATTCAAAATTGAATTATTTGAGTTAATTTTTGCTTAGTGGTTTTATTATTATTGCAAGTAGTTTCTAGATTTAATTCTTTTGAATTTAAATTTAAAATCTAGAAATATTTAAAAATCACTAATTTAAAAAATTCAAATTATAAGGCTAAACCTTTAACTTTTTGGTTGTGTAGAACAAATTAAGCAACCAACCTTTTCAAAATGGGTTCTGATGATCTTAGTGCAATCAAACCTGAAAAATTTAATGGATCATTCTTTAGGAGGTGGCAAAGTCAAGTGAAACACTGGCTTACCACTTTAGGCTTATTTTTGCCATAGAATTACCAAATCCCAAATCCAATACTCAATAAGGTTCTTCTAGTGTAGTTGATACTTCCTCTTTATCAACATCAAAAACACCCCAAGAAATAGATTTTCATCGTAGACAGAATTTTAAGTGCCCTATTAATCTTTATGATGTCTACCTTCTACTAAAACTGCTAAGGAACTATGGGTGCTCTTGAGGCTGAATATGGGATGGTTGATGCTGGTCTAGATTATTCACCATCTCAAAATTTTGAAAGTACATAATGGTAGATTCCAAACCTATTAGTATACAAATTCATGAATTCCAAGATTTTCTTAGAAAGTCTGAGTTGACTGGCTGTAGTTTTTCTGAAAACTATAAGGTCCAAGCCTTAGTAGATTCCCTTTCATCATCTTGGTCATCCTTTACTCGAGAGCTAAGCCATAAGCAAGGTAGCTTGACCCTAACAGAAGTGATTAACTTTATTAGGATTGAAGAAGAACACCGGCTTAAGCTCAATCAAAATCAAAAGACCGACCTTGGACCTAAAATCCATCTGACCGAGTCAAATCCAACTCCAAATCAATTCAAACCTAAGGGAAAGAATTTTAAGAAGAGGAAATTTCAATCTAGATCCAACCAATCATACAAACCTCCTCAGAACCGACCAAACCAGAACCGACCGAATCAGAAGTCAAAGAATTATAAAGGTACATTCTGCTTTGTGTGCGGAAGGACAAATCATGTGGCAAAGGACTGCTACCACTGAAAGACTGAACCATTGAGGAAATCACCTAAACCACAAGTTAACGTAGTTGAGAGTGGTGCTGAGCCTTCTTTCAGGTCGATAAATTCAAAATTCTTAATTAACTCAACCCAATCTTCTTGTGATTGGTGGCTTGATTCAAGAACTAATGTTTATGTTTGTTTTGATCGCTCCTGGTTCTCTACCTTTCAGGAATCAAGTGGAGGAGGTGTGACACTTGGGAATAACTCTTCAGCACAAGTGCTTGGGAAAGGTCAAGTGGATCTAAAGATGACATCTGGGAAGATCCTGGTCCTTCACGAAGTGTTGTTAGTTCCTAGTGTTAGAAGAAATTTGATTAGTGAATCTCTCCTTATATCTAGAGGATATAAAATTGTTCTAGAGTCAAATAAAGTTGTAATTACTCGTAATAATGAGTTTGTTGGTAAAGGCTTTGTTTGTGAAGGTCTTTTCAAATTAAATGTATCCTGTAAGTTATCTAATAAAAGTCCTCTTCTTTTTAATGTTGAATCTTCAAATGTTTGGCATAGTAGACTTGGTCATGTGAATTTTGATCATATTCATTACATGACAAATCTTAATCTAATTCCTAAAGTTCATATTGATAGAAAGTTCAAATGTGAAATTTGTATTCAAGCCAAGATGCCAAGAAAACCTTTTAAATCAATAAATAGGAGTTCAACACTTCTTGAATTAGTTCATAGTGACGTATGTGACTCTACCAAGTTTCCTACATAGGAAGGAAGTCATTACTTTGTAACATTCATAGATGACTTCTCTCGATATTGTTACATATATTTGATAAAATCTAAGGATGAAGTATTAGATAAGTTTAAGATTTATAAGGTAGAAGCTGAAACCCAAACTGAGAAAAAGCTTAAGAAATTTATGTCAGATCACGGTGGTAAATATACCTCAAATGAAATGACTCTATTTTGTCAAGAATATGGGGTTATTCATGAAGTTACACTACATACTCTCCTCAGTCCAATGGTGTAGCTGAACGGAAAAATCGTACATTAATGGATATGGTTAACTCAATATTAATATGTTGAGGCGTACCTGAGAACTTGTGGGGGAAGCTCTTTTAGCTGCATGTCATATTTTAAATAGGATACCCTTTAAGGATAGTCCTAAAACTTCTTTTGAGCTTTGAAAATGTAGAACACCCAGGCTAGATTATCTTAAAGTATGGGGATGCTTGGCTAAGTAGGAATACATGAACCCAAGAGAAGAAAAATAGGACCTAAAACCGTAGATGCTATCTTTATAGGTTATTCCTTAGATAGCAGTACAAATAGTTCCTAGTGATAAACTCTGATATAAGTGGCATCTCAAATAATACTCTTATCGAATCAAGAGATGCTACTTATTTTGAAAATGATTTTCCTTTCAAGAACCAAGTACCAAAACAACTCTCTTCTAATCCTTTCTTGGTTCATGATTCTTTAAAAGCTGGGTCCTCTAATGAGTCAAAGAAAAGGAAAAGATCTAATCTTGAAGGTGGACCTTCTGAACTTAGGAAAAGTTTAAGGATAAGGAAAGAAAAAGATCTTGGTGAAGGTTTCTTTACTTTCCTAGTCGAAGGCGAACCTTCTTCTTTTTCAGAGGTGATGTCTTCTCCTTATGCTCTTTTTTGGAAGGAAGCTATTCTTTCTGAATTTAATTCAATCTTACAAAATGAAACTTGGATCTTATCTGATTTACCCCCTGGAAGTAAACGTTTAGGGTGTAAGTGGGTATTTAAGAAGAAATTTAGATATGATGGTTCAATAGAAAAGTAGCTAGATTAATAGCCAAAGGGTATAACCAAAAGAAAGGGTTAGATTTCTTTGATACCTATTCTCCTGTAGCTAGAATAACAACTCTTAGATCACTTCTTGCTATTGCTTATATTCATAAGTTAATCATTCATCAAATGGATGTAAAGACTGCGTTCCTTAATGGAAATCTTGAGGAGGAGATCTATATGGAACAACCTGAAGGTTTTGTTGTAAAGGGACAAGAAGACAAGGTTTGTAAACTTATCAAGTCCCTTTATGGTCTTAAACAGGCTCCTAAATAATGGCATAAGAAATTTGATCAAATTATTCTATTTTTTGGATTTCAAATCAATAATCATGATAAGTGTATCTATTCTAAAATCATCGACAATGATTGTATAATCCTTTGCTTATATGTAGATGATATTTTAATTTTTGAAACATCTCTTAAAATTATTTCAAGTGTTAAATCTTTCCTCTCTTCTAAGTTTGATATGAAAGATTTAGGAGAAGCGGATGTAATCCTAGGGATGAAGCTTATCAAGTCCCATGAAGGGATAGCTCTCTCTCTTTCTCATTCTATAGAAAAAATGATCAAGAAGTTTGGTTATTCCAATCTTAAATCAATATCTACTCCTTTTGATCCAAGCTTTCACTTAAAAAAAATTTAGGTGACCCAATTAATCAATTAAAATATTCTCAAATTATAGGATCTCTCTTGTATGTAGCAAACAGGACAAGACCTGATATTGCCTATGCTGTAGGAAGGCTTAGTAGATATAATCAAAATCCTGATCAATCTCATTGGATAGCCTTAGAAAAGTGTTCCGATATTTAAAGGGAACACTTAATCTCTCTTTGATGTTCACTGAATACCTGAGGTGGTTGAGGGTTACAGTGATGCTAATTGGGTCATTGATTCTCGTGATTTAAAATCAACCACTGGATATCTCTTTCTTCTTGGCAGTGCTGCTATTGCTTGGGGATCCACTAGGCAAACTATCATTTCTAGAAACACCATGGAGGCCGAGTTGATAGCTTTGGATACCACCTATAATGAGGCAGAGTGGATAAAAAATCTAATATCAGAGCTACCTTTGGTATCTAAGCCAGTTCCAGCTATATCAATCCATTGTGATAATAAGGCTGCAATTGAACTGACAAATCAAAAGAGTACCAATAAAAAGATGGATCGCCATATACGGCTTCGTCATAAGTCTATAAGACAACATAAGAAAAATGATGTTATCTCTTTGGAATTTGTCAAATTTGAGAAGAATTTGGCAGATCAATTAACCATGGGATTATCTAGGAGTGGAGTTCTAGATTCATCGAGGGGGATGGGGCTTAAGCCCATTATTTGGTCATCAGCAGTGGATACCCAACCTCTGTGATTGGAGATCCCATGAATGAGGTTCAATATGGTAGAAACGAAGCTGATTGAGTGATCGTGTTAGAGCACAAATTTTAAATTTTTTTTTAACTCATCCCTATGATGAGTGCCCTTATAAAGTGACAAAGTAAATTTGTGTAAGGTTGAGTCATTCTCTTAATAGATCCGAGGTAGGTTATTGCAGGGTATTAGTTACAAATATAATATGAGGATTCACCTATATGAGAATTGTCATATTAGGCCGTGACTAAAGGTTTGGGCTAACCTTAAGAAATTCTCATGAAAAATCAAGGTACTAAGCGCAAGGCCTTTAATATACACTGACCGCTTAAACCCAATTGATTCATGCTCTGTGTATGATTAGTAGAAGTATGAGTCAAGGACCTAGTTCAAGGTCTAATCCACTATGGTTCCTTCAATGTATACAATCAACACTAAGTGAGGCTCAAGTCCACAAGACACCTCACCTATTACGAGGTATAGGATGCCTAAAAATTAATATTATTTATTTATTTTTTTTATTTTAAAACTTTTATGAGAAATTGTTGACTTTTACCAATTTAAAAAAGAAAAGTTTTTTTAAAAAAAACAATAAAGGACCCACACGAGCAATTAATGCTCTCATGGGACATTATCTCGCCAGCGAGCATTTGCGGAACGGAACGCTCGGCATTCCGTGATTTAATTCCCGAAAACGCTCGAGCGTTTGCTCGAGTTCTGCTTTTCCTTCCATTGTGGAGGAACTGGAACAAGGCCTAATGGCCAAAAATATTATTATATATATATATATATATATATATATAAAATTCTAATCTAAAAAGTTTTATTCAATTATTGAAGATCTGTTGTTGCAATGCTTAGAGTTGGAAGTTTGTTTCAACAAGCTATTGTGAAAGCTACTGGTGGTAAAAGATTTATTTAACTATTATTATTATTATTTTTATTTAAGCATCTGAAGTTTCATTTGGTTTGCATGCTCGTGGTAGAAGGATCGATCGTTGTACTTTGGGGATAAATCGCCAACAACCAAACGAGGGGCAAAACTTATTCTTAGGGCAGTGTCTAACACGTCTCGATCAATTTGATTCTTTTTAACTTTAGTTTATATTTTGAATTTAAATTTTAGATTAATTTTTTAGTATTTTTTAGAAATTTTTTTTTTGTAAAATTAAAAATAATTTTCTAACAAACTGAGCTCGGCTTTTGGCGTGGAGCCATTCTTGGATTGCCTGGGCCTGTCATGCGACCAGACCAGTACGTCGGGAGGCGGTGTGACCCAGAAATACGCACCAGCACTCGTTGATTGACCCGGTCTACGAGCTGCATTCTGGACCTGGCCAAATTTGGCTCCGACTTTGATGTTTAATCTTTCCATTCTTGTACTGAGAACCCTCCTTTTAGATATTGTATTTATCTATTTTTTAAAAAAATTAATGAATATAGAAAATAATAATAAAGATGGTAATGCCATGACAGTGCAAAAAATTAGAATGTGACTTGACTCCCATCGCTTGTGCCATTGTGCCAAATGCAATATCATGTATAAAATATGATGTGGCTAATCAAGCCGCGTTAGAGTTAACGAATGCAATTGACGAAACCCCCACCTGGCCTCCGAGCCCCCTTCGGCCTCGGCCTCCGAGGCTCCTCGACCTCGGCTTCTGAGTCCGAGGTTTCCTTGGCCTCAGACCTAAGTCCTCTCGGCCTCCAGCTGCGGGTTCCCTCGGCCTGGACCTAAGTCCCTTCGGCCTCGGACCTAAGTCCCCTCAGCCTCAAGCTGCGGGTCCCCTCGGCCTCAGACCTAAGTCCCCTCGGCCTCACGGGTCCACTTGGTCTCGGACTTCAGGTCCCCTCGGCTCGAACCTAAGTCCCCTCGGCCTCGACCTCAAGTCCCCTTGGTCTCGGACTTCATCCCCTCGGCCTCCAGCTACGGGTCCCCTCGGCCTCGGGCCTCAGGTCCCCTTGGCCTCGGATCACAAGTTCTCTTACCTCGAGCCGCCTGATACTACACGTGGCCCACCAACTGTCTGCAGCTGCCACGTGGCCTACTAACCGTCTGCAACTACGCCTGGCCACTACTCGTAACAGTGCACGCCTGACACGACTAGACCCACCTGCCACCTGTGGCACCGCCCCTGGCAGGTGGCTGGCGGGGCGAGATACCTAACATGCGCAATATCGGTTGTGACTGTCTTTGTCAGCCTGGCCACCTATCGCTACTGAACAACAGCACCTCAAAATTAACCACCTTCTAAAAGCGAGAAAGGGGACCTTCGAACAGGTATAAAAACCTACACTCACAACGAGGAAGGGATTGAACTCAAGCTCTCTAGCTATTTTTCTACCGGTTCTTTTCTTCACTGTTTCAAATCGCTTACTTGAGCATCGGAGGGTCCCCACCGATGCAACCGGTCTCCAGGAACTTTCTTGCAGGAGCTTCTTCGAGGAGGAGGATCTCTGTTTCTCGACGTTGGAGGAACGTGACTTGGCGGCAATAGATTGGCGTGCCAGGTAGGGGGGAAGAGAAGAAAGCTTCGAACCAGTCATCTACATATTCTTCTTCCCCGAGCAGTCAAGAAGATGGTGGTGACACGTGCGCAGGAGGTTTCTATTAGCCATGCCGAGGGGCATCGTCAGGGGGCTGATCCGCCGAAGGCCGGTCCCCTCGCTCCCTAGGCCGGCATCCCCGCACCACGATCACCACCACCGCGCAGCAGGATAATCGGATCGCTGCTCTCGCCATGCAAGTTCAATCGCTGGTGGCAGCGGTTTAGGTTCTGCAGCAGTAGCCGGCAGCCGCGTAGCGGCAGTCGGAGCCACCCTCATCGATCCCGGGGATGGTCCAACCCAGCCAGCATTCTTCTCGGGGAGGTCTCCCCTCCAAAGGTCCGCCACCGCCATGCTTCGCCTAGACATCATCGCCGAGAAGCCTCTAAGAGGCCTCGGTCCCATTCTCGCCACACCAGCGCTTCCTCTAAGCGGCGGCACGGGAAGGAGGCGGAGCGCACCCATCTGCATCACCGCCACCCCTCATCGTCCTCGGAATCTTCAAGGGAGGGGTCCTTTGATGGCCGGATAGCTTGCTGGGCTGAGCACCGGCTAGATGAATACAACCAGCGGTTGGAGAAGCTCAGCCGCAGGTCACCAACCCGCCGGAGGTGGATTACGACAGTCGTCCGCCGCTGTCCTGCCGCATCATGGAGGAGCCGATCTCAACCCGATTCCACCTCCCCTAGCTAGACCCATACGATGGCACCACCGATCCCCTGGACACCTGGAGAGCTACAAGGTCCTGATGCAGGTCCAGGGGCAACTGATTCCCTGCTTTGCATCGCCTTCCCCACCACCCTGAGGAAGGTGGCCCGAGCTTGGTACTTCCGCTTGCCACCGCACAGTATCAACTCCTTCAGCTGGAGAGGGCCTTTTTGGCTCACTTTGACGCATGCCGAAGATCCCGCGAGTGGCGAATAGCCTATTCTCCATCCAGCAGAAGAATGGAGAGTCGCTGAGGGACTTTGTCGCCCGGTTCAAGGAAGCCGCTCTTGAGGTCTACAACCTCGAGGATTCTGTGGCCACTCTGGCCTTGAAGCGATGGCTCTGCCCCTTCCGCTTTGCCTACTCCCTCGACAAGAAGCCGTCCGGTTCCTACACCGAACTGCTAAGTCGGCGCAGAAGTATCTTCACGCTGATGAAGCCAACTCCTCCCTACGCGAGGCGGATGGGAGTTCCAGCAAGAAGCTGGCCCATCCCGAGCCTGCTGAGGCTCGCCCCAGGAGGCCCAAGCCTCCCCACCGACCAAACAAACAACCATGAGCGCTCGCTCCCAGGGAGCGATCTTACACTCCACTGCTCGCCCAATATCCCACATCCTGATGGAGATCGAGGGCGAGTCATATCTTCAGCGCCCTCCTCCAATGAAGCCAGGGACCCCCGCAACAAAAATTTGTACTGCCGCTTCCACTGGGACCACAACCACGACACTGAAGACTATCGCCAGCTGAAAAAAGCGATTGAAGACCTCATCCAGCATGGCCATTTGGAGAAATTCGTCAAGAGGGGAAACCCGAGTGCACCTGGCCCGTCGGCACCTCCGCCACCTAAAGTCAGCATCGACAATGCTCCGACCGAGAAGACTATAGCCATGATTTTCTGGGGGACAAGCAGCGCCTCCAAGAGGCCACAGAGGGATGAGGACTAGATTCTATAATTTCTTTTCTAAAAGGAACTTAGAAGGGGTGATTAACAAGAATGATGATAGCATCATCGTGTCCGTGACGATTGCAAAACACCCTATAAAAAGAAACTTAGTCAATAGTGGAAGCTCAGTTGATGTTTTGAGTTACGATTCCTTTGTTCGAATGGATTTGTCCCCTAGCTCCCTTCGGCCTGTCACCACGCCCCTGATGGGCTTCACCAGAGACTCCGTGAGGGTTGAGGGGGAGATTACCCTTTCGGTCACTGCCGGGATGCCACCATGTCAGAGCATGGTCTTCATGAATTTTCTAGTTGCTCGGGTTCCCCTGACCTATAATGTCATCCTCGAAAGACCCGGTCTAAACCTTTTGGACATCGTCATCTCCACCAAGAGACTACTCGTAAGGTTTCCCACCAGTGAAGGAGTCGGGGAGATGCAAGGAGAGAAGAACCTGCTACCACTTTATTATCATACGACCCCCAGCTCACAGGGGGTGATGACTGCACCAGCACCAGAATCGCTCGACTCCCGAGACTTGAAAAGAAGAGGGAGCTGGCCAAGCACCTGCTGACCTTCTCGCTAGGGGAGGACCCGACGAGGACAGTCCAGATCGGAGCCCTACTCCTGGAGGAGGTGCGTGATCAACTTTTGCTTTCCTGTGGGCCAACTCCGACAACTCTGCATGGTCGGCGTCTGACATGCTAGGTATACCCGGGGAGGTAATTACCCATCAGCTCAACATCAAACCAGGATGTCGGCCCATCCAGCAGAAGAAGAGGAGCTTCGCTCCCGACCGATAGAAGACCATTGACGAGGAGCTTGCAAGCTGGTGGCCGCTGGCCACATTCGGGAGGTCCACTACCCCGACTGGTTGGCCAATGTCATGATGGTTCGCAAGGCCAGCAGGAGTTGGAGGATGTGCGTCGACTTTATTAATCTCAATAAGGCATGCTGTTGACCTAATTATTAATTTTGATGATTAACAAAAGCCATGAGTATATTCACATTGTTTCTGACAAATTTATAGAGTGTTTCAGGTATTAAGAAAGTTTAACAATTCAAATATCACTCAAAATTGATTTTAAGATGAGTTTCAAATTGTAATTTTCAAAAGTTCAGACCTTGGAGTCGACACCTATAAGTCAGGAGTCGACACATGGGTGTATCAGAATAGTTCTCAAAATTCACGGTCTGGAGTCGACACATGGATGTCGGGAGCCGACTATAACCTGAGAGACAGAAGTATGCTTTTCTGCGTCAGTTTCTGGAGCCGACACATAGAATTCGGAGCCGACACCTAAGATTTGGGAGCCCACACCTAGAATGAGTGGAGCCGACTCTAACCTGAGCACAGAGAGCGTATTTTGAGCCATATTTAGAGTCGACACCCTCTATTTCAAGAGCCGACACCTGGATGCGGGGAGCCAACACAACTTATCGAGAGCCGACCCCTCAATGAAAACTTTATTACCATTTTTGGATACACGAAGTGGAGCGGACACATGAAAAGTTGGAGCCGACTCCAACCTGACAGGAACATATTTTCAAAGTGTCAGAACGGCCTCAACGGTAAATTTTCTCACCTATTTTCTAACAGCTATTTTTCTTGTGTGTAGGAGCAATCCAAGGATAGAAATTAAAGAAAAACTATAAAAAGGGGAGAACTGACCATTAAAAAAAAGAACGAAAAAATGGGAGAAAGATCAAAAAAATCGAGATATTCAAGAGAGCCATTTCAAAAAGAAAAATCTCTATGAGCTCGCCCATCTTCTAAAGAAAGATTCAAAAGAAATTCAAGGCGTACAAAGTTCAATTTTAGAGGATTTCAAAGAAGGAAAAGAAGAATCAAAAACCTATTTTTCCATCTTCTCAACAACAAATTCCTGGGTGAAATCTGAGCTGGAGCTTGATTCAACCTTTCAAAGGAGAAGAGAAAAGAAGAAAAGAAGCCAAGCCTATATTCAAATCGCTTCAAACAGGCTTTTCTATTCCCTGTCTATTTATATTGCATATTCGCTCATTTGAGGAGTTGTTTGTCATTGTAAACATTAATTGATTTCATTTGATTGCTAATTCAATCGGGGGATTGAATTAGTGGAGGTGGTATACCTCGGGTCAAGCTAGATATAGCTTGAGGTTGGGTTTTGTGCTAGTAAGCCCGAAAAACCGGCTGGGTTTGTTGTGATCCCGGGTAAAATAACAAGTTTGAGTTGTGAGCTTGTAAAACAACTCGACTGTAATCAAAAGGATTATAGTGTGGACCCAAGTAAAGCTTGGGAGTAGTAGGTGTTGGTTACACCAAACCACTATAAAATCTTTGTGTTTGTAGTGTTTTGATCTCTCTCTCTCTCTTCTTTAATTACTTGTGCTTAGCTTTGATTAACTCCATCCGCTTGCATACTTTGATATCAATCGATTTAATTTTTAAAAGAGTTAAATTTTTTTTTAAGAACCCAATTCACCCCCCTCTTGGGTTGCCATATGGGCCAACAATTGGTATCAGAGCAAGTGCTCATTTGAATTTGGTCTAACGATCAAGAGCAAAAGATCCAAATGGCAGCTCAAGCTAGTTCATCTTATTTAGAAGGTCAATCCACTAATCGACCTTCTTTATTCAATGGAACTAATTATGGTTATTGGTAAGCTAGGATGAAGATTTTTATTCAAGCACTTGACTATGACTTATGGGGAATCATAGTTAATGGTCCCACACACCCACAATTAGAGTAGACAACATGGTGATTCCTAAACTGGAAACGGAATGGGATGAACATGATAAGAAGTTGGCTTAGCTCAATGCTAAAGCCATGAATGTTTTGTATTGTTTATTAGATGCAAATGAATTTAATCGAATTTCTACATGTATTTCCGCAAAAAAATTTGGGATAGATTAGAAGTTACCAATGAGGGTACTAATCAAGTAAAAGAATCAAAAATTAATATTTTGGTACATAAATATGAACTATTTAGCATGGATCAAACTGAAACAATTACATGCATGTACACAAGATTACTGATATTATAAATGGCTTAAAAAGTCTTGGTAAGACTTATACTAATTCTGAACTTGTGCGTAAAATTCTTAGGTCTCTTCCAAGATCATGGGAAGCGAAGGTGACTGCAATCCAAGAAGCCAATGATTTAAATGTTTTACCTTTGGAGGAGCTACTTGGATCCTTAATGACATAAGCTGACTATGAAACAACATCAAGAGGAAAAGTCAAGAAGAAGAAAACTATTGCTCTTAAGGCTGCAGAAAGTGAGGAAAGCTGCAGTGATAATGATGATGATGAGGAGACTGCACTCCTTGCAAAGAAATTCAAAAGATTCATGCAAAGAAGGAGACCCTTCCATAAGAAAAAGTCTGGAACAAAAATGGAAGAGAGAGAAAGAAAAGGACAAAGAAAAGGAAAAAGAGCCCTTAATATGTTATGAGTGCAAGAAACCGGGGCATTTCAGATATGACTGTCCTCAATTGAAGAAAGCCTACAAGAAGAAGAAGAAGGCTTATGTTGCAACATGGAACGATAGCGAAGAATCCTCTTCCGAGGAGGAACAAAAAGAAGTTGCAAACATTTGCTTCATGCAAACAACGACGACGAGGTAAGTACCGAAACCCTCAATGATGATTTTATTTGATGAATTATATGAAGCTTTCAATGAATTAGTCAATGATTTTAAAATTCTGAAAAAGAAAAATAAGTTTTTGAAAAATGAAAACTTAAATCTGTGTAAAGAGAAAAATGAATTAACACTTGAAGTTAAGGACTTAAAAGATGAAAAGGAGAGATTTCTAAAAGAAAAAGAAATCATGAATAAAAACCTTAACTTAAAGAAAGAAGTTGAAAATACAAGAACATAGTCGATAAATTTACATATAGCTCTGAAAAACTGAATTTACTTTTAAGTAATCAATGGGCTGTTTTTGATAGAGATGGATTAGGATATAGACCAAACATGAAACAAAAATTTGTAAACAATTTCTTTGTTAAGAAAACAAATGATGTTACATGTTACAATTGCAACAAGAAAGTCATAAATCTTATGAATGTAATGCAAGAAAAAGTAACAAGAAATTAAATGTTGAAGAAAGAAAATATGGGTTCCAAAAGGAACAATCCTTTTTGCTACTAACCATGAAGGACCCAAGAAAGCTTGGGTACCTAAATATAAGACTTGATCATTTTGCAGGAGTGTCTTGCGGCCAAAAGATCAAAGCGAAAGTGGTATCTCGATAGTGGCTGCTCAAGACACATGAAGGGTGACAAGGATCAATTCATCACCCTTGAAAGCAAAAGAGGAGGAGTTGTTACGTTTGGTGACAATGGCAAAGGCCAAATCATGGGGTTTGGTAAAATTCAAATAACTCCCTCCACATTTATTGAAAATATCTTATATGTTAATGGTTTAAAGCATAATCTAATTAGTATTAGCCAATTTGTGATAAAGGTTTCAAAGTATCATTTGAAGCTTCTATTTGCACTGTTTCAATCCCATTGATAATAGCATTATATTTATTGGAAATAGAAATGACAATGTATACTTGATTGATTTAGATAATTTGTCTACTAGTAATCATTGCTTAGTTGCTGATAATGCTAGCATGAATGAGATTGGATGGTTGTGGCATCGTAGATTAGGTCATGCAAGCACACACCTAATTTCAAAATTAATTAGAATGGATTTAGTAAAAGGCCTTCCACAACTAGATTTTGAAAATAACAAAGTTTGTGATGCATGTCAATTTGGAAAATAAACTAGAAACTCTTTCAAAACTAAAAACATTGTTTCCACCTCTAGGCCACTTGAACTACTTCACATGGATCTCTTTGGACCTACTAGAACACTAGTCTAGGAGGAAAGAAATATGGTCTTGTGATAGTAGATGATTATTCTAGATTCACTTGGGTATTATTTTTAGATCATAAGGATGAGACCTTCCCAATATTTCTGAAATTTTTAAGAAGGTCACAAATGAGAAAAACAACACCATAGTGTCTCTTAGAAGTGATCATGGCACAGAATTTGAAAATATTTATTTGAAAACTTTTGCATTGAAAATGACATCCATCATAATTTCTTTGCACCTAGAACATCTCAGCAAAATGGAGTTGTAGAAAGAAAGAATAGAACCTTAGAAGACATGGCCGTACCATGCTATGTGAAAGCCAACTCCCAAAGTACTTCTGGGCGGAAGCTATAAACACGGCATGTTACATTCTTAATAGAGCTTTAATTAGGCCAATCCTTAAGAAAACTCCTTATGAACTATGGAACAATAGAAAACCAAACATTAGTTACTTTCATGCATTTGGTTGTAAATGTTTCATTCATAATAATGGTAAAGATAATCTTGAAAAATTTGATGCAAAATCAGATGAAGGTATATTCTTAGGATATTCAACATCTAGTAAAGCCTATAGAGTGTTTAACAAGAGAAACTTAATTGTAAAAGAATCTATTCATGTAGTTTTTGATGAATCTTTAGCATCGAGTTCGGAAAAGATTGATGATGAGGAAGATACAAATTTACTTGAGAGAGATATTGAAAAATTAAATATAGATGTATCTTCAGATCATGAACAAGAAGCTAAAGATGATGAATCTCCTAGTGTTGATGTTGTTGATACTAATCATAATGATGTAGATCTTCCTAGAGATTGGAGATATATCTATGGTCAGTAAGAACTAGATCATCAATGAGAAACATCAATAATCATCTTGCATTTGTATATCAAATTGAACCTAAAACTATTGAAGAAGCTTAAAAAGATAATAATTGGATGTTAGCTATGCAAGAAGAATTAAATCAATTTACTAGGAATAATGTCTGGACCCTTGTAGATAGACCTAAAGATCATTCAGTTATAGGATCAAAATGGGTATTTAGAAATAAATTAGATGAAAATGGCATAGTAATTAGAAACAAAGCTAGATTAGTCGCAAAAGGATATAATCAAGAAGAATGAATTGATTTTGATAAACTTTTGCACCTATAGCTAGATTAGAAGCAATTAGATTATTACTTGCATTTGCATGTTATATGAATATCAATTTATTTCAAATGGATGTTAAAAGTGCATTTTTAAATGGATTTATAAATGAGGAAGTTTTTGTTGAACAACCACCTAGTTTTGAAGATCATAAATTTTTAAATCATGTTTTTAAATTGCACAAAGCACTTTATGGTTTAAAACAAGCACCTAGAGCTTGGTATGATAGGTTAAGCAAATTTCTAATCGAAAATGATTTTTCTAGAGGAAATGTTGATAAAACACTATTTTTGAAAAAAAAGATAAGGATTTATTAGTAGTACAAATATATGTTGATGATATTGTATTCGGTGCTACTAACAATCTCTTGTGTCAAGAATTTGCTAAGTTAATGCAGGTGAATTCGAGATGAGTATGATGGGAGAACTCAATTTCTTCCTAGGACTCCAAATCAAACAAGAAAGAGAGGGAATCTTCATCAACCAAGCAAAGTACACAAAGAAAATCCTCAAAAAGTTTGGGATGGAATCAATCAAACCCCTCGGAACACCAATGAGTCCTTCATGCAAACTAGACAAAGATGAAGATGGTAAGCCAGTTGATCAAAAATATTATAGAGGTATGATCGATCACTACTTTACTTAACGGCAAGTAGACCTGATATCATGTTTGTTGTTTGCTTATGTGCTAGATATCAATCTGAACCTAAAGAATCATATTTAATTGCTGTAAAAAGAATACTAAGATACTTGAGTGGAACCAAAAATGTAGGTTTATGGTATTCTAGAGACTCAACACTAAATTTGATTGCTTATTCTGATTTGATTATGCTGGTTGTAAACTAGATAGAAAGAGTACAAGTGGAGCATGTCAATTTTTAGGAAGTAACTTAATCTCTTGGTTTAGCAAAAAGCAAAATTCGGTTGCATTATCAACTACTGAAGCAGAATATGTTGCAGCTGGAAGTTGCTATGCTCAAATCCTTTGGATTAAGCGACAACTTGAAGATTATGGCATAACACTTAATAGAACTCCTATTAGATGTGATAATACTAGTGCAATAAACCTAACTAAAAATCCAATTCAACATTCAAGAACTAAGCACATTGAAATTAGATATCATTTCATTAGAGAACATGTAGCTAATAATGACATTTGTCTAGAATATGTTAATACTGAGGAACAATTAGCCGATATATTTACAAAACCTTTGAGTGAAGATAGATTTTGTATATTAGAGGAGAGTTAGGGATTTGTAATCCGTTGGAATGACTCGAAACCCTTAAGTTCAATTATCTAGATTTCATTCAATATCTTGAAAATTTCTCATGATTTTAAGGAAAATTCATCTAGATTGTTGAACCAATTGGTTCTCCATATTCCAAGGATTTTTATCATATTTATTGATTTTTATTTTGATGAGTTTCAGATTTCTGAAACTCTTATTGTTTTTGAACTGTCTTGGAGTCGACACCTCAATCTTTGGAGTCGACACCTTATTTTGTGTCGCTCTCGGTCAGGGACCTTGGAGCCGACACCCACTTTAGCGGAGCCGACTTCAGTTCGGGCGCTAACCATTTTAGCGAGTTGGAGTCGACACCCGACTTTAAGAGTCGACACTAGTGGACCCTTTTTGACTATTTAGGGCCGAGTCGACACCTCTTCGACCTAATCTTACTCAAATCGTCTCCAAATCCTCTCTAAACCCTATCAAAACTTGAGATTCCTTAATTAATCATTCCCTAGGATTCCATGGCACCTAAGAGAAGGGGAACGATCTATGGTGGTCCGGTGGCAACGAGGAAGCAGACGGCGAGACGCCCAATTCGTCAACCATCGCCATCTTCGGATTCTTCATCCTCGTCCTCTACTCCTAGTGCGATTCCAGATCCTTTCTCACCTCCTTCACCACACATTGACACTCTAGTGGACGGATGATTACAATGGGAAGAAAGGTCAATTTTGGATTTTTTGAAGATGAGGGATTGCTATTGGACGACAACTAAAGGAAATTGGTTGGGAAAAGGTGTGTTCTTTAGACATTCCTACATATCCTGCTTTAGTTAAAGAATTTTATCAAGATTTGTCAAGAGAAGACGGTGGCATAGTAAGTGTTGTAAGAGGAAAAAGGATACATCTTACTTTCGAGATTCTTGGAAACCTTCTTGAGATTCCTACTCTTGGACCTATTGTGAACTCTCACAGTGATAGGTCAGGAGCTTTGTCAAGGATGTTAGGAAGAGATGTTGTTGATTTTGAGGAAATCAGGGCAAATCAGTTGCCTCTTGAGCTTAGATTGTTACATAATATTTGTAGTCAGATTTTATTCCCTAAGACTGGTAGGTTCGAGTATGTCTCGGAGCGAGACATTGTGATCATGGATAGTGTTTTGACTGGATAGCCTATTAATCTACCTAGCATGATGATTTGGTACATGGCAGAGGCTGGTGGCAAGAAGAGATATTCCTTACCCTATGGCATGATCCTAACCTTAGCATTCCGAAATCAGGGTGTAGTTATCTTAGAAAATGAACCTAAAAAAAATCTAAGGCACACAGATTACTACAGCATCGCTACTGTTCATCGCATGGGGTTCATTAAGGTCAATGGGAACTGGGAAAGGAAAGGTCATTCAGAGGACAGGGCAGCTGAGATTGGAGCTTCAGCACCATCAGAAGCTGGACCATCCATGAGACATCCTTCACCGAGCCTAGCAGACCAGAGCCTTCACCGACACCTATGCCTGCTTCAGTTCCGAGTGCTTCTAGTTTTTCTGAGTTACAATTAGAGCAATTGAAGACTTTGTTGACTGAACATGAAGAGAAGATGAATAATAGTTTTGAAAATAGACTTTTGAGTTTAAAAAATTTATTTTACTCCTTAGAAGACAAAGTGAACAAAATAGGATCCTCTCTTGGAACTTCTTCTGAAGCCCTAAAATATGATTTAATGAATATTTTTGATAAGATCAAGGACATTGCTGGTGATTCTGACACATATTCTAGAAGCAATATAGAGCTACAAGAGAAAATAAGAGATGCAGCTGACTTGGTTCAAAACAGCTTAAATGATTTTATGAAGATTCAAAAGGAAGGAATGGAAAAGATCTTAGAAGGACTGAAGAAACGCTTCAGTTTTGGATTTTAAAGTTTTAGTTTGCTTTACACTTTGATGTAATAGAATGTTTTGATGTAATGTTTTGATAGAATGTTTTGATGTAATGGAATGTTTTGATGTAATGAAGCTTATGTATTGAAATCTTTTGATGCAATGAAATTTCTTTGAATTAATATTGTCTTATTCAATGAGTTCACTTGTGGTTGAATGTTAACCTTTTTGTTGACAACAAAAAAGGGGGAGAGAAGATATTGTATATGCATTAAAAACACTTAAGTAATTTGATTAAGTTGATTATTGCATGAGTTTTTGATTTTCAATGGGAGAGAAATGAAATTTCAAAATGAAACGGTATATAAGGAGAGAAAATTTTATTTTGAGTTTTATAGGGGGAGCTACCTCATTTTGGGGAGCTTAACTATGATAACTTAATCATGCATATACTCAATGTTTTTGTCATCATCAAAAAGGGGGAGATTGTTGACCCAATTATTGATTTTGATGATTAACAAAAGCCATGAGTATATTCACATTGTTTCTGACAATTTATGGAGTGTTTCAGGTATTAAGAAAGTTTAACAATTCAAATATCACTCAAAATTGATTTTAAGATGAGTTTCAAATTGTAATTTTCAAAAGTTAGACCTTGGAGTCGACACCTATAAGTCAGGAGTCGACACATGGGCGTATCAGAATAGTTCTCAAAATTGGTACGGTCTGGAGTCGACACATGGATGTCGGGAGCCGACTCCAACCTGAGAGACAGAAGTATGCTTTTCTGTGTCAGTTTTGGAGCTGACACATGGAATTCGGGAGCCACACCTAAGATTCGGGAGCCGACACCTAGAATGAGTGGAGCCGACTCTAACCTGAGCATAGAGAGCGTATTTTGAGCCATATTTAGAGTCGATACCCTCTGTTTCGGGAGCCGACACCTGGATGCGGGGAGCCGACACATAACTTATCGGGAGCCAACCCCTCAACGAAAACTTTTATTACCATTTTTGGATACATGAAGTAGAGCCGATACATGAAAAGTTGGAGCCGACTCCAACCTGATAAGAACGGATTTTCAAAGTGTCAGAACGGCCTCCAACGGTAACATTTTCTCACCTAATTTCTAACAGCTATTTTTCTTGTGTTTAGGAGCAATCCAAGGACAGAAATAACGGCTAGTTTTCCACCTAATCTCGGATTAAAAAAATATATATAAAAAGGGAGAACAGACCGTTTAAAAAAAAAAAGAACAAAAAAATCGAGATATTCAAGAGAGTTATTTCAAAAAGAGAAATCTCTGTGAGCTTGCCCATCTTCTAAAGAAAGATTCAAAAGAAATCCAAGGCATACAAAGTTCAATTTCGGAGGATTTTAAAGAAGGAAAAGAAGAAGCCAAAAACTATTTTTTCCATCTTCTCAACAACAAATTCCTGGGTGAAATCTGAGCTGGAGCTTGATTCAACCTTTCAAAGGAGAAGAGGAAAAGAAGAAAAGAAGCCAAGCCTACATTCAAATCGCTTCAAACAGGCTTTTCTATTCCCTGTCTATTTATATTGCATATTCGCTCATTTGAGGAGCTGTTTGTCATTATAAACATTAATTGATTTCATTTGATTGCTAATTCAATCGGGGGATTGAATTAGTGGTGGTGGTATACCTCGGGTCAAGCTAGATATAGCTTGAGGTTGGTTTTGTGCTGGTAAGCCTGGAAAACTAGCTAGGTTCGTTGTGATCCCGGGTAAAACAACAAGTTTGAGTTGTGAGTTTGTAAAACTCGACTGTAATCAAGAGGATTATAGTGTGGACCCAAGTGGAGCTTGGGAGTGGATGTAGGTGTTGGTTACACCAAACCACTATAAAATCTTTGTGTTTGTAGTGTTTTGATCTCTCTCTCTTCTTTAATTGCTTGTGCTTAGCTTCGATTAACTCCATCCGCTTGCATACTTTGATATCAATCGATTTAATTTTTAAAAAGAATTAATTTTTTTTTTAAGAACCCAATTCATCCCCCCCTCTTGAGTTGCCATCTGGGCCAACACATGCCCCAAGGATAGTTTTCCTTTGCTTCGAATTGACCAGCTGGTGGATGCCACATCTGGCCACGAGACCCTCAGCTTCATGGATGCCTTCTCCGGATATAACTAAATCAAGATAGACTCGGCGGACGAGGAGGCTACTTCATTTGTGACCGAGAAAGGCATATATGTTACAAGGTAATGCCCTTCGGATTAAAGAACGCTGGGGCCACCTATCAGAGGCTGATGAACAAGATTTTTGAGGACCAGATCGAGCGCAACATGAAAATATACGTGGATGACATGCTAACCAAGAGTATCCGTATCGCTGACCATGTTGCTAACCTTGCGGAGACCTTTAACAATCTTCGCCGGTACTAGATGAGGTTGAACCCCTGCAAATGCGCTTTCGGAGTTACAGAAGGCAAGTTCCTAGGCTTCATGGTGACGCAGCGGGGGATCGAGGTGAACCCCAACAAGATCCGGGCCATCATTGACATGAGGCCCCCGGCTAGCAAGAAGGAGGTGCAGTATCTGACCGGGAGGGTAGCAGCCTTGAGCCATTTCTTGTCCAAATTAGCAGAGAGATGCCTGCCTTTCTTCAAGGCACTATGCAAGGTCAATGGCTTCGAATGGACAAAGGAGTATCAGAAAGCCTTCAAGGAACTGAAGGAATTTTTATCCACCCCACCATTATTGTCCAAGCCAAGGGGCGGGGAGGATAAAAATTCCTTGTAGCCTCCACCAAGGCGGTCAGCTCCGTGCTAGTATGCGTGGATGCCGATGGGACGCAAAGACCAGTTTACTACACCAGTAAGGTGCTTCATGATGCAGAGATCAGGTATTCCAGAACCAAAAAGATCATCTTTGTCCTGATCATCTCTGCTCAGCGTTTTAGGCCTTATTTCCAAGCTCACCCTAATGTGGTGCTTACGACCAGCCCCTCCAGATGATCTTATCTTGTCCTGACACCTCCGATCGACTGGAGAAGTGGGCCATCAAGGTGAGAGAGTTCGACCTATCCATCCGGCTGAGGTCAGCAATGAAGTCCCAGGTGCTAGCCGACTTCCTAGTCGAATGCACATGGGCCGAGAAGCAACCGAAAGAACCACACTTGGAGTCCCCCATGGCGGCAGAGGCATGAGAGGAGGACTGGATCCTTCACATAGATGGCGCATCTAACTCCCAGAAGAGTGGAGTCGGGCTCATCCTCACGAGCCCTGAGGGAGAGGCGGTGGAATACGCTCTCCGTTTTCTTTTCCCTGCCACCAACAACCAAGCAGAGTATAAAGCCTTGCTAGTGGGATGAAGCTGGCCGAGGAGCTCGGGGAAAGACGTCTCAGGGCTTTCACTAACTCTCAGCTTATCTCTAGGCAAGTTGCAGGAGAGTATGAGGCCCGAGATCCCATCATGTCCCATTATCTAAGTAAGGTCCAATCACAGGCCTCCCTTTTTGCTTACTTCCGTGTTAGTTACATTCCCAGGGAAGAGAACGCCAGAGCTGATGCACTGTCCCATTTGGCTACTTCGGCCGATGGGGCCTTGGAAAGAATGTATGTGGAGCATCTGGAGGTCCCGAGCATCGAAACCGTGGAGGAGGCCCTACCGATCGCGCAGGAGCCCTCTTGGATGGATGCTTACATCCGGTACCTTACCGATGGCATCCTCCCTGAAGACCCTGCTGAAGCCAGGCTGCTCAAGCGACGAGCTCCTAAGTTTTTGATAATGGACGGGCAACTCTACCGAAGGTCCTTCTCATATCCGGTCTTTAAGTGCATTGGCCCCATGGAAGCTGATTATATCCTACGAGAAATCCATGAGGGTATTTGTGGGAGTCATCTGGGGGACAGAGCGCTGGCATACAAAGCCTTGCACCAAGGATACTACTGGATGACGATGAGGAAGGACGTCGCCGAGCTAGTTCGGAGGTGTGACAGCTACCAACGACATGCCAACATCCAGCGACAGCCGACCTCTTAGCTAAGCCCCCTAGCGGCCCCCTAGCCTTTTGCTCAATGGAGGATGGACATTCTGAGACTATTTCCCCCGACCTCTGACCAGCGAAGTTTCTGCTGGTCGCTGTCAACCACTTCACCAAATGGATCGAGGCCGAGGCACTAGCTAAGATCACCGAGAGCAAGGTAAGATCCTTTTTCTAGAAGTCTATAATCTGCCGGTTCGGACTGCCGCATACCCTCATCATTGACAACGGCCGGCAGTTCGACAATGCACCCTTCAGAGGATTCTGCACCAAGCTGGGCATCCATCAGCGGTTCACCTCTATCGGTCACCCCCAGACCAATGGAGCGACCAAGGTGATAAACCACATCATCCTCCAAGGACTCAGGGCGTAGCTGGACAATTTCAAGGGAAGATGGGTGGAGGAACTTCCCAACATGCTATGGGCCTACCACACGACGCCGCGGGCTCCCACAGGGGAGATCCCCTTCAGCCTCATCTTCATGTCTGAGGCCATCATCCCCATGGAGATTGGCATCCCAAGTCCTCGAACGGAGTCGTACGACGAGGAGGACAACTTGAGCCAACTGCAAGCTAATCTTAACCTCGTGGAGGAGGCGCGTGACCGAGCGCGGCTTAGGATGGTTGCCTACTGACAGCGAACTGCCAGGTATTACAATGCTCGAGTCCACCCCAGAACATTTTTGCCAGAAGACCTAGTCCTCAGACGGGCCGAGGTCTTGAAGCCGACGGAAGGAGGTAAGCTGTCGCTAAATTAGGAAGGATCCTATCGGGTCACCGAAGTCCTCCACCATGGAGCGTACCAAATCGAAGGACTGGATGGGAAGTCACTCCCTCGTACCTAGAACTCTGACAACCTCCATTGGTACTACCAGTAATATACCCCTTCTTTACATTAGGTTAAATATTTGCAATCTTTTGGACTTACATGTCCCATATTCTATACTAATAAAAATGTGTTTGAGTAACCCATTTTTTTAGCCAAAGCCTGACTCCGGTCAGCACTGAAAGCCCGAGGCCAGCTCGACATCAAAGCCCGGCTCTGGTAGGCACTAAAAGCCCGACGCCAGCTCGGCACCAAAGCCTGACTCTGATCGGCACTGAAAGCCCGAGGCTAGCTCGGCACCAAAGCCTGGCTTCGATCAGCACTGAAAGCCCAAGTTCAGCTCGGCACCAAAGCTCAACTCTGGTAGGTACTGAAAGCCTAAGGCCAGATCGGCACCAAAGCTCGACTCCGATCGACACTGAAAGCCCGAGGCTAGCTCGGCACCGAAGCCCGGCTTCAGTCGGCATTGAAAGCCCGAGGCCAGCTCGGCACCAAAGCCCGACTCCGGTCGGCATTGAAAGCCCGAGGCCAGCTCGACACCAAAGCCCAGCTCCGATCGGCACTGAAAGCACGAGGCCAGCTCGACACCAAAGCCCAATGGTCGGCACTGAAAGCCCGAGGCCAGCTTGGCACCGAAGCCCGGCTCTGGTCGGCACTGAAAGCTCGAGGCCAGCTCGGCACCAAAGCCTGGCTCCGGTCAGCATTGAAAGCCCGAGGCCAGCTCGGCACCAAAGCCCAGCTCCGATCGGCACTGAAAGCCCGAGGCCAGCTCGACACCAAATCTTGGCTCCGATCGGAACTGAAAGCCCGAGGCCAGCTCGTCACCAAAACCCGGCTCCGGTAGGCACTGAAAGCCCGAGGCCAGCTCGGCACCAAAACCCAGCTCCGGTAGGCACTGAAAGCCCGAGGCTAGCTCGGCACCAAAGCCCGACCCTGGTCGGCACTAAAAGCCCAAGGCCAGCTCGGCACCAAAGCTCAACTTTGGTTGGCACTGAAAGCCAAAGGCCAGCTCGGCACCAAAGCCCGACTCCGATCGGCACTGAAAGCCCGAGGCCAGCTCAGCACCAAAGTCCAACTCCGGTCAGCATTGAAAGCCCGAGGCTAGCCAAGCGCAAAGGTCTTATCTCGTAGTATGGGAGACAGCCGACATGGCACCAGAGGAACGATCTCGGACAGCTCTAGAGTCCCGATTGTAGCTCGGTGCTGTAGGCCCACCACAAGGCTCACACCCATGCGTCGATCTCGAGTTTACCAAGGAAAGCTCCGAGGCTAGCCTCAGCGCTCCCACCAGGACCCGATCCTATATAGCAACTAAGTCGTGGGTTTGCTCATGGTGAGCAGACAAACACGATATCTCCCAGTGCCGACGCAGCCCTATCAAGGGTCCTACAACATTAAGTTGAAAGGGAAGGCACACAACGCCATAACTAACCCACGAAAAGCATATTTCAAAAATGACATTTTCATTGCTTTAAGTGTTTACAAAATGTTGATAAAGTCGGACTTCAATACAAAAAAAGAAAAGAAAGATAAAAGGAGAACTAGGGATCGGTTGCTGCAGGCCCGCCATCGGATGGCGTCCCCTCGGACACCTCGTCCATCTCGATGTCCATGACGCTGGGGAGACCGAGGACCCTAGCCATCTTCTCCCTGCAGTCGCGAAACCCCTAGAGGTAGACGTCCGCAGAGGCTTCAACCAACTCGTCTGTGAAGCTGGTGGACTTGCGGAAGTTGTCCACAGCTTCTGTAGCCCTCCTCTCGGCAGCTGCTGCTCTCTCCTTGGTGGCAGCTATGGCAGCTTCTGTCCTGCAGACTGTGGCCTCCCCCTCCGCAGCGCGAGAGTCCGCCATTCTCACTATCTCCTCGGCATTCTCCGCCCTCTCCTTAGCTGCCCTTTACTTCAATGGTGAGGGCATCGATGTAGTAGTCCCTAGCAGTGACGGCCCCCATGGCGTCCCCCGACTGGTTCAGGGCCACCCGGGCGTGCTCGGCCTCAGCAGCCGCCTAGCTGATGGCCTCCTCAAGCTCGACAGCCCAGTCGGTTCTCGCTGCCTCTAAGACCTCCTCTGTCCTCTCGGCTTGGGCCTAGGCTTCAGCAGCCTTCCTCTGGGCTTGGTGGAGGACGGTCTCCCCTTAGTTGATGACCTCCTTCATGACTACCCTGGAGTTAACTGACTGCATCAAAAAGTGAGTTAGTATAAGGCAGCTAAAAAAGATAGGATCTTTGAAGTCCTGGACTTACCCAGATGTGGGCCACGAAGGCCTCTCTGTAGAAGGCCGAGGCCCCAGCTGATGGAGCTCCTCCTGGAACTCTGGGAGGACGATCTGGGCGATGAGTCACTCCGCCCGGTGGCCATGGTTCATCACCAAGGCTCGGGAGGGGACCGCCCCAACCTTGCCTCCCACTGCTGCCTCGGCCGACTCAGAGACGGTGGGTGCTGAGCCAGTGACTGGCGGCACCTCCTCTGCCAGTGCCTCCACTTTTACCGGGTGACCCTCACTCACTCGCCTCTCTGTGGATGAGCCCTCGCCCGGGCCCAGCTCTGCCTCTGCCTGTGCCAGTTCGGTGGCCAGGACGGTGGGCTCTGCTGCTGCTATAGCCCCCTCCACTCTCACTCCCTTTGGGGGAGTGTCGGCCATCAGGTCGATGGCGGGGCCGACCACCAGCTCTCCTTCATGTTTCGAGGGTGGGGGAGACCGTGCCGGGGACCGGCTCGGGGCCTAGGTCCGCCCGCTCGGCCCCCCGACACCCTCGAGGCTCTCTTTCTCTTCATCGCAGCCTTTCTAACAGCATGAACTAGGATCTTCATCACTGTGCAAGTCATCGGCCAAAGTGAGTACAAAAAAAGGAAACAGAAAAGGAAACAGAAACGAGCCAATCATCGGGGGCATGCAACTGCTCACCGCTGCAAGAAGAGACGCCTACGAGTCGAAGGTTATCCTTTGATAGGAGCTGATTGCAGTGGGGGACCTCGGCTGTTAGGTGTTGCCCAAGTGCCTCCCTATCCCCCGGGGCTACCGTTGAGTCCTTGTTCGGCCTCATGTCCGGTTCCTCCCACCTCGGCCTCACCCCCTCGAGATCAGCAAAAAAGAAACAGGATTTTCATCCCTTGATGGATGAAGGTAGGCAAAGTTTGAGGGCTCGGCCGAGCCAAGGCTGGAACAGCCACCAGCCCGACTGTTACCGGAGGGTGTAAAAGTAGTGGAAGAGATAGATCCTAGCCTCATGCCATGGAAATGGCAGAGCACTATGAAGCCACAAATGGTCCGAATGGAATTCGGAACCAACTAGGCAGGCATTAAAGAATAGCGGTCGAGGAGCTTGAGGAAGAAGGGATGGTAGGGCAAGTAGAGACCTATTTGGAGGGAGACTTTGTAGATGGTGACCCTACCTGGCCGAGTGGAGACTACCCTATCGTCGGGGATTGGGAGGAATAGGCGGATGCTACTTGGGATTTGGTAACGGGCCCTAATGTTTGCCAACTCTTGGCCCATTATCGTGGAGGCGGTCCCCGTCGGGGATTCTGCCCCCATCCTCGATGAGGTGCCGACAGCCACCGAGCGACTCCTTGCAAGAGCCCGGCCGGTGACTCGCCATTGAGAAAGAAGAACATGGTCCTCAGAGGGGGAGGAGGAAGATCAGGATGGTGCAGGAGATGGAGAGGCGCGAAGCCTCGAGAAAGAAATATGATCCTCGTGAGAGGCAGAATAGGACCAAGATGGAGAGGAAGCCATTGAAAAGCTGGAAGCTGGAAGTGATTGGGGAACTAACCTGAATCAAAAAGGAAGAACAACAAGAACAGGTTCTGGGGAGGAAGACAAAGGCGGAAGAACTCGGGGAAGGAGATGCTCTCAGAAGGGTAGAATGCTAGACTCAAGAGCTTTCCCCTCGACTTATCAGTTTTGAATCGTCCTGCCTAACCTAGTCTGCCATGCGGACCCCCGCTATAGGCAGTGACGCCTCGGCAGGTGCCCGGGGCATGGGGCGCTCCGCCTTCGACCAATCGCGAGGCATCGCTGATGTCAGCACCATGATGGCAATGATGCAGTTGCTTTTCATGGGTTCCGAGATGATACTCCCATTTCAAGGCAGATTTCCACAGATCTAATGGTTGGCAGAGGCGGTAGCATTGCAGAGCCCAAGTTGCTCACGCTAAGTAGCCACCATACCTGGGAACACGCCCCCCTCCGCCATTGGCAGCCCGTTGGGATCAGCCACCTGGGAGCTTACACCCCTTTCGCCTTGCAGGGGTGGGCCCGCATCGTCTCAGGGGCGAGAGGGCATTTGATATGCTGATCAAGCTGCATTAGAGTTGATGGACACAACTGGCAGAACCCCCGCCTCGGCCTCCGAGACCCCCTCAGCCTTCGAGGCCTTCGAGTCCGATCGAACTCCAGCTACGGGTCCCCTCGGCCTCCAACTACGGGCCCCCTCGGTCTCGGACTTCAGGTCCCCTCGACCTTGGACCTAAGTGTTAGGGAATTTCGTGTGTTTTATTTGAATCAAATTCATATAATACGCAGCGAAAGATAAAAATAAATACGAAATTTAATTCTCAAAGCCCAAGATCCTCAGGGAACATATTCAGTTAATAAGAAATAACACATTATTTAATAATAGATCATACATGTGTTCTTTATTGGGAATGAAGTCCGATGAAGTCGGTAAACGATTTACCACTAGCCGTCTACGTGTCTGGCCTCTAATGGCGATCCACGTGAAGATCTTTGGATGATGTCCTCTTAGGATTGGATGATAACCTTCTTGCGAGGGATGCTAGCACTTCTTTTCTTTTCAATTGATTTCCAAAATCAAGAGAGAGAAGAATTTCTTGATCAAGATCAAATCTTGATCAATCAAGAGAAAAATATTTCTTGATCAAGATCAAATCTTGATTTATCAAAGAAAATAATTTCTTGATCAAGATCAAATCTTGATCAATCAAGAAAGAAAAGATTTCTTGATCAAGATCAAATCTTGATCAACCAAGAAGAGAGAGAAAGCCTTCCTCCAATAACCCAGAAAGAGGGACGTGAGAGAGGGAGGAGCTTTCAACCCTTCAAGAGAGAGAGGGACGTCTTAGAGAGAGAAAGGATATTTTAGGGAGAGAAAGTGGATGTTAGGCATCCAAAAAAGAGAGAGAAGGGAGGAGTTCGGCGTACCTATCGAAGGGGGTATCTCTTCCCCTTTTATACATGAAAAGGAGGTTGTAGGTTCCATAAAAAAAAAGGATTTTATTTCAACCACCCAACCATTCAACCATATCAAGTTGATAACAAATTATCCTAACAAATTTAGGAATTTAGGATATTATCATGATAATGTTAGGGTTACAACAACCTAACCACATCCCTAAAAATTAGGAAATTGGTTATCTCATGAAACCAACGTCGCAACCTTGAATTTGGCTTCATGAGGATGCCCCAAATCATGGGGTTCCCTCCTCCATGACGTTGAGATGGGTCATGTCCATCACATGGGCATGGATCCATCCTCCATGTGGCACGATCTCAGCCCTCGGTTTAATTGGGTTTCCATGAATCAAATCATGCCATCATATAGACCCAATTAAATACCATATTATTAATCTCAATTAATCTAAGCCATCCATTACATGGATCAAGCCTAATTAATGGATTCATATGTACATCTCATGTACAAAAGGTCTCTCTCTTGAACACAAATTCTTTTCTCTATGATGAATCCTATTCATCAATTTCATGTTCTCTCGTTAAGATTGAGTCAAACCCAATCCTAATTAATTGGTTATCTAATTTGAATTAAGTCCAATTTAATTTCCATTTTAACTTCATCCAAAATCTTCTTAATGCGTGTGACCCATTAGGTCCCTTGACCAAAGTTGTTAATTTCGTTTCGTTTCGGTCGTTTCGACTGAGACGTTTCGTTTCGGTAGCTTATCCGAAAAGATAAGTATTACGTTTCATTTCGGAAGATTTTTCTGCCGTTTGGTACGTTTCGGCGTATTTCAGCCATTTTCGGCCGTTTCGGTATGTTCGGCTGTTTCGGTAAAATATGTTTTGAAGACCAATTTATGAATTATTAAACCTTTCAGAACCATTTTAATATATATATATAATATCAAAAAAATCCTAGTTACCCTATCCTAATTTTAAAAATATATATATAATAACAAAAAAAATTCTAGTTATCCTATCCTCACGGTCGCATCTCTTAAAAACTCAAACTCTTTATTTTTACATTGTTATTATTATTTATGAAGAATATGAATTATGAATAAATTTTTCATTATATATATATATAAAAACTTAAACTCTTTATTTTTATGTTGTTATTATTATTTATAAAGAATATGAATTATGAATAAATTTTTTTTATATATATATTCCGAAACGAAGCACCGAAACGGTCCGATACCGAAATATTTCATTTCATAAGCTAAACCGAAACATAATCCGAAATGAAATTGACAACCTTGCCCTTGACACATTGGTAATAATCATGTCCCTAATATTGACCATAAGGATGACCTGGTCAAAACTTTGTCCAAGTCAATTCTTTAACCAAATCAACTCTTTGATTAAGTCAAATAATCCATGATTATAGATCATGAGTGGCCTCTAGCAAAGCATCATGACTACCCAAGTGTTAAAGGTTTGTTAACGTGGTCATCAACACCTGTCCATGAACGATTATCGTACGATTCAATCCCTTCGTCACATATCCCAGATCAATCAGTGGTATGGAATGTGTCAACCATGTAATTGATCTTTATTTACTTGATCTCAGAAAAATTGACTCATATGAATTAGAACTTCAAAACCATTTCGAATTCCAACTCAATCTTGCAAGGATTTAACAGTCAATTTAATCCATCAAGTGGCCATGGGACATAACCCTTTCTATCAAGGGAGACGAATCCTGTCTTGATCAAACACCACCTTCATGTGCTTCATATCATACCCAATCGACACCATATTTGCCACCCATCGCTAGAGCGACATTTGCATGTTGTCAAAGCATGATATTCCACACATGAGGTGCAATGAAGATCTCAAGTCAAAGAATCATTCACACCACCGTCATCAAAGATCAACCATGACACTATATAGAATATCCATATGGGATCTCTGTGCGGGTCATCCAATGCATCGTTACAATAACGAACATCCACACACCATATCCAAGTATCTTCATACTTCAGCTTGCAAGATTAGCTGCTCACCACAAGGGTGAAGATATGCAATGTGTGCAAGTCTCAACGGCGTTCGACAGTGTCCAATCCTATCTATGCATCGATAGAGAAGTTTAAAGAATCGAACCATAATGTGCAATTTTGGATCTTACAATTTGTAATCTCTATTACAAATTCCATTTGCACAGTTCGCATTCTTTTGGACTTTATCTCATAAGTTAATATATATATATATATATTACACCCGGATAGATAAAGAAACCAATAAATTTGATTTGCATTCATAAAGAAATGTCTACAAACTAGCATCTAATCCGATTGGATCTAGAGCACACACTAACACTAAGTCCCCTTGGCCTCGGACCTCAAGTCCTCTCGGTCTCGGACTTCGTCCCCTCGGCCTCGGGCCTCGGGCCCCTCGGTCTTGGGCCTCAGGTCCCTTGGCCTTGGATCATAGGTTCCTTCTCCTCGAGCCGTCTGACACTACCATGTGGCCCACTAACCATCTGCAGCTGCTACGTGGCCCACTAACCGTCTGCAACTGCACGTGGCCACTATCCGTAACGGCGCACGCCTGATATAACTAGGCCCACCTGCCACCTGTGGTACCACGCCTGGCATGTGGCTGGCAGGGCAAGACACTTCTAACATGCGCAGTGTCGGTTGCAACCTGTCTCTGTTAGCCTGGCCACCTGTCGCTATGGACAGCAGCACCTCGGAATTAGCCACCTTCTGAAAGCGGAAAAGGGGACCTTCGAACAGGTATAAAAATCTACACTCACAACGATGAAGGGATCTGAAACTCAAGCTCTCTAGCTATTTTTCTACCAGCTCTTTTCTACACTGTTCTCGAATTGCTTACTTGAGCATCGGAGGGCCTCAACTGATGCAATCGGTCTTCGGGACTTTCTTGCAGGAGCTTCTTCGAGGAGGAGAATCTCTGTTTTCCGATATTGGAGGAACATGACTTGGTGGCAACAAAATGTTATGTAGAAATCTCTCAAACAATATCATAGAGTTGATTTTTAACTATCTTGTGTTTTCTCTCATGGAAAAGGAACCGGTGAAAGCAAGTAATTACGATTTCAATTTATTTTCAACCTGACTATTAGGAACAAAAGAACTCAAGATCATAGATTGGATAATCTCAAAAAAAAAAAAAAAAAGAAGAAATTGGTTCAAAGATGATTTTTTTTTTCTCCTCAAGAGTAAGAATGCCATGTTCACTATAATTACCTAGGTTATTAGAAATGTACTATCCAAGAGTTATGATCCAAAATCTCTAGCTAAATCTCTAACAGCTAAATGGAGAGATATGATCATTAGAGTAAGCTCCAATTCATAATCTGAGAATTAAAGTTTTAACACTCAAGTCTGACTAATTTAAAAGTATATTTAACCTGATGTGAGTCTTCCAACGAAAAGTAAAATGCAAACTTCAAATATGAAATCTATCTGAGTTGGATCATTCTACCGTTATACAACCCTAATGGTACATTAAAATGGAAGAGGGTTTAACCCAAGACTCAAGGTAGGTTCACATAGAGGTTCGAGTTAAATCTTTCAAATATTTTATTCTTTCACATGAACAATATTTAATACTTTAAGATCTAGACAGATTGATGAATAATGAAAAAATACACATCAAATTGAAAGAATCTCTCTCCCTCCTCAATATGAAAAGTGGAATAGATCAAACCTGTTAGACGGTCATCAAACGAACATGTTCCCATTATTGATGCTTCATTACTCTGCAAAAATTTTAAAGTTTAAAGGCGTTAATTGGAGGTTTGTTGATGCAAAAGAACATCCAACGAACTTGAATCCCACATGAAGAAGATATCAATACCAGACAATTCGGAAATCTTGCGTTTCAAAAATATTTGTTGATGATTACAAGTCAATGATAGAGAGTGGGTAATAAAAGTAAGCTTATAAACTCAACTGCCACCGATAAAACCTTGATTCTTTGTAACTGGAGAAACGGTGGCAAGGCCTGTGCTGTGATAAAACCTTGGACCCACGAATAATATCATTCTGCCTTCATTCTACAAAAGGTCCTGGGTATATGCCCGCTTGCTGATGAAATTTAAATTTTAAAAATAAAAAAAACATTAATATTTTTTTTTTTGAGTTTTATATTCTTAAAGTTAAATTTTTTTAATAATAATGTTTTCCTTTTCTTTTTATGCACTGCTCAAATAAATAAAATACAAATATATTATTTTTAAGTTTTTTTAAAAAAGAAATTATTTTTTTTCAAATTATAGATTAAAAAATAAATAATTTTTTTTCTGCAATAGAGTTCCAGTGAAATAAAACATTTTTTTTTCTTTTGCAAAGAAAATTTCTCATTGTCTACCCACTCAACTAATTTTGTCTACCCACTCGATTAATATTAAAAGCTATTAATAATAATATTTAAAATTTATTTAAATTATTATATATACAGTATGGAAGAAAAATTATTATTATTATATTTTTTTGTTCTAAACCCTCTTCACCTTCATCCTACAAAAAGTATTAGGCACATGCCAGCATAGTGCAGGAACATGAGTGTAATCTAAGGCTTTGTTTGGATTTTTGGAGGGAAAGTAAGGAGAGAGTAAAAAAAAGGAAAAGGATGAAAAAAAATGAAAGAGGAAGGAAGGGTTACTCTTCTTCTTTTGTTTGAAAAGGATGAAAGAGAAGGAAGGATAATATCAATTATTTTGTTTGGATAGAGAGGAGGAAAAAAAAGGAAAGAGTTATGCGACAATTATAAACTGTAAGAGTGAAAGAATGAAGAATAAAAAATGAAGGATATTTGGTCTTCCAAAAGAATATGACTTAAACTTTTTTCCTCCCTATCTACGGGGTTAACAAATTTATCCTCGCTGAGAGAAAAAGAAGGGGAACTGGTTACTCCCATTCCCTTCCCCTTTTTCTTTCATCCTTCTTCTAAACAAGATAACTTATGACATTTCACCTCCTTTTTCTTGCCCTTCCCTCTATTCCCTTCCATCCAAACATACCCTAAATTTTAAAGATGAGAAATAAGATGAAAAAGGCGTATTTTTTAAAAAATTATTATTAAAGTTAAACTTTAAAGTTACGGTATTTATTTTATATACTACTGCCCACACCCAAAGTGACAAAGATAAAGAAAATATATATATTAAATAAAAATTATTTCCTTAATTTTAAAAAATGTTTAATTGATTTGGAATGATAGATTAAATATAAATAAGTTTTTTAATAAAATATTAAAGGTGAAGAAACCTAAATGAAATAAAAATCTTTTCTTTTCTTTGGTAGAAGAAGCTTCTTGCTAATGTATATAGTAACAGATGCCAAGTTCTTGATACTCCTTGCTTGCATACCTAAATAATACTAAGGCTCCATTCTCTAATAGAAAAATTTTATTAAAAAAGGAACAACTTTTTATTACTTATCATTTTTTTAAGTAAAAAAAAAGTCAAAAGAATAAGTTGCATTCTTAAATTATTATTCATCTATCAAATTAGGGGTAATATTTAATCATCCAGGAGATATCTAAATTGGTTTTGCATGGATTAGGTAAAATATATTCTTAATCCTTCTCACATATGTTAGCATGATTGATTCTTCTTTTGTTTTACTCTCCACACATTTTAAAAAAATAAAAAATAAAGATAATATTTTTGAAAGATTTTATAGTAAATAAAATATCTTCCTATAATAAAATATATGTTTGCAATGAAATATAATATTATTATTTAACTAGTAAATAGTAACTATAAAATTTTATTTTTATTTAAAAAATATATGATTAATGTATATATTAAGTATGATCGAAAATATAGTTTGATAAAAAAAATTGAGCTGCAATTATAAAATGATAGTATATATAATTAATATATAAATCAAATATGATAATATAAAGGATATTATAAAAAAGTGAATATATCTACTAACTTATTAGGAAGAGTTACAATGCAAACTAATATGGTAATAGATACCAAAGTTACTTTTTTTAATGTAAAAATAATATAGGTAAATTATTTTAAAAAAACATGAATTTCAAAGTAATTTTGATACAACGAGGCTTAAAAGTTATTAATAATAATATTTTAAAACTATTTATTTTATCTATACATAAGGCATAAAAAGAAAATAATTTTTTTTACTATATGCGGTGGCCATGTCTGTCATGGAATTTACTAAATTGGCTTATCATGATCATTTAAAATTTGTTGCTAGTAAAGGACAAAACACAATTTCTCTCATTCCTGTCTTATTTCTTTTGGCAAGCATGTTATCTTTTCATAGAGCATCTATGGCCATAAGACTGGAAATAGTTCAGATCGAGTTGGATTCAAGCTTGAGTCAGGACAAAACTTAATCAGAAGGTTCACAGCTTTTTTAAGGTTTTGAAACCAAATTCAATCAGATTCAATTAGATTAAAATTTGTTATCGCAGAAATTCGTTCTCCGACTCAGATGCACTTCTGGCTTCTAATCCGGATGCCGATCTCATCACCTCGGGATGAAACCTGCAAGACAGTTTGCACGCAGAGAGTGCTATGGGGGTTGTCCTCTGCGGAGACCCTCCGACGCCCAAGTCAATGGAGATTCATAGCAAGCAGATGTGAGGAGAAGACTCTCGCAGAAGAGCTCCCTTAGATGGGTGTTCTCTCTCGAGATCTCTGAGCTCAGATGGAGCTATTCTTAGTGTAATGATGAGTGAAAATGAGTGAGCGTTCAAGCGTGCGTACCTGAGAGGTTGGAGGGCAGTGGTATTTATAAAGGATTACCTGATTCCTTGGACGCATCGTGAGGAGAGGTCTGAAAGTCGTTATGATCCGAAACGGATTTGAATCAAGTTTGTTATGAGGTCAGTAGGATCCGTATCTTGTCAGTTAGAGGATCGACAGCTGGGAGAGCTGGTTGATGCCTTGAGATTCAGCGATTGTGTAGGTTCTAGGCCGCTCCTGTAGGTCCTAGGCCACTCCTGGGTATGATTCCTCGTTTGGAATCTTATTCAGTCATAGTGAATTCGCACTTTCCTACGCCGGATTTCGCAGAGGTATTCGAGCGCCTCGGCCCGGCCGAGGCGAGGGGCAATTTGGTTTTCTGAAGTACAGAATAGCTTGGTCCATAGAGGTGTGGGGACGGCTCGGGCTGACAAGGTATAAGAATGGCTTGGGCTACCGAGGTATGGATGGCTCGGGTTGCCGAGGTATGAGAATGGCTCGGGCTACCGATGTATGGATGGCTCGGGTTGCCGAGGTATGAGAATGGCTTGGGCTCGGGCTACCGAGGTATGGATGGCTCGGGTCGCCGAGGTATGAGAATGGTTGGGGTTATCGGGACGACCTGACGCCACTGAGGGCGATTCGGCTTCGCTGCTTAGTGGGTTTGATAGCTGGCCGATAGGACGTTGGAATTGGACTAGACCCAATCGTCGATGTGTGCGGTCATTAATGCAATGATGATTTTATCCCTCATCACATGCCCCCCACTCCCTAGTCCGAAGTGTAAATTCGGATGTAGGGAGTAGAGTTCTGAAATAATTTTATTTGGGGGATTCGAAAAGGTGGGCAATGATAATCTCGTAAATGACAGGCCGCTGTTTCATCATCATTTTTCACCGTAGCTCGAGGAGGGAATGCCTCGTTTCCAGTAGACTGCGATAGAGGGAATTCCACATGGCGGGGCTTCTTTATTTCTGGCGCCCATATCGAAATTTTTGGCATCTTTGGCTTTCCTTCTGAATGTTTATTTAAAGAGGGCTAGGGCGGCGCTCCTTCTGCAACGCCTCTTCGTCCCTGCCATAAAGATTTTCATTCTTCCCTGAGCCCTTGTTTGCTTGTTCATATTCCGCCTTTTATTCAGCCAATATGAAGGGTCCTAGCGATGTTGCCTCAAAGGTAACCTTTGATGATCTGAATAGAATCCGTTGCCATTATAGGGTTCCTCGGGATGTAGCCTTATGGGTGCCGAGGGCTGAGCATCAGGTTTTGACCGAGTTAAGCCGTGGAGTCTTCTTTTACGAGGAGAGCTTAAGGGCAGGTCTCCAGTTCCCTCTTCACCCGCTGGTACAGGAGGTGATGAGGTTCTATAATATATGTCCAACAATGGTAGCCCCAAATAGCTGGCGCAATCTTATCGGGTTCATCTCGATGTGCAGTCGCATTGGGGTGATTGTGACCCTTCCTATATTCCGAGTCTGCTACAACCTGGTTTCCGGAAGGAGCTCTGAGTGGCCCTACATTGGTCCCCGGAAGTCGTTCAAGATGATTTCTGATAACCCGTCTTCAATAAAGGAGTGGAAGTCCCAATTTTCATTGCCGAAGGAAACATTGGTTCAGATTTTCCGAGGGGATGTGCGAGTTATGTGAAGGATCCAGAGGCGCGCCCGAAGTTGAGTGAGCAGGAGAAGAGAGATCTGGTGACCCTTCGCAGTGGTCAGGAGGTATCAACCAGCACTCTGTTAGTAGAGGATGCCATTTTCGCCGTCGGGCTTAGCTCTATCGATCCTCAAGGTGAGTCTTTGCTCTGATGGTCAGTATGTTTATGTAATTCCGCTATGTTTAACTGAACATCCACTGTGTTTTCAGCCGAGAGGTCCACATTCGTGGGCCAAATGAGGAAGGAGCTGGGCAAGCGCCACAGGGGCTCCAGCTCCGGGGATAAGCACAAGTCTGAGAAGAGGGTCCGTCCTTCTGGGTCTCGCTTAAGGGAGCCAAGGAAAGACAGCGTCGGCTACCACTCCTCTATCTCAAAGAGGGAGGAAGCAGAAGTGCCAGCTGTAATTGATGAGCCCTCCCTACCAGAGGGGGGCAAGGTAGCAGAGGAAATCATTGGGGGGAGCTTGGAAGGAGCTGCTGAGGTTTCTCCTATCCAAATAGTAATCGTGTCAGATGATGCCGAGGATATGTTGCCGGTACGTTCTGTGATCCTCCTGCCAGAGGTTAATCAGCTTCAATTACCAGCGGTATGGAGCCCACTGCGCATGGAAGAGGCCCCTGCTCAGGTGGAGGGGTCAGGAGAAGCAGTGGCGGCCGCCGAAGCTCGAGCGGAGCTACCTGTTGAAAGGTTGGTGGAGGTCGAGGTGCCTCCTGCTAAGGATCTCTCTCTTATGGTACCAGGGGATGTTGTGAAAGAGATTGAAGTTCAGGTGGAGCCTGTCGAAGATGAAGCAACAGTTGGAGAGAAGAGGAAGAAGAAGAAGAATCACTGAATGAAGGGGACGATCAGGCTAAGGTTCCCTCAACCGGGGCCGAAGCATCCAAGGCCCTGCAGGCTAAAGTTCTGATGGAGGAAGCCGAGCGGATGAAGGTTCCTCAGGCCGAAGTCCCTCAGGCTGGCTCCTCGGCTATGAGTTCTCTTGTCCATGGCCCAGAGGTGGATGACATGCTCACCGCCTTGATGCGGTCTGTACTACGCGCGGGGGGAGTTCCTCGACGAACGAGTCTGCAATCAGGGATATCATTGGTGCAGCTTTTGGTCAGTCCGGGGCCGAAGGATGATTAACTTCTCCTCGAAATTAGTAATGCGACTCTTATGAAGATCGCCACAAACTACGCCTCTCGAGTAAGTCATTGTACTTGTCAGTCGGTTTGGCCATAGTTTTTTACTTGTGCTTTTTCTGCAGAATGCCTTGATCACGAGGGTGCTGAATTGGCACTAAAATTTGGCCACGGGGGCTTGCGCTCAGGCCAGGAAGGAGGTGGCCGACCTTCGGACAAGGGTGGATTCGACCAGCCGGCTCTCCAGGCCCTGGGGTCCGTTCAGGCGGACCTTGACAGGATGGGTGAGTGCTACCGAATCACTGCCGAGAGGGCCTCTTAGCTTGAGGCTCAAGTCAAAGAGCTCCAGGGTTTCCATGAACAGTTGGACAAGGCTTGCCTAGAGTTATCCCAAATTAAGGCTAAGCACGCCGACGAGGTAAATGCCTTGCAGCGGCACTTTGACAAGAGGTGGGGTTAGCTGAAAAATAGCCATGCCAAGGAGAAGAATAATTGGAGCAGGAGGCTCGAGGAGGAGAAGTGTAGGTGCCGGTGGCAGCAAGATCAGCTTGCCAGCCTAAATAAGAAACTTACCGATAGGAAAGATCGGCTGAAATGGCAGCATGATTAGATTGCCAAGCTCACTGCTGATCTCAACCAATCTCAACGGGACATCGAGGACAAACAATCCCGAATTGATGACCTCAAGGAGGGTCTCCAATAGAATAAAGCGGCCAGATTAAAGGCCCTGGAAAAGGTCCACAAGCTGAGCGATAAAATGGCTCAGAGGGAGGAAGAGGTATAGTGTCTTTTCGTCTACTTATTTCTGGCACTTTTCTTTTGTTTATGGCCTCAAGCGACCTGATGCTTGCAGATAGGAAAATCGAGCTCAAGGTGTAGGAGCAGCTTAAGGCCCTGAGGGTAGATTTGGCCTCGAGTCGCCAAATGAATCTTGATCTTGAGGGTCGGCTAGCCGAAGCTAACGACCGAATTACCTCGGCTGTGGAGGAGTACAAAAGTTCTGTCCAATTCTCTGAGGAGCGTAGAGAGGCTTGTGCCGATGCATTTCGGTTCGGCGAGAAGGAAACTCGGAAAAAAATCTCTCGAGTGTATCCCGAGTTAGATTTATCTTTTCTAGATGCTGAGTTATTTGACACTCGTACCCCGGGGGCCGAAGAAATCGAGTATGAGGATATTTCGGACGTCGATCTTGACGCTGTCCTGGGTCCCAAAGAGGCATGGCTACCGAAGAATGCCTTCATCCTGCTGCCGAGGAACCGAGGTCCCTCTTCCAACAACATTCGAGGTGGGTGAGGCGAGTCAAGTCCTTCCGGATGTTACCAAGGAGGTTCCCGGGACCGATTCAAACCCTGATTCTTAAGGGTTGCTCATGTATTTTTTATTTTTTTCAACTTGTAATCCGATCGGGACTCAATGAATGAATCTTTTAATCTCTTTTACTTTACCTTATCGCTTTGGTCATTGTCTTTTCAAATGACCTTTTTTACTAGGAGTTCCTTCGATGGTAAACGAATAGTAAACAAAATGTGTTTTAAGGTCAGATAGCCCTTGGGGGTTCGAATCGAAGATTCTACTCAATCGAAGCCAGATTAACCTAGTTTTGCTGATACATAAAATTATTTGGTTTTGCCGATGAACATAACTCCGACTTTGCCTTGGTTGGGGCTGAGGTTAGGTGCGCAAGCTTACTCGGTTTGCCAAGGCATGAAATGGTTCGGCTTGAAATGATCGAAAACGGCTCAAATACTTTGGTTGGGGCCAATGTTAGATAGCTCGGTTTGTCCGAAGCAGAAAGTTGGTACATTTTTTTCCGAGCCACATAAAACGACTTTGCGCTTTTTTGAAGGATGCCTCATTTATGCGTAAGGCATTTATCTCGTTGGCCTTTTTCAACACGGGTCTTTTTAACGTACGCGATAAGCACTCGATCGTCATTGGACAGCATCGTTTTTGAAAGGGGATTTTTCAGGCCTGCGCATATTTCAAGGACCTCAGTTGGTTTTCTGCATTTAAGGCTCTTGATTCGAGGTCAAAAGAAAATCTTCATCTTCCGTCATGGCTGGGAGATGCATTCGGTGTGCTTTGGAAAGCACCTTTTTATTTTGATCTACCACGTGGCAGCGTGGCCTGGGCATTTCAAATTCCGGGGCTTCCTTCTTAATGGTTGCTCCCGGTTTGCTTGTCTATAAAAAGGGCAAGGAGCGAACTGCGTTTAGGCCATCTCCCAAGGCCTTCTCTTTTCTGTGAGTTGTAAGGACTTTCATGGCGCCTATTCCATTGAGAGCAGAGAGATCGAGCTTCCCTTTTGAAAGCTGGTTAGTCCCATTAGCTGGGGTGATGGAGAAGCTGATGAAGAGCAAGCAGTCCTCAAGGGAGGAGTCTCGGAGATCATATGGAGAGCGCACGGGATGCCCGCAGAGGTCATATGGGGAGCACACGTATGCGCTTCCCATGTGTCCTTTGTCACTTGCCATGGGGACCATAGGAAATGCAAAGCATACGTACTCCCCATGGAAGACATGGAGCTCACCTCCTTTCTCGATTTGGATCCCTCAGTTCATCCACCTGAGGAATCTTTTTCCATGTGAGGAAGGAGGAGAGTGGTGTTGGTCTGCTGGTTCCCTACCTATGTGCTTGGGCAGTGACTAGCAGCCCAGCATCCCACTGGGGAGGAGGCCTCATTGGCATAAGCATCCATAGGTCTTTGACCTGGTTAGGATCCCTCAACGTGTTCGCCTGAGGGATCCATGGATGGCCTACTTTGCTCTTTGGCATTAACCAGTGGCTCAACAGAGCTGTCTGGTTTCTCTGATTTCTGGGGTCGGATGTAGAGACATCGTTATCAACCGAAGCTGCTCAGCCGAGCTTTTATTTATCTTTATTTCTTGTGCTATGACACACTTGTAATGCCTCTCAAGAGGTTGTAATTTTTTCATTAATAAAGAAAGTTTTTTAATCTTCTTCCTCCGAGTATTTATTCCTTTTTCTAGTATGGTTGTACTGGGAGTTTTCTTACTCACATCATGCTTTCTAGGTCGTAGCACAGTTTACTAATTCAGTATCACTTTTGCTA
The DNA here is from genome assembly GCA_900491605.1 of Calamus simplicifolius. Classification (NCBI taxonomy): domain Eukaryota; kingdom Viridiplantae; phylum Streptophyta; class Magnoliopsida; order Arecales; family Arecaceae; genus Calamus; species Calamus simplicifolius. The sequence goes on along the minus strand of UESW01004827.1, from coordinate 293,923 downwards.
CGATATTTAGTCCTCTAAGGAGGAAGCATTCACCTCTGTTTAGGTCAGAGGGAGGCCTGGGCGGCCCTATGAACTTTTGATGCATGCATGATCCTACTCGAGGGAATGAAAGAACTTGCATAATTTTATCGGTAAGTGGTGGAAGGTTACTTACCTCTGTCGAAGCATGATAGGATACCTTAGTCACGTCAGAGTGTTTGAGAATCACCCGATCAGGCTGAAGCTTTAGAACTATATCGCTCGGTTTGGTTGAGGCTTCGGGGATAATTCAGAAATGTATCACTCGGTTTGGCCGAGGCTTCAAAAATAATTCAAAATATATCACTCGGTTTGGTCGAGGCTTTGGAGATAAATCAGAAATATATCACTCGGTTTGGCCGAGGCTTGAAGATAAATCAGAAATATATCACTCGGTTTGGCCGAGGCTTCGGGGATAACTCAGAAATGTATCTCTCGGTTTGGCCGAGCTTCAAAATATATCACTCGGTTTGGTTGAGGCTTCAGAAATATATCACTTGATTTGGCCGAGGCTTCAAGATTATATTCACTACAAGGGGAAAAAAATATTGCAATGCCCAAATGCATTGCAATTGCGTCGCTAAACATGCTATTGCGATGCAATAGCGACGCAATGACGGTGTCGCTCAGATGTTCGTCGCAATATAAATTTTGCAATCACATGCAATATTGTGACTCTCTGATGCAATAATGAGTCGCAATATTGCGACGCATCCAGATGCGTGCTAAATTTAAAACTAATTTTTAATATTTTAAAATTATTATTAAATATTGCGACGCATTCAATTGCGTCGCAATATTGCGATGCATTTAGTTGCGTCGCAATATTTAATAATAATATTTTAGATATAATAGCGACGCAATTTGAGTGCTAATGTGTCGCTAAGAAATTTTTTAAAATATTACGACACAAGGTCATTGCGTCGCAATATTTAATAATAATATTTTAGAGATAATAGCGATGCAATTTGAGTTGCTAATGCGTCGCTATTAATTTTTTTTTAAATTATTGTGCCAGGTCATTGCGTGTAATATTTAATAATAATATTTTGAAAATATTAGCGATGCAATTTTAGTCGCTAATGCATCGCTAATTAAATTTTTTTAAAAAAATAAAATATTAAAAATTAAAACGGTTAATATAATTTCGTTACATTTAAATATTGATAGAAACATTCTTCACTCATATTGATCCAAACAATAATCATTCAATTTCCAAAAATAATTCATATATTAAAATTTTGAAGTTTTAATGTACAACATATAAAAAAAAAAAAAACATCAAGAATCTGACGATCACGTGGAGGCTGGAGACCCTGCGACAAGCGGCTAACCATATCCTGCAAATGACGCATCTGATCTCGCACGTCTGCAAGCTCCTGATCCCGGCCTGCATACACTGCTCGAACTCGTGCTCAACCTCCTGCCGAACCTCCTGACGAACGTCCTGCCGAACCTCCTCCGCAATAGATCTCCGAATGTCGTCTAAACGCTCGGCAGGAATATCATCAGAAAATCGCGAGCTGGAGGCCTGATGGGGAAAATATGAGGAAGCTCTAGTGCCCAGACCATAGACCCTGCGGTCTCGCGGCTGGGCACCAACAGCCTCTAAAAACACACACCGACTCTCCTCTGCTGAGAGTTCGACGGGTGTCTCCCCATCAGTGGAGTCGATCTGCGATGCCTAGGAGCGAAGCTCTCGACTCGTGTCTTTGAATTATAAAATCAACAATAAATGAGTTAATAAATTTTTCGAAATAAAATTTTAGAAATTAAATAGATACTACATAAAGCTAATTTCTTACCGCAACCTCCCGTGATCGCGTGTCAACCCAGGAACCGTCCCTCCTGGTGTGTGTCGCCCTGAATAGACGAAACTCACCAGGATCTCTGCCCTCCTGCTCAGACTATAACAATAAAAAAATTGATATTAATATAAATATTTGTAAATAACTAAATGATTAATTAAATTCTTTATGTTTTCTTACCATACGACGTCTGTGCTCCTGAATCGAAATAGAGCCCGAATATGGCGGGAGAGACCCGTACCAGGACCGCCCTTCTCGGATCGGCGGTTCGTGCTGGCTGATGCGGACCTCCTGCGCCAGCCATCGGACTGCCAGGCCTGCTACCACTCGTGCCAAATACCCTCTGGCACATGCGCAGGATGCTGACCCGATGACCTACAACGATGAAGCATGTCGGAGTATCGGCATCCCGTAAGAGCCTCCCGTGCTGCCCTAATGGCATCATGGCTGGCAGGGTCCCACGTAAACTTTTTCTGCATTAAAATAAACAGTTAGTTTCAGAATTTATTAAGATTAAGAAATTTTATATCAGTGATAAATTATATTTAATAAGTTTACCTAAAACTCAGAAAAATAAAACTCCCTCGTGGCTGGAGATACGTGGCGCCAATCGTAGCCACTTGATCTGCACGCCTCTGAAATACGGCGCTGATGTGGCTGGATACATGATGCTGCTCAAAAAATCTGTTAAAAAAATGCATGTTTATAAGTAATTGACTTAAAAACATAAACATATATTTTTAATTAGTATATACTTACAGCCCATGAGCATCAAGTCGAAGTACGGTGCGGCCGATGGTGGAAGAACTCTCGGAGGTATGCGTCGATCGGCTGGATGGTAATACCAATGCAGGATCACCGCCGACTGCTGGAGAGATCGAAGGCTGTGCGATGTGTGGAGATCCGAACTCTCCATCTCCAAAGCTCATGTGATCTGATGCAGCAGGGCTACGTCCCTGCTCACTCCGTATGTCGTCGGTAGATCTACCTCTGCCCGTCATACTGAAAATACTAAAGATTCATGCAATTAAATTACGATTAATGATTGACTATGTAAAAATTTAACACTTATAAAATAAAGTTGAATTTTAAAAAACCTCTATGTTTAATCGGTGTCATTTGTTTCGTGAAATATGGTTCAACATCCGATGCCGTATCGGACTGCGATTCAGTTTCATTATCATCGGAAGGAAACCGAACATTTGCATCCGCAATTTCTTGGACATCACCATTTGGATCTCTAAGTGATGTTTCAGGAGCCCTTGTGTCGTCCTCAATTGCATGCATTTCCATCTCATCCTCTTGAAATGCAGGGCACTCGGCTGATTGACTTGATGAACTCTCCTCTAATAAGATTGTTGAATGTGGGACGATTTTAGAAACAGCCCACCAATCTGCTTGTCGTTGCGCAAACTTGGATATCCGCAGTAAAACACTTGCTGAGCTTGGGATGCAAGGATGAATGGGTCATATTTCTGCAATCTTCGTCGATGGTTCACTTCAACCAAATTGTAGTCGTTATGAACCCTTTTGCCCACAGGAACTGTCGGATCGAACCAATCGCAACGAAACAATACGGTTCGTTTCATAGGCCAACCGGGATATTCAACTTCAACCACCTCTACTAACTTTCCGTAATAATCCTGCATATTTGCTCCAACACTTTCTCCTTTAACACACACGCCCCAGTTCTGCGTGCCTCTTGAAGCTGCTAATCGTTCAATCTGAAATTTGTACCCATTAACAAAATAGCCAGTAGAGGTTGTTACGGTCTTCAATGGCCATTGCGATAGACATTTAATGAAAATATTGTCGGTTGGGACCATGGACCGTTTACCTATAAATTAATAAGCTATTCACAACCAATTCGAAAAATTAAAGCCATTATTGAAATTGATTGAGTGATACTACTCACAAATTCATAAAACCAGTAAGCGAACTCCGTTTCTAACTTCTGTCCAATTGCAACTTGACTGATGTCGGGATTCATCTGTCGTTGTCTATCACAATACATCCTTATGGGATGATAAGGATTAAAACTTATGTTAGCAATTAAATATTATGGTATATTGTAATTTAAATTAGAAGTTCCAATTAAGCATTGAAGTATACACTTACTCAATATATGGATCGACTTCTCTACAGTTCATTAGGATATAATAATGTGCTGCATTATACTCCATATCGCTAAGATTTCTTGACTTCTGCCCCCCAAATGAACGGCCGATACCTTTAAAAATTGATATTCTACCGTCATTAGGTTCTCCTTCGTCCACACATACGTCATCGTTACGACCAAGATTTCGGCTCCTCGTGTGGACGTGACCCTCAAAGTAATGCGAGGCAAAAGCTGAAACTTCTTCGACCAAGTGTGCATTGCATATAGAACCTTCAACCCTTGCCTTATTACGCACATTATTTTTTAACTTCTTAAGGTACCTATATGTAAAGTTGAGACAAAAAATTAACCAATTTTCTCGCAATGAAATAATATTTGAAATGTCAATATGTCTTAATGATGTATATATTTACCTCTCGAAAGGATACATCCAGCGATACTGCACGGGACCAGCTATGCTCGCTTCGTATGGCAAGTGAACCGGTAAATGCTCCATTGAGTCAAAAAAACTGGGAGGAAATATTCGCTCCAGCTTGCATAAAATAATTGGAATTTCCTCCTCAAGCCTTGCCATGGATGCAGAAGTAATGACTGTGGCAGACAACTCCTTGAAGAACAAGCTGAGCTCTGTCAATGCCTTCCAGACATGTTGCGGAAGCAACTCACGAAAAGCTATAGGCAATAACCGTTGCATGAAAACATGACAGTCGTGACTCTTCATGCCGAACAACTTGAGCTTATGCATGTCCACACACCTACCGATATTTGAGGCATAACCATCTGGAAATTTTAACCCTCTAAGCCAGTTACATAAAACTTCTCGTGAATTTCTGTCAAGAGTGTAACAGGCTTTAGGATAGGTCCCGTCGGTACTCCTCCTCAAATCACCTCTTCTGCAATACTGATTAAGTTCTTCTCTTGACTTTGCAGTGTCTTTTGTTTTTCCCGGGATGTTTAGCACCGTGTTAAATATGTTATCAAAAAATTTTTCTCGATATGCATAACATCCAAGTTGTGCCGGATGAGATTTGTGCTCCAATAAGGCAAATCCCAAAATATACTCCGCTTCTTCCAGTTATGTTCTTTACATATACGGCCATTTATTCTATCTGCATCTGGTTCCCAAGCATACCTCAACCCCAAATGCTCTATAGTATCAAATATATCCGTGCCGGACCTAACCGGTTCGGCGAATTTTGTGACTGCTTTGTTCTTCCGGAAGGCGATCAAGTTACGCCTGTAAGGATGATTTGGGGGCAAGAACTTCCTATGATTATCAAACCATGACTGCTTACCACTCTTCTGCAATGTAAATGCATCCGAATCATACATGCAATGAGGGCATGCCAGACGTCCAGCAGTGCTCCAACCAGACAACATTGCATATGCCGGGAAGTCACTTATTGTCCACATCAAAGCAACTCTCATGATGAAATTCTGTTTCATAGAAATGTCGTAGGCTACGACTCCTGTTTCCCACAACATTTTCAATTCGGCCACCAACGGTTGCAGGAAGACATCAATCTTTTCCTTTGGATTTGATGGTCCTGGAACCAAAACTGTCAAAAACATTGCAGTATCTTTCATGCACTTCCATGGAGGAAGGTTATATACAGTCAGTATCACAGGCCAACATGAATACTGTTGCCCCGCTTGACCGAATGGTTGGAAGCCATCGGTACAAAGACCTAATCTCACATTCCTTATATCTTCAGCGAAATCAGGATGATTTTCATTGAAATGCTTCCAAGCTTTTGAATCTGATGGATGCCGCATTTCATCCTCTTTAGATTCATGTTCGGCATGCCATCTCATATCAGCAGCTGTAGCCTCAGATCTGTATAATCTCTGCAGGCGTGGAGTAAGAGGAAAGTAATGCATCCTCTTGTAAGGAACACTTTCCTCCTACTTGTACTAGCTCCCCCTTCGCCGTTTTTGTACCTCGATTGCCCAAATCTTACACCATCTCAGCTCCGAGTCTTCACCCCAATATATCATACAATTGTTCAAGCAACAATCGATCTTATTAACCGGGAGCCCAAGCCCACGCAACAACTTCTTCGTTGAGTAAAAACTGTCTGCTACAACATTATCATTTGGCAAAATTTCCTTGATTAACCCAGCTACAGAATTAAACGCCTTTTCTGATAATCGATGTTCTGCCTTAATATTCAACAACCGAGCAGCCGTAGACAACTGGGAATGACCCTCACAACCAGGATACAATTCTTGATTTGCAGCACGCAACATATCATAAAATTGCTGTGCATCTGGATTTGGTTCTTCCATAAATGTATTCTGATTGAATTCATTACCCGATGCATTCATCACCATTTCTTCATATGTGTTTAGATTCACAAATGGTTCATCAACGGGAATTGACACTTGTTGGCTTGTAACAACTGCTGGAATTTCCTCTGGTTCACCATGACAGTACCAAACATCGTAATCAGGAACAAACCCCTTTTTACACAGATGCACCTTAACAGTTTCGACATCTCTGTAGGCTTTATTCTGACACCTGTGATAGTTGCATGGGCACCTAATCCTAGGCCCATCCATCCATTCAGGTTGGCTACATGCAAATGCGATAAATTCTTCCAATCCATTCAGAAAATCTGGATTAAGCAAGCCATCTTTTATCCTTGCATACATCCACGAGCGAGCCCCGCTCATTTTTGACCGACTTATACAATTTCTGGTAAACCATTAAAGGAAACCACATTATAAAACTATATTAGCATTACTAAATATATAACTAAATTATTTCTTTTACACAACTAAGGTTAATAACAACCATTTAAATAATTTATAACTAAACCAATTTTTTTTAGACAACTAAGGTCCCTACCCTGCAAGGCCGGCCACGGCTACGATCCTTGGCGTGCTAGCAAGGACCGAGGCACAGGTTCATGCCAGGCTAATGCTAGGGCTTGAGTTCGGGTCGGGCCGCAAGGCGGTCCGTTTAATCATGAGACTTCACAAGCATTCAAGTGTCCTAAATTAATTCTACCTTCACTCCATGTCTAAAAGGTAAGGCCCTATCCCATTCAAGAATATTTTTTGTGATATGTTATTCTGCTATTAATTATCATCGATCGGTTACGTTGAAATTTCAGCAGCATTTCCCCATATGTTCTCCTAAATGTGTGGCATATATGCCACACTAGGAGAACGTATGAGCAAATACAAACCGCAATCTCACCAACGATGATTAATAGCAGACTAACATATCGCAAAAAATATTCTCAAACTGTCCACCAGGACAATTTGAGAATTTGCAAGACTAAGTCTTACAAATTCTCAAACGGGTCTAAAGGTTATAGTGCTGTGATTAATAATATGGAAATCCGAAGACAATCGAACTTATGCTTGTTATTCTTAACTTCTTGTCAATTATACATATATAGGAATAGTGTTCTATATATATAGTCACTGACTTCTTAAGATTATTATGTCGAATATAAATGTTTGTGAAGACTAAAATATAAATCATTGAAACTACTAATTTGTTGCTGAAAATTAAATAATAATACAACAAGACTTTCTATCTAGCATTACATAATTTAATGCATCATTCAATTTGAAGCAGAATGTAAATAATCAAGACATAACAATTGTAAATAACTACAATGCACAAATATTATTGCATAAACAGCTATAAAGAAATGAAAAGCTACGACTTAATTTTGAAATTAGCTAATCTAAAGAGTTATGGTTATGAGCTAAATTAGTTGACCTAAATAGCTAAGCTAATTCAGCTCGACCTATCTAAAGAGTTTTGATTGATGATCTAAAGAGATAAGGTTGATGGTCTAAAATCAGCTTACTTGAGAAGTTAAAACTGATAAGCTAAATTAATTGACCTAAATAGCTACGATTTATGAGTTTAATCAGTTGATTTAAAGAGTCATGATTGATGAGCTAAATCAGTCTATCCAAAGAGCTACGACTAATGACATAAATTAATTAATTTATAACTAATCTAATAAAAAATTAGATTAGTAGTCACATTTTTTTAATATTTCATCAAATTATTTGAAAATATTTTATAATAAAATATATAGAATCTAATTTTTTGTTTTTTTTTTCATGAGTGTTAAATTGAAGGGGCCGGGGGGTGGGGAAAACCCCCTAGCTGTTACTTTTTTTAAAAAAAATTAAGTTGCCCATGTTTTAAAATATTTATATTTTTTTATATTTGAATCAAAATTCTAATTTTTTTGTTAATTTTTTTATGAGTGTTAATTTTTTTTTTGAAGGGGCCGGGGGTGGGGAAAACCCCCCTAGCTGTTACTTTTAAAAAAAATTAAGTTGCCCATGTTTTAAAAATATTGATAGAATCTAATTTTTTTGTTAATTTTTTTTATGAGTGTTAATTTTTTTTTAATTGAAGGGGCCGGGGTGGGGTTACCCTGCCACCGTGGCCAGGCCTGGGCCGGAGAAGACGAACCCCCCCTTACTTTTTTTTTTTTGGTGGCCTTGGCTGGCTGGCCGGAGAAGACGAACGGGAGGGGTGGGGAAAACCCCCCCTGTTTTTTTTTTTCGGTGGCCTGGCCACCGTGGCCAGGCCACGGCAGCGGCCGTGGCCGGAGAAGACGAAGGGGGGTGGGGAAAACCCCCAAACTGTAAATTTTTTTTTTGGTGGCCTGGCCACCGTGGCCAGGCCACGGCAGCGGCCGTGGCCGGAGATGACGAAGGGGGGTGGGGAAACCCCCCCCCCCCAAACTGTAAATTTTTTTTTGGTGGCCTGGCCACCGTGGCCAGGCCACGGCTGGCCGTGGCCGGATGGAACCTATTTTAAAAAAAAAAAGGAGGAGGGGGGGTTTACCTCGGTCGAGAGGGGACGCCGCCGGAGTGGGGGGAGCTTCCGCCGGGGAGAGGACGGGGGGAGCCGGAGGAGCGGACGGACGGCGGCGGCTAGGGTAAGAAGAGGAAGAAGAAGAGCGGGGGGGGGGGGGGCGGCCCGACCAAGCATTATATAGTAGTGATTAGCGACGCAATATATGCGTCGCTAATCACTCGCTATTTTTTAAAAAATTATTATGGATTAGCGACGCAACAATGCGTCGCTAATCCATCGCTAATTTGGCCTTTTTATTATTTTATGCAAAACTTAGCGACGCAACTAATTGCGTCGCTAATGAGTCGCTAATTTGGCGCCAATGTCCGGCGGAAAAATTATTTTTATTTTCTAGGAAATTGCATCGCTAATTATATTTTGAAAATAATACGACCATATATTGCATCGCAATGTTTTTTTTAAAATTTTTTAATTACATTTATTTTTCTAAAAAACATTGCGACGCAATACATGCGTCGCAATATTAAAATTATTTTCTCTGGAAATTTTTTTTATTTTCTAGGAAACTGCATCGCTAATGCGTCGCAATATTTTTAAAAAATTATAACTGATAAAAATTATATTTTCTGAAAATAATTGCGACATATATTGCATCGCAATATTTTTTAAAAAATTTTATTACATTTATTTTTCTAAAAACATTGCGACGCAATAATGCGTCGCAATATTAAAAATTATTTTCTCTAGAAAAATTATTTTTATTTTCTAGGAAATTACGTCGCTAATGCGTCGCAATATTTTTTAATAATTATAACTGATAAAATTTATATTTCTAAAAATAATTGCGACGCATATATGTCGCAATGTTTTTTTTAAATTTTTTAATTACATTTATTTTCTAAAAAATTGCGACGCAATACATGCGTCGCAATATTAAAAATTATTTTCTTTGAAAAAATTTTTATTTTCTAGGAAATGCATCGCTAATGCATCGCAATATTTTTTAATAATTATAACTGATAAAAATTATATTTTCTAAAAATAATTGCGACGCATATATTGCGTCGCAATGTTTTTTTTAAAATTTTTTATTACATTTATTTTCCTTAAAAACATTGCGACGCAATACATGCGTCGCAATATTAAAAATTATTTTCTCTAGAAAAATTATTTTTATTTTCTAGAAAATTGCGTCGACCGATCTCGGACCGTGGAGATCGGTCCGATCGACGACGATCCGACGGTTGCAATCGATCAAGCCATGATCCCGGACCATTGACCGATCCGGACCGTTGCGATCGGTCCGAGATCGCCGATGATCGACGGTTGCGATCGATCCAAGCCCTGATCCTGATCGGCCACGACCGATCTTGGACCATGGTGATCGGTCCGATCGGCGATGATCCGACGTTGCGATCGATCCAAGCATCTCGATCGCCATGACCGATCTCGGACCGTGGCGATCGGTCCAATCGGTGACGATCCGACGGTTGCGATCGATCCAAGCCGTGATCCCGATCGGCCACGATTGATACCAGACCGTGGCGATCGGTCGATCGGCAATGATCTGACGGTTGTGATCGATCGCCCTGATCCCGATCGGCCATGATCGATCTCGGACCATCGGTCTGATCGGTGACGATCCGACGGTTGCGATCGATCCAAGTGTGATCCGATCGGCCACGATCGATCCTGGACCGAGGCGATCGGTCCGATCGGCGACGATCCGACGATTGCGATCGATCCAAGCCCTAATCCCGATCGGCCATGACCGATCTCGGACCGCGGCGATCGATCCGATCGGCGACGATCCGACGGTTGCGATCGATCCAAGCCCTGATCCGATCGGCCATGATGATCGATGACCGATCTCGGACGTGGCGATCGATCCGATCGGTGACGATCCGATGGTTGCGATCGATCCAAGCCGTGATCCCGATCGGCCACGATCGATCTCGACCGTGGCGTTCAGTCCGATCGACGATGATCCGACGGTTGCGATCGATCCAAGCCGTGATCCCGACCGTTGCGTCGACCGATCCCGGACCATTGCGACGGTCCGAGATCGCCGACGATCCGATTGCGATCGATCCAAGCCCTGATCCAATCGGCCAAGACCGATCTCGGACCGTTGCGATCGGTCTGATCGCCGACGATCCGACGGTTGCGATCGATCCAAGCCCTGAACGATCTCTGCGATGAATTCTCGAACCATCGCGATAGATCCGATAGGCGACGATCCGACGGTTGCGATCAATCCAAGCCGTGATCCCGATCGGCCACGACCGATTTTGCGATCGGTCCGAGATCGCCGATGATCCGACGTTGCGATCGATCCAAGCCCTGATCCTGATCGCCACGACCGATTCGGTCCGATCGGGGATGATCCGAATTGCGATCTATCCAAGCCCTGATCCCGATCGGCCACGACCGATCTCGGACCATGGCGATTGGTCCGATCGCCGACGATCCGATGGTTGCGATCGATCCAAGCCGTGGTCCCGATCGGCCACGATCGATCTCGAACCGTTGCGATCGGTCCGATCGCCGATAATCCGACGGTTGCGATCGATCCAAGCCTGATCGATCCCGATTGGCCACGACCGATCTCGGACCGCGGCGATCGATCTGATCGGCGATGATCCGACGGTTGCGATCGATCAAGCCCTGATCCCGATCGGCCACGACCGATCTCGGACCGTTGCGATCTATCCGATCGCCGACGATCCGATGGTTGCGATCGATCCAAGCCGTGATCCCAATCGGCCACGACCGATCTCGGACCGATCGTCTGATCGGCGATGATCTGATGGTTGCGATCGATCCAAGCCATGATCCCGATTGGCCACGACCGATCTCGGACCGTGGCGATCGGTCCGATCGACGATCCGATGATTGCGATCGATCCAAGCCCTGATCCCGATCGCCACGACCAATCTCGGACCACGCGATCGGTCCGATTGGTGACGATCCGATGTGATCGATCCAAGCCTGATCCCGATCGGCCGACCGTGGCGATCGATCGCCGACGACGGTTGCGATCGATCCACGCCGTGATCCGATCGGCCACGACCGATCTCGGACCGTGGCGATCGATCCGATCGGCGACGATCCGATGGTTGCGATCGATCCAAGCCGTGATCTCAATCGGCCATGACTGATCTCGGACCATGGCGATCAGTCCGATCGGGATGATCCGACGGTTGCGATCGATCCAAGCCGTGATCCCGACCGGCATCGATCGATCCCGGACCGTTGCGATCGGAGATCGCCGACGATCCGACGGTTGCGATCGATCCAAGCCATCGATCGGCCACGACGATCTCGGACGTGATCGGTCCGATCGCCGACGATCCGACGGTTGCGATCGATCCAAGCCCTGATCGATCGGTCGCGATCGATCTCGGACTGTGTGATCGATCCGATCGACGATCCGACGGTTGTGATCGATCCAAGCCCTGATCCCGATCGGCCACGACCGATCTCGGACCGTTGTGATCGGTCCGATATCGCCGACGATCCGACGGTTGCGATCGATCCATGCCCTGATCCCGATCGGCCACGATCGATCTCAAACCGCGGCGATCGATCGCGACGATCCGACCGATCGATCCAAGCCCTGATCCTGATCGGCCACGACCGATCTCGGACCATGGCGATCGGTCCGATCGGGGATGATCCGATGGTTGCGATCGATCCAAGCCATGATCCCGATCGGCCACGACCGATCTCGGACGTGGCGATCGGTCCGATCGCCGACGATCCGACGGTTGCGATCGATCCAAGCGTGATCCCGATCGGCCACGACGATCTCGGACCGTTGCGATCGTCCGATCGCCGACGATCCAACGGTTGCGATCGATCCAAGCCCTGATCCCGATCGGCCACGACCGATCTCGGACCGTTGCGATCGGTCCGAGATCGCGACGATCCGACGGTTGCGATCGATCCAAGCCCTGATCCCGATCGGCCACGACCGATCTCGGACCGTGGCGATCGGTCCGATCGCGATGATCCGATGGTTGCGATCGATCCAAGCCGTGATCCCGATCGGCCACTACCGATCTCGGACCGTGCGATCGGTCCGATCGGTGACGATCCGACGATTGATCGATCGACGATCCCGATTGAACAATCTCGGACCACGTCGATCGGTCCGATTGGCGACGATCCGACGTTGCGATCGATCCAAGCCTTGATCCCGATTGGCCACGACCGATCTCGAACGTGGCGATTGGTCCGATCGCCGACGATCCGACGGTTGCGATCGATCCAAGCCGTGATCCCGATCGGCCACGACCGATCTCGGACCGTGGCGATCGGTCCGATCGGCGACGATCCGACGTTGTGATCGATCCAAGATGATCCCGATCGGCCACGACCGATCTCGACCATGGCGATCTGTCCATCGGCGACGATCCGACGGCTGCAATCGATCCAAGCCATGATCCCGACCGTTGCGTCGACCGATCCCGGACCGTTGCGATCGGTACGAGATCGATCTACGGTTGCAATCGATCCAAGCCATGATCCCGATCGGCCACGACCGATCTCGGACTGTGCGATTGGTCTGATCGCCGATGATCGATGGTTCCGATCGATCCAAGCCATGATCGATCCCGGTCGACGATGAACGATCTCGGACCATCGTGATCGATCCGATCGGCGACGATCCGACGGTTGCGATCGATCCAAGTCTGATCCCGATCGGCCACGACCGATCTCGGACCGTTATGATCGGTCCGAGATTGCCGACGATCCGATGGTTGCGATCGATCCAAGCCGTGATCCCGATCGGCCACGACCGATCTCGGACCGTTGCGATCGATCTGATCGCCGACGATCCGACGGTTGCGATCGATCCAAGCCCTGATTGATCCCGATCGGCCATGACCGATCTCGAACCGCGGCAATCGGTCCGATCGGCGACGATCCGACGGTTGCGATCTATCCAATCTCTGATCCTGATCGGCCACGACCGATCTCGGACCGTTGCGATCTATCCGATCGCCGACGATCCGACGGTTGCGATCGATCCAAGCCGTGATCCCGATCGGCCACGACCGATCACGGACCATGGCGATCGGTCCGATCGGCGACGATCCGACGGTTGCGATCGATCCAAGCCGTGATCCCAATCGGCCACTACCGATCTCGGACCGTGGCGATCGGTCCGATCGGCGACGATCCGACGATTGCGATCGATCCAAGCCCTAATCCCGATCAGCCACGACCAATCTCGGACCACGGTGATCGGTCTGATTGGCGACGATCCGACGGTTGCGATCGATCCAAGCCGTGATCCCGATCAACCACGACCGATCTCGAACTGTGGCGATCGGTTCGATTGCCGACGTTTCGACAGTTGCGACGATCCAAGCCGTGATCCCGATCGGCCACGATCGATCTCAGACCGTGGCGATCGGTCCGATCGGCAACGATCCGATGGTTGCGATCGATCCAAGCCATGATCCCGATCGGCCACGACAGATCTCAGACCATGGCGATCGGTCCGATCGGCGACGATCCGACGGCTGCAATCGATCCAAGCCGTGATCCCGGACCGTTGCATCGACCGATCCCGGACCATTGCGATCGGTACGAGATCGCCAACGATCCGACGGTTGCGATCGATCCAAGCCATGATCCCGATCGGCCACGACTGATCTCGGACCATTGTGATCGGTTCGATCACCGACAATATGACGGTTGCGATCGATCCATGCCCTGATCGATCCCGGTCGGCGATGAACGATCTCAGACCGTCGCGATCGATCCGATCGGCGATGATCTGACGGTTGCGATCGATCCAAGCCCTGATCCCGATCGACCATGACCGATCTCGGACCGCGGCGATCATTCTGATCGGTGACGATTCGATGGTTGCGATCGATCCAAGCCCTGATCCCGATCGGCCACGACCGATCTCAGACCGTGGCGATCGGTTCGATCGCCGACGATCCGACGGTTGCGATCGGTCCAAGCCATGATCCCGATCGACCACGACCGATCTCGGACCGTTGCGATCGGTCCAATCGTCGACGATCCGACGGTTGCGATCGATCCAAGCCCTAATCAATCCCAATCGACCACGACCGATCTCGGACTGTTGCGATCAGTCTAATCGGCGATGATCTGATGGTTGCGATCGATCGAACCCATAATCGATCCCGGTCGGCGACGACTGATCTCGAACTGTCGCGATCGATCCGATCGGCGACAACCCGACGGTTGACATCGATCGAAGCAATGATCGATCCCGATCAGCGACGACCGATCTCGGACCGTCACGATCGATCCATTTGGCATCGTAATATTTTATTTCAAAATTCTTTTTAATATTTTTATAAAATTTACTTTTTAAAAACATTGCAATGCAATATTTGCGTTGCTAAAAAAAAAATTATTTTTATTAATTTACTTTTTATTGCATTGCTATTGCATCGCTATTTAACATAATTAATTTTTAAAAAACATTGTGACGCACCGGGTTACGTCGTAGTTTTTTAATTTGATAATTATATTATATAAAAATTAATTTTATTTAAATAATTGCGATGCAACTAGTACATCACTAAATTAAAACATAATTTTCTTAATTTTCTGGTTTATTGCATCGCTAATGCGTCGCTATTTAACATAATTAATTTTTAAAAAAATATTGCGACGCGCTGAGTTGCGTCGTAATATTTTTTCTCATAATTATATTTTATAAAAATTAATTTTATTTAAAATAATTGTGACGCAATTAGTGTGTCGCTAAATTAAAAATAATTTTTTTTAATTTTTGGTTTATTGCGTCGCTAATGCGTCGCTATTTAATATAATTAAATTTTTTAAAAACATTGCGACACACTGATCAGTTGCGTTGCAATTATTTTTTTTTATTTATACTTTATTAAAATTAATTTTATTTAAAATAATTATGATGTAATTAATGTGTCGCTAAATTAAAAATAATTTTTCTAATTTTTGGTTTATTGCATCGTTAATGAGTCGCTATTTCAAATAATTAATATTTTTTAAAAACATTGCGACGCACAGAGTTGCATCGTAATATTTTTTCTCATATTTATATTTTATAAAAATTAATTTTATTTAAAATATTTACGACGCAATTAGTGCGTCGCTAAATAAAAATAATTTTTCTAATTTTCTGGTTTATTGCGTTGCTAATGCGTCGCTATTTAACATAATTAATTTTTTAAAAACATTGCGACGCATCGTCGTAATATTTTTTTCTCATATTTATATTTTATAAAAACTTAATTTAAAAATATTGCGATGCATTCCTTGCGTCGCTAAATAAAAAAATTATTTTTTTTAATTTTCTAGTTTATTGAGTCGCTAATGCGTTGCTAATTGCGTCGCAATGATTTATTATCGCGGATGTATCGCAAAGTGGTTGCAATTTAGCGACACAGTATTGCGTCGCTAAATTTGCATCGCTATTCATTATTTTCTTGTAGTGGCTTACTTACTTGACTCTGTTAATCTTTGGCATAGTAGATTAGAACATGTTAATTACCCTTATATTAAAAGAATGAAACAATTAGGTTTGCTAAATAACATGTCTACTATTTATGATCATGAAAAATATTAAATATGTGTAGAATCTAAATTAACCAAAAGAAGTTGCAAATCTATTCATACAAGAGAAACTGAATTGTTAGAATTAATTCATTCTGACTTAGGTGATTTAAAAGGTAATATGACTAGAAGTGAAAAAATATATTATATTTCTTTTATCGATGATTTTTCTCATTATGCAATGGTTTATCTTTTAAAATCAAAAGATGAAGCCTTCGAAATATTTCTAAAATATAAGGCAGAAGTTAAAAATTAATTAACGAGAAAAATAAAAAGACTTAGATCTGATAGAGGAGGAGAATATGATTCTACTCCTTTTAATGATTATTGTGCATAATATGGTATAATTCATGAATTTACTCCTCTTTATTCACCAAAATCTAATGGAGTGGCTGAGAGAAAGAATAGAACACTTAAAGAAATAATGAATGTATTGCTCCTTAGTTTTGGTGCACCCATGAACATGTAGGGGGAAGCCCTTCTTTCTGCTTGTTTTATTCAAAATAGAATTTCTTATAAAAAAAAATAAAACACCCTATAAGATATGGAATGGTCATTTGCTAAGTTTTAAATATTTAAAAGTATGGGGTTGTTTAGCAAAGGTCTTGCTTCCTTAACCTAAAAGAGAAAGTTAGGATCTAAAACCTTTGATTGTATGTTCATAAGTTATGTTCAAAATAGTCCTGCAAATAAATATAGTGCAGCCTATAGATTCTTAGTGATTAAAAGTAAAAAATATCATAGAACCTAATACTATAGTTGAGACTAAAGATGCAGAATTTTTTGAACATCTTTCCTATGAGAACCTCCTTAGAAAGACCTTGTAGACCGCAAGTGGTTGAACCTAATTTAAAGCTTGATGAAATTCAAGAGCTAAGGATCCAAGAGAATCAGAAAGAAAACCAATCTAGGAGATGATTTTTATACTTTTCTTGTTGATAATGATCCTCAAACCTATTCTGAAGCAATTTCATCTCCTGATGCTATATTTTGGAGAGAGACTATAAATAATGAGATAGAATCCATCATGAGTAATCATACATGGGAATTAGTAAGTTTATCCCCTAGAGCTAAAACTATTAGGTATAGTTGGATCTTTAAGAAAAAGCTAAAGTCTGATGGTTCCATTGAAAAATTTAGAGCAAGGCTGATTGCAAAAGGTTATTCTCAAAAGAAAGATATTGACTACTTTGATACTTTTGCACATATGACAAGAATAACTTCTATTAGAGTCTTGATTGCTCTTGCATCTATTCATAAATTGATAATTCATCAAATGGATGTTAAAACTGCATTTCTTAATGGAGACCAAGAAAAAGAAATATATATGGATCAATCTGAGGGTTGTGTTCTTTCTGGAAATAAGCATAAAGTTTGTAAATTAATTAAATCTTTGTATGGCTTAAAACAAGCACTAAAATAATGGCATGATAAGTTTGATAAAGTGCTAGTTTCAAATGGATATCAAATTAATAGTGCTGATAAATATATTTATTCTAAAGTTGTTAATCATGAATTATTATAATTTATTTGTATGTAGACGATATGCTCATATTTGGCACCAATTTTGATATTATTACTAGCACCAAAATGTTATTGACTTTGAATTTTTCTATGAAAGATATGGGAGAAGCAGATATGATTTTAGGAATTAAACTTGTAAAGAAGTCGAATAGTATCATACTTTCACAAGAATATTATTTGAAAAATCTTGAAAAAGTTTTTACATTTTGATTGTAAGCCTGTGAGCACTCCTTATAATGCTAATTCACAGCTTAAGAAAAATAATGGCAATGATGTATTACAATCTAAATATGTTCAAAATATTAGTAGTCTTATGTATTTGATGAACTGCACTTGCATTGCTTATTATGTAGGAAGACTAAGCAGATATACCCAATGTCCTAATAAGGATCATTGGATTACATTACAAAGAGTGCTTAGATATTTGAAAGGAACCATGAACTATGGTTTAATGTATTGTGGGACTCGTACAGTATTAGAAGAGTATTGTGATGCTAACTGGATTTCAAACTCTGATGAGATGAAATCCACTAGTGGATCTACCCTTAGAGGAGGAGCAGTGTCATGGAAATCATCTAAACAAACATGTATAGCTCGGTCTACAATGGAATCCGAGTTTATTGTCTTGGAGAAAGCTAGGACTGAGGTCGAATGGCTCAGGAATCTTTTGGTAGATCTTTCCATTTAGATGAGACCAGCTTCATCTATGTCTATACATTGTGATGTCAGGCTGCCATAGCTAAAGCTAAAAACAAAACTTATAATGGAAAGAGTAGACATATACGTCTAAGATATAATATTGTGAGGCAACTTATTAATGATGAATTGAATTTGGCCGATCCTCTGACTAAGCCTCGAAGCAGAAAGCTTATAAGCAATACATCGAGGAAAATGAGATTATACCCAAATCAAAAGTTGAAGTGATGTTGACCCAACCTTCATGAATGGAGATCTCGGGAAGAAGGTTCATATGAGAAAATAATTCACTAGACAACTTGGAGTATACTATCATAAATATTTATATTATGAAATTCCTTTCTATAGTGTGAGATAGTATTCTGCAGTGTTTAGGTTGAACTAATATGTGAAGTTCTTAATGGATGTCATACCCTAATTTGGATGGTATACAAAACTGCGGTGTATACTTGATGACAATCCACCTATATGAGTATGGATGTGGTGGCCACTTTCTATGAGACTTGGGTGGGATCTCTAGAGTACTCATAAATATTCAGGTGATGCATGGCCGAAATGCATCAACCTGCTAGAACAACTAAAATTTGAGATATGGAATGTGAGTTATAAGTCAATGATCCAATAAAAGAAGGATTGGTTTATAGAAACTTAGTTTTACCAACCTTTTATAGATTACACTTATTTTCTCTATGTCTGGTTCATAATCGCATAGACACAATGGCTTATACATTACATTTTCTTAAAAAGTTTCTTCTAAAGTTTGTCTTGTCATCTTTTGAATATTGAAATAGTGGAGGATTGTTAAAATTTTAGTATATTCCAATATCCAAAAGTTTCCTCCAAGCCAATATCCAAAAGTTTTTCTCCAAAAGCTTTTCCTTCTTTTATCATGAAACCACTCTTTTAGTCCCACATGGAAAACATAACAAATCTTACTCTTACTTATTTATGTATTACTCTCTTGCTTGGTTGAATGGTTGTGAGAAAGCTCACGCACGCGCTAGCCGGGCCAAGCCCAATGCAAATCGATAAAGCCCAATGCAAATCTTGCGCACGTGATAAGCAAGATTTTTTATCCTTTTTTATTTTTCTTTTTATGATAAATCATCGTTTGACTGATTGACCAAGATAAGTCTTTTTATTTCTTTGACTGAACATTGGACGCTGACCGACCTTTGTACTTGTTGCTTTCAACTGGTACTTGCTTTCTTATAAATATTCGAGTGATTATTAATTTAATTTTTTTTGCTTTTCATCCTTATCCAGAGATCCATTTCTTTACCCATATCCAGTCCAGAAATTCACTCGTTTACTTTCGTTCTTATCCAAAGAGAAGGAACTCATTCGGTTGTTCATCCTTTTCTGGCATTGGTGTGTGCATGTCTATTAGAAGACTCGCTGCTGTTGTATCTTGAAGGATAGTCATGCTTTGATCTTCTGCATCCAGATATTAACTTCGAGAGGCACGACTCTACTCTTAAAAATAGTATCGCCACATTATCTTCTCAATAATTTTAAATAAATAATATCATTTTAAGTACTATCTATTTTTTCATCTTTATTTAATACCTCTCACCCATATACGCACATGGCATCCATTTTTTTTCATCTTTATTCAACGCCTCTCACCCATACGCACATGGCATCCATTTTTTTAAACCTGGCTGCAAGCATGACTTGGTTTTAGGTACTCGCGTCCTTCTCACGGCAACGCCCAGGTCAAGCGCTGTCGGTTTCTGTCAGACATGCCACGGTCCCTGGTCACCCACGGAACACCACTGAATTCTTTAGTCAAACCGTGAAGCTTCCGGCAAGAGCCATTCTTTATCCGTATTAGTGGTAGACGGCTCGCCACCCGTGATGCTCATCGGTTGCTTGTTGGATAGGGCGATAATATTCCAAGTGGGAAAGCTTCCGAGAAGAAACTATCAAAAATTCAACCAGTATATTTTCTTCTTTTTTTTTTCGCTTGCTTTTGCTTAATGCTCTTATCATAACAAAAATATTTGATTTTAACGACACCATAAAATTAATACCATTGCTAAATAATGACGTAACAGCAATGTAAAAAAATTTAACGATAACTAAAGAACGAATTAGCGATGCAAATGCTGTTGCTAAGTAGTCGCTAATTAGCGATGCCTAAAATCTGCATCGTTAATTAGCGATGCAATAACGGCATTGCAAATTAACGACACATCGTGCGCGTGCGCCGGATTAGCAATGCGAGCAACTCATCGCTAAAGGAGTGTAGTAGCACGCACTAGCAACGCACGCCCACCCGACCGCAAGGCCGCACAAGCCAACGACGAGCGCGGGCACATCACTGCATGCATCAGCGAGCGCCAGCAACGCGCCCTCACATGTCGCTGCGTGGATGTGCATGGCCACGCCCGACATATGTAGCGATGCGCCTGGGCGCATCGGGCACAAACGCGCACACCCCGACTCCCCTCCCCAGACCCAGTCGCCCGACCTCCCGTCGGCCCCTCTTGGTTCCAGGCTCCCCTCCCCATCCTCAGCTGCCCTGGCCCCCCTTCCTCCCCCAATCTCTTGGCCCCTCTAGTCTCCTGGCCCCACGTCCCCTGGCTCCCCCTTCGGCTGCCCTCTTAGCCGGTTTCGTCCTGGCCCCTCATCTCAACCAATCTTTCTGTCGTTGTTGCCTTTGAGTCGATATTGCTGGTAAAAAATATTATGTAAATTTAAAATAATTTTATATTATACATTTGATATAAATTTTGTAATATTAAAATATGTTATTTTAGTGTTAGTTATATGCAATATTATATATTGATTATTGATTATATAAGTTAATTATTTTTGATTAATATGTAGTATAATGTTGAAAAAAATAATTAGTAACCTTCGATTATTAGGAATAGTGCCATTTGAATATTAATATCAATATTGCTGATCCAATATTTGTTTCAAATATATTTTTTTAGATCGTACATAATTATTTAAAAATAAATGTTGATCGCTCATGGATATACCAGAGGGTTAATGACAATTTTCTTAATCCTGAATTTGTTAATGGAGTAGAAGAATTTGTTGCATTTATATGTAGTCAACCAGAATGGATGAATAGATTCAGAATTAGATATATGTGTAATATGAGAAAGTGTCAGAATAAAGCTTATAGGGATGTTGAAACAATTAAAATTCATCTTTGTAAAAGGGGTTTTCTGTCCAGTTACTACAATTGGTACTATCATGGAGAAACTAAGGCTAAGGGAGAATCAAGTAACCAAGGGGCAGATACAGTCTATGAAACATCAGAGAATTATAATATGGCATCAGAAAATTATTACATAGCATCTGAGAATTATGATCAATATGATAACTTAAACTAATATGAAGAAATTGTGATGGATGCAGGGGGTTTGGGCTTCAATTAAGGCACCTTTTATGAAGAACCAAATCCAGAAAGCCAACATTTCTATGACTTACTAGGTGCTGCAAATGAACAATTATGACATGGGTGAGAAAATCATTTGCAATTGTCTGTAGCAGCTTGGTTGTTGAACATTAAGGATGAACATCACTTATCTGAAGCAGCATTTGATTCAGTTTTCAGATTAATAAAAGAGTTTCTGCCATCTGATTATATTATCAGTTTTACATTTTATAAAACAAAAGTTAAGGGTAGATGTGTGGACATGTATAAGTTAAGGGTTTTTGGCACGAAAAGCCATGATTGTAATATTTTTATGTAGCAGTTGATGCCCATAGAATTAGTAGAAATATAAATTTAGTAGGAGTAGAAACACAAATGAAGAAATAGTGAAGATTGCAAGCCAAGAGATATCAAGGAGCAAAAAATTTAGGTATTTTGAATCAATTATCCAATAAGAAAGTGAAATAGGTGAAGATGTGAATCATAGAGTTAAAGCATGATGGATTATTAAGTACAGGAGTACTTCGAGAGTATTGTATGATCGGCGCATCCCATTAAAATTGAAAGAAAAATTCTATAAAACTGCTATTAGGCCAATTATGCTATATGGAAAAGAGTGTTGGGCAATATTGAAATAACATGTGAATAAATTAAGTGTAACAGAAATGCGTATGTTAAGATGGATATATGGTAAAACTTTAAAAGATAGAATTAGAAATAAACATATAAGAGAAATGATAAAAGTAGCTCCAATTGAAGATAAAATGAGAGAAAATCAATTACGGTGGTTTGGACATATACAACGTAGACCTTTAAATGCTCCAGTTAGAAAGAGTGATCTTTTAACAATTCATGGTAAGGATAGAGGTAGAGGTAAACCTAAACTAACATGAGCAAAAATAATTAAAAAAGATATAACTATTTGTAATTTAAATGTCGACTTGGTCCTGAATAGAGTAAAGTGGAGGAAGCAGTTTCATGTACACAGCCAACCCCATGTAGTTGGGAAAAGGCTTAGATGAGTTGAGTTGAGTTGAATTGAGGTTGATGCTCATAGCATCTCATAAATTACTGCTTGCCAATATATGGAAAGCATTAATAGAGATCAGTATATTTTTCAAAGAGCTAACATCTAGAGTTATTAGAACTAATGACATGGCAAGACTTGAAAAAGAGATTCCAATTATTTTATACAAGTTGGAACAAATTTTTCCTCTAAGTTTTTTTAATTACATGGAACATCTACTTGTTTATCTAGCATACGAAGCTTAGATTGCTGGACCTGTTTAATATCATTGGATGTATCCATTTGAAAGGTAACTTACTTTTCATACAAATTTCATTTTATGATGTTCACTAAATTGAGTCTTTTATTTTGTTTTCAACTTTAATCATTTAGGTACATGAAGAAATTAAAAAAAATGTTTGAAATAAGGCAAGAGTTGAAGGATTAATATGCAATGCATATTTGGTGAAGGAGTCATCGAATTTTGCATCGTATTACTTTGATGAACGTGTCCAAACTAAAAATTAAAAAGTGTCATATAATTTAAATGGTTGTAGACAGCCATTTGGAGCAGATGATGGAAGCATCTCCATTTTCAGGACTGTTGGTAGGCTATTTGGCATAGAAAATAGAAGATATATGTTGAATGAAGAGTTGAAAGCTGCTCATAATTATATTCTTATGAACTACTCCGAAGTGGAACCGTTTATAGGGTAAGATATTATTTCTTTCATTCACTTTGATACTTAATTGATTTCTTCATATTATTTTCAACTAAGTTTACATAAACTATTATTTTCAAGGATGTTTATGATATGAAGACAACAAGATCTTTACATCAGCAATGATGAAATTGGATGGAAACTTTATACTGAGTTTGCATATTGGTTCAACAAACATATGAGTATTAAATTGACACATTGTTTATAGGTTAACAAGTACATACCGTATAAACTAATTATGTTTCTCTGATTTTTTAGACTAATAATCCTTCTTCGAATGTTAATGATATTTTCATTAAATCTCTAGCACAATGGCCATTATCTAGAGTTAATATATATACATTGGATATTTTGTGAATGGGTACAAGTATTAGGTTGAGTCTTTGGATTCTTCAAGAGAAACTCAAAATTAGAAGGTATGTGTGCAAGGTCAAACTGTTGGTGCAGATCAGCAAGATTATTATGAAAAGCTATAAAAGATTAATGAAGTTGAGTATCCTGATTAGCCTATTAAACACACTATATTGTTCAAATGTGAATGGTTTGATCCAACTCCAAATGTAGAGACAAAAGTGCATAAAGATTATAATCTTGTTGAAGTATGTCATAAAAGAAGGTTGAATAAATATGAACCATTCATTCTAGCATCTCAAGCTGAATAAGTGTACTACTCCACATATCCAAGCCTTCAAAACGATGAGAGACTAGTGGGTTGTGAGTAAAATAAAACCACGGGCGACCATTTTTATGCGGGTAAGCCCATCTACGCAAACACTTGAATCTTCAGGTTTTCAAAAAGATATCATGAAAGCACATGCAATCTACAATGATTTGCTTGATTCGGATCCAATCTGTAATGATCCAATCGGTGCTTCACTTGACATTGAGGATGTAAACGAAGTTTCAAATGATGAAGAATATGAATATGAATCGCAATCTGAGACAGAATCAGATGAAGAACTCGAACTTGATAATATAAACGATAGTGACTAAATACCTCTGATTATAATTTGAAAATAAAATTTTTGATTTATGCTTTTTTTGGATTCATCTAATTCTACTATTTTTTAGTTACTATGAGGGGTCATGGACGATTCATAGCCTAGAGACGGTATGCTGGAACGAGCGATGACTCTTTTTCTGATGCAGGACATGATAGCACCTTCGGACATGAGCAACATATCCGAGAGACGTTTGCTGAGGAGATGCCAGGATCATCTATCAGGCCATCATCAGGCAATAGTACTTCCTCCTGCGGGAGGAGGAAGCTTCTACTGGTTGATAGCCAGTAAGTCTGTTTCTATCGTCATATAAATTTGTTCATGCAATTTCTATGTTTTGTATATTATATCTTATGTTTTAGTATACTTGCATAGATTTGTAGAGAAACATATTATCTCAAGATGCATCATTGATATATTTAAGAGCGTGTAGACCCGGAGAGCTACTATTGGGAGCACCTAAGTGAGAAGGTGAGAGAGTTCTACTGGATAGAGTTTTAGGTATATATTTTATAATTATAATAATGTAGACAGAATTTTAAACTTGTTCATTTACTATATTCGCTAACTACGTTTGATTCTATTATAAATATATTTGGATTATTTTGATTTCTGTTTCAGTTCCAATATAGAATTATACGTACAAGGTTAGTATACATTATTTGCATGATGCTTAATTGCATTTATAGTGTCATATTATTAAAATTTATCTATATAATTTATTTATTACAATATGCATATTCATAATTGTTCTGCTTGTAGAAAGAATTTGAGTGGGATCCAGCCCTTACTCCTTCTGTTAGAATAGCTTGGACTTCACTTGCTTGCTCTTGATACTCTGATAATTTATGTCACTGGCGGCAGGCATCGAAACGCCCCACTCATATCTTCAATTCTATATGGGATGGCTGGCAGCAACAGTGGGTGGGATCCCCAATGGCGGAGGAGGTTGGCCACAGCTAGCTCGAACCACCGATTCGAGAAAGGTGGTTCAGGCACTGGTATTTTCTACCACACAGCGAGATCCTTTTTGATTGAGGGGCATTGGCATCGTCTTGTAAGTATATAAATTTATTAATTTTGTACACTTATTAATGACAAATTTTTAAAATGAGCATAACTACAAATTTGAAACGTTGTTTTTTAGAGGCTAAAGGAAGACATCGATCCAGGGCACTAGCAATTGTTCAAGGTGACCCACATGAGAAAAGATGAGTCTTGGGTCGATAGTCGCTCCTAGCGTATCGAGTAAGTAAATCATTGAAAATATGATGCATTTATTAATATTTCCTTCAATATGATTTGCATTATATTTGATTTGTATTCCTTGTAGGCATGTATGGATGAGCTATTATGTTAGACCTCTCAGACCATACAGCTATTAGAGGAGGGAGGATCCACGCTCAATCCTTCACCATAGGAGAGCGGCCGCATCTTCTTAGAGGCTGTTGACGCACAGCCAAACAATCGTAGAGTTTACGATCTGAGCGCCAAAGCTTCTGTATTCTTCAGCTGACGCGGTTCCTCTTCCTCCAGTCAGGGTGGCACCGATGATTATGAGTAGATTAAGCGTTCCATCGTGGAACATGTGAGATCAGAGGTGATGACGAAGATTGCGAACATTCAGCGGGAACACGAGATGAGCGCGTTCGTTATATATTAGAAGGAGTTGTAGGAGATGCGGCAATTGGTTATGCGTATATCACAGTTGACACAGTTCTTCGCTCCACCTCTAGCTCTAGATGACTCTCCCTCTAATTGATCGACATTAATATTTTTATATTTTATTATATTTTATAATGTGCTACTTTTTTGTATGTATGTGTTACTGGTTATTATTATTAATATATTAATTTTTTTATATTTTATTTTTATTTTTAATAAAATATTGTATTTATGAATGTATCTTTTATTGAAATTAAATATTATTTAAATAGGTTAATTAAAATAAATAAAATAAATACATAAAATTTTATTTTAAAAAAATTAGCGATGCCTAGTTGGCATCGCTACTTTTATTAAGAAATTAATGATGCCACTAATTAGATATTAGGGATGTCTGTTAGACATCGCTAATACTTATTAGCGACTTCTATTTAGGCATCGCTAATTATTGACGCTAATTAGCGATGTCATTTCGGTATCGCTAATTTTTAGTTTAGTTTAACGATGAATTTTTGGGTATTATTGTTGCATCACTAATTGAAAATTAGCAATTTTTTTTATTAGTGATGCTAAAATGATATTGCTAATTTTTTAAATTCTTATATAGTGTGTTCAGGTACAGTTAGCATTGGCCTTTTTCTTTTCCGCTGCATAAAAATTTATATGTCGAACTTAGTATGCGTACGAAGACCTTAACGCGTTAAATGGTCGAATATCGCGGGTCGGACCGACTCCACCGACCGGTCTGCTCCTTAGGGACCTTCGCCTTGAGCCTCGCCTTGAGCCTCGGGCGAGGCAGAGGAGCTTCCACGCAACAGCTCGCCATTATTGACTCGATTCCCGAGTCCGTTTGTCCTCGACCAAAAATCCACCAGGTCTAGTTCAAAAATCCGAATCCATATTTATCATGTTATTCTTACTTCTGTTTTTATTTTTTAGTTAAAGAAATATGGTGGGAATAGGAGATAAAGCATAGAAATTCTGGCTACTAACACCAACATAACTCCTGAAGCACGCAAGCTAGCATCCATCATATATTATTATTCTTTTTTTTTTTACAAGAAGGCGGAGTACACACCCAAGCAAGCCAAAAAAAAAAAAATAGGTCATCATATTATGCCTGAGTTTTAACAAAAGCAACGCAATATATGCCTCCTCGTTGAAATGATTAATTGAACTCCAGCTCTTGAGATCGATCCAATGACTTCGAAAATATATATCAACGGGTCATGCTTTCGTAAACCCCAGGAGGCACCGTCGCCGGCGCCGCCTGCCCCCGCCCTTTCTCCATGTTCGCGTTGCCACCCTACAAAAAAAAATATATATAGAGAGAGAGAAAAGGGCCAAAACCCTCAGCAGCAGCAGCAGCAGCAGCAAATAAAACAGAGAAAAAGATAGATAGAGATAAGAGTCATGGAGATCAAAGACTGAAACAGACTACTACGTACAAACCTATGGTCATGTCGAAGCCGCGCCGCTTGAGCTCGCGGTACTCCTGGCAGAGGGCGCACAGCTCGCAGCAGCAGTGAACGAGGCAGTCGTTGCAGGGTTTTTCCCTCAGCGAGTACTGCGTTCTCATCTTGGATCGATAGAAGCACGAGTAGCAGCAAGCGCAGCCCGTCAGATACAATATTAACGCATACAGCGCTCCATTCGCACCACACGCTTCACGAATAACCCACCACCATCATCGATCAGGAGGAGACATATATATATAATGGAATCATTAGAGAAAGTCAGTCATCCAAGAATTAATCAAACATATGCATGGAACTCGAAGGAATATTAATTCATGACTCACAGGAGGATCCTTTGTCGACGATCTCCGCGATCTGGCCAAAAGTGATACATGGGCAGAAGCATGTGATGCAGCCTGCAATAGAATAGAATAGAATAGCTTTTGGTTAGAACTCATGATCAGGTCAGCGGGGAGGGATAACTGTGGAGTCGTGCGCTACAGTTGCGGAGATCGTCGTAGCAGTGGCAGAGGCCGGTGGACCACGATACGTTCGCCTGGGGCTGGATCTGGAAGGTGGCAGGGCCGGGTGGGGGGTAGTATTGGTCGGCCGAGCTGATGGGGATTCCTGTTGACGGTGGCGGCGCCATCGACGGGGGATAAGCGGCGCCTTGCTTGGAGTTGTACATGGCGGCGGTAGAGGTGGTGGTGGGAGAAGGCGCGCCGGAGAGGAGACGGGGACAACAAGATGGAGATAAGCTGCTGTGGGGGCAGTCTTAAATCACGACGTGGAAATTAAACCACGCGGTGCGGAGGTCGGACTTGTTGGGACCCCGTGTTGCGATGAGATTACGATGAATGAGGTTGTTACGCATCCGCTTTTTCTAAGAGCGGACAATGTCATCGTTGAAATGTCTCCGACTTATTATTATTATTATTATTATTTACCATCCTTGTACCCTGAACTTTTATTCATAAACTGCAGCATCGGCATGCCGTCGGAAACACGATAGGATTTGATCATCGAAAAGCCATACGTCGGAAATATAAAAGCTGAATTAATTATCAAATGGTTGGGACCCTAAGCATACGGCTGACACCATCACGTAGTCATACCCATAGCGTTGCTGAACTTTGTTCCTACTAAGGATGCAGTGGTTTGCATTCAGAACAATTAGTTGTAGTGAATAACATTGCTTCGATAAGTTTATGATAGTGTTGAAACTATTATCATCGCATTTAACGATTTATAATCTTATTTCTATATCTATATTATATATGAAAGCACCAATAATTGTTATTAAAAAAAGGAATACAACTTTACAGTTTCGCTAAATGAACCTCCTACCCACTGATGAAATAATATCAAAACTCCAGTACGTACTTGTTGCTTCAAAATATATTCCATATATGCCATCCAAATTCCAATCAAATTCTTGAGGAGGCCTCTCTGATTGAAACATGACCCATAATATAAAGACATAACATGGTAAGATTTTGTATTAATTTGGTCAATCATTAAAGCCAGATCCCTGTTTTTATATTATC
This sequence comes from Calamus simplicifolius, assembly GCA_900491605.1. NCBI lineage: Eukaryota > Viridiplantae > Streptophyta > Magnoliopsida > Arecales > Arecaceae > Calamus > Calamus simplicifolius. Next base: position 264,569 of record UESW01004827.1, on the reverse strand, counting down.
AATTATGCATGGGTCTTTTATCTCCTCCGAACTTTTGTATTATTATAGATTCTTTTCATTAAGCAATCATGACCTTTTTAAATCATTGATATCATCTTGTTCATCTGAAGATCCCTCATTTGCCAAAAGTTATAATTTCTTTTACCATCGCCTACTGTATGATGTGCAACGAAACTTTTATTTTCATTAATAAATTTAACTCTTTTTTTGTCATCGGAATTGAAATATAATTATATCTAAGTGAAAATCATCTTAAGTGTACCTAAATTATGCATTTGCTATAATTATTTTCTTCGTCTTTAATTAGGATTTGTGATTTATATAAATTTAATGATGAAAAAAATAGTTAGATTTTAAACTTGACCACATTCGAACATAGCCGAATCCATCTCTATACATAAAATCATGAAAATAATGAATCTCTATCTCTTTTTTATTTTAACATGAGCTCCTTTGTCAAGTAATTTTAGCCACATACAAGAAGTACTATTTCGCATAAGAGCCTCTCTCAAACACAAACATTCATGTGTACGTAGGCATGCATAAAAATAAAGAAGGGGTACTAATTAAGCTTCAAGAACTAATAATATCATGTGAGTAAGAGTCCCCACATGATAGAGCAGCATGCTTTAATTGACTTCCTTTAATTAAGGAGCCAGCTAGATGATTCGATCTCCGACAGTGATACTTATGGACATATATGAACTGATCATTTTATTTGAGAGCATGCGAAGAAGAATCCTGATGGCCATCAGACCTTACTGCTGATAAGATTTCCAATAGACCTTGACAGCCTATGAACAGACGCCTATGGTCAATATTCATGCATGCTGTTCTAAAGTGTAAATTAAAGAGGCATGCTTGCTTGGTAGAACTTACCATGAAAAACGTACGCCAGTCGATTCATGTCGTCTCAATAATGGGTTTTGTCACCTAACAATACTGTGGAACATTTCTTTCATGCTTGTGTCCAAAATATGAGTCCTGTTTAGCCATCAGCTCTTTCAGTACTATATGGGTAACATAATAATTCATATTTCACTGGCTAACATAACTCATATTTCAAACACAACCATGAAAGAAATAGTCCACAATTAGCAAAGCATCAACAGCTGCAATTATGCAATAATCTTGAATATTGAAGATTCCTCTACCTTTTTGTCAATTAATGGGTGGCAATCCTGGCTTGGCTTTTTACTTAGCTAAATGATTCTCTATAGTATTATTCTTATAAATGAGCTAATTGTCACCTTGTCAAGTACATTTTAAATTATTGCTTTATTTTATTCTGCATTCTTATTTCTTATAAAAATAAACATACCTATTGTTAACATAATCTTTTGTTCTTATAAATATTTTAATTTAATTTATAATTAACCATCTCAGTTGTTTTGATTTTTTTTTTTTTTGTAACTTTTACAATTATCAAAGTCAAGGTCTTTCTTGTCGAGCGTCCAGCACCACCAATTCAGATGAGGTGTGTGATGCCCCTCCCAATAGTTTCACATTGAAAAATTAGGAATTGGTTGAGTGGTTTATAACCGGTTAAGCAAGAAGGACAAGCCACCAATTGGATCCCTTTTGGACTGTGGTGGCCCAAGTTGGTGTGGACCTTGTCCATCTTGCTTTCTTGTAACGAAACGAGCATGTGGGCCCGGGTCGTTACAATATGATATCAGAGCCATGCACCAGTCGGAAGTGCAGGAGCTAAGTGCCACACAGGGCAAAGTGCTACATCCATGGGGATGGGAGCCACCTCTTGAACCTGTGGGGGCCACCTCTAGAATCCTGCCTGCCTGGTGGTCCTCATCGTCTCTGTAAGGGGGTAGATTGTGATGCCCTTCCCAATAATCCCATATTGAAAAATTAGGAATTGGTTGAGTGGTTTATAACCGGTTAAGCAAGAAGGACAAGGTACCAATTGGATCCCTTTTGGGCCGTGATGGCTCAAATTGGTGTGAACCTGTTCATCTTACTTTCTTGTAACGAAACGGACCTATAGGTCCGGATCGTTACAAGGTGATTATTTGGACTTCACTGCTGACCGATCGAGATTATGTTCAGTACTCCCTCTTTCGCACACATGAAAGGTAGCAGTGCCGGGGGACTCGAAAATTATTAATTTGAGCTGCCCAAAGTCTTATCTTTTGCTGTCTTGAGGCAATGATTTGTAGAAAAACCAGCAATATATATGGATGCAACCTACCCACGCAACTCGACGGAGAATCGTTAAGTCTTTTTTGACTGTGAACGCGGAATCACAAGTCATCACTTCCAAGTCAATGCCTAACTTTGGTCCACATTTTACTTTTTTTTTTTTTTTTTCCTTAGCAATCTTGTTGAAGGGAAGGGGTGAAGATGGAATTCCAATCATACCTTCTGTTGACGAATTTATCTTTTCTTCTCTCTCTCCCTCTCTCTCTCTCTCTCTTTTTCCCATCCAACTGCTTTAAACTCCAGTTCTTTTCCTTTCTTCAATCATGTGAGATCACTGGAACTGGTACTACTGAACGATAGATGATTGTTCAAGAGTTCTCTTTAAATATACTGAGGGAATGAAGAGGTTTTTTTTGTTGGACATGAAAACTTCAATCTATCTTCGTTTCGGTTTATAACCCAGTAACCCCACCCACGTACTGTGACCTTACTGTTGCTGTCAAATCACTTATGATGAGCACCGGATGAGCTGAGATCTTTGCAGCCTTTGAGAGTATAGAGAGGTCATCGTCTTCCTTCTGGGGCCTGCAAGAAAAGTCCCGGACCGGTGGTTCCGATGGGAACCCTCCGACGCTCAAATCAACGATATGGAGAACAGGGATTTTTTAATGAAAAAGTAGAGATTGAGTCCTCCTCCCCCTCGTTGTGAGTTGGGGTCTCTATATACCTGTTCGAAGGTCCCTGCCCTTTGTTCGCAACAGTTGAATCCTCCTGGATGGTTGGCAGTTTTCGGTCCTTTGACGTGCCGCAAAGGACGGATAGTGGGGCCGAACGTGGGGGGTCATGCCTGCCATTAGTGGCGCCAAGGGAAGGCACGTTCGTTGCCCATGTCGCCGAGCACGTTCATAGTGAAGTTATCCGCCACTCTCGAGGGAAGTGGGCCACGTAGCTTGAACGTGGGTGGTCGTTGCCGAAACCGATGCCAAGGCCGAGCCGAGGCCGAAGCCGAGACGGGAATGGGTCGTGACCGATGCAAAGATCGAGATGGGCCGTGACCGACGCGGAGGTCGAGATGGGCCGGAGTCGATGCCGAGACCGACACCGAGACGGAATGGGCCGTGATCGACGAAGGTCGAGATGGGCCGAGCCGACGCCGACCGTTGCTGAGACCGACGCCATGACCGATACCGAGACGGGAATGGGTCATGACCGACGCGAAGGTCGAGATGGGCCGTGATCGATGCGGAGGTCGAGATGGGCCAGAGCCGACGCCGACGCCGTTACCGAGACCGACGCCGTGGTTGAAGTCGACCGCGGTCGACGCCGACGCCGTGCTGTGACCGATGCCGTGGTCAAAGTGGGCCGCCGATGCCAAGATCGAGGTGGGCCACGGAGGAGATAGGCCGTTGTCGAGGCCGACGCTGATGCCGTTGCCGAGACCGACGCCGTGGTCGAAGTGGGCCGTGGCCGATGCCAAGATCGAGGTGGGCCACTGCTAAGATGAGCCCAAGGCCGAGAAGAGCGGAGTGCGCCGGACCGTGTGATATTGAGTTCGTGATCCTTCCATCTCGTGGGTCATGTGGTTTGATCAGCTGCATCAGCCGAAGGGACATCAAAGGCCAAAGCAGGGCTCCGTCAATTTCCTTCATGGTTCTCTAACGGCGTTGGATCAGCCACATCAGATGCCCCTCGCCCCTGAGACGAAGCGGGCCCACCCCAGCAAGGCGAAAGGGGAGTTACCTCCCAAGTGGCTGATCCCCATCCTGACTTTGGGTCTTCAACTTTTGACATGATGTTTGGATGTGGGTCCCCATCCACATGCCATGGAGGCAGAGAGCCAGTGAGGCCGCAATGATGCTCCTGAGGCAGAGGGAGCCGTTGAGCCTTTTTTGTAGATGTTTGCCTTTGCGTCGTGTTTGATATCGACGCCGATTACAGGCTTGAGAGCTTGGGAGCGGATGCCCATCAACTATGAGCTGGGGAGTTGGCTTCTCCTCCCAGTTGTGAGTTATCTTGAGGCTTCTTGATGGCTGAAAGTAACCAGCTATATGTTGCAAGTGTGTAATTTAAACAAAGGTATTACCCGATTGGCCGTTGGCCGCTGATACAGAGTTGAGGCCGTTGAGGCTGAAATGAAGCCGTTGAGGCTGTAACGAAGCAGCTGAGGCAAAGTTGAGGCCGTCGAGAGCCTTTTGAACCCCGGAGGATGACCCGGGAGTTGCTGGGATTCGACCATGCTCGGGAGCCTTTAACCCCGGAGGGTGGCCAGAGAGTTAAGAGTCGTCAGGTGCCTTTTTCTTTAAAGAAATTGGTCTCCTTCTACAGAGTTGATGACCTACCCCCAGGGAACCGTGATGATCGAAGGCGGGGGGGGGACCAGTGCTGAAATCAAGGGCAGCTGGAATGGAATCCGCAGGAGGTCCTGGGCTTGGATTGCCGATGCGGAGCCGGGCTTGAGTGTCGAGGAGACTCGGGCTTGAGTGTGCCGACGCGGAGCGGGGCTTGAGTGTGCCGACGCGGAGCCGGGCTTGAAGGTGCCAACGCGGAGCCGAGCTTGGAGGTGCCGACGCAAGCCGGGCTTGAAGGTGCCGACGCGGAGCCGATCTTGGAGGTGCCAACGCGGAACCGGGCTTTAAGTGCCGACGCGAGGCCGGTCTTTAAGTGCCACGCGGGGCCGGTCTTTAAGTTGTCGGTGCGGAACCAGTCTTTTTGTGCCAACGCGGAGCCGGTCTTTTGTGCCGATGCAGAGCCGGTCTTTAGTTGCCGGTGCGGAACCGGACTTTTTGTGCCGATGCGGAGCCGGTCTTTGGTGCCGACGCGGAGCCGGTCTTTAGTTGCCGGTGCAGAACCGGTCTTAAGTTGCCGGTGCGGAACCGTCTTTTTGTGCCGACGCGAGCCGGTCTTTAGTTGCCGGTGCGGAACCGGTCTTTTTGTTCCGACGCGGAGCTGGTCTTAAGTTGCCGGTGCGGAACCGATCTTTTTTGCCGACGCGGAGCTGGTCTTAAGTTGCCGATGTGGAACCGATCTTTTTTGCCGACGCGGAGCCGGTCTTTAAGTGCCGACGCGGGACCGGTCTTTAAGTTGCCGGTGCGGAACCGATCTTTTTTGCCGATGCGGAGCCGGTCTTAAGTTGCCGATGCGGAACCAATCTTTTTCTAAGAAATATACTCATCCCAAGAGCATGATAAAACAAGGATATTTTGAATAATACTTTATTAAAAAAAACTTAAGCTAATAAAATTAGCAAGCTACTGATATACCATCGTAAGTTGTCCGCGTTCCATGTGCGGGGGAGAAGCTTCCCATCTATCGCTTCCACTTTGTACACTCCGTGATGGAGCACTTCCATGACGCGATAAGGTCCTTCCCATTCTGGTGCCAGCTTGCCTCCTTCCGTCGACTTTTCGAGCTGCTGCTCGCCCCCCATGAGATCATGCTATTGTTTTTTCCATTGGGGCATTGTCGATGCCAGTTTAAGGTGCTGGAGGTGCCGACATACCCGGGGCAGTGGGATTTCTTCGAATGAACTTGCCCAAGTGACCCTGCTGGACAAGCTCTTCAATGGCCATCTTCAAATGATGGATGTCTTCAGTGTCATGTCCATAGTCTCGGTGATACTGGCAGTAAAGCTCTTTGTTGCGGGGTTTACTGACTTTAGGAGACGTGGGTGTTGAAAGTAAGGCTCCTCCTCAATCTCTAGTAGGATGTGGGAGATCGAAGCCATAAGAGGAGTAAACTGCTCCTTAGGAACCAGCGCCTGGGGCCGGTGGTCAAAGCGACGGGTGGTTCGGGCTGCCTGGATCGTCCGCAGCTAGTTCCGTGGGTGTCGGCTTCTTATTGGAACTCTTGTCGACTTCCCTTCTGGACGAGTCAGCCTCATCGGCGCGGATGTACTTCTGTGCCCGACTTAGCAACTCGGCATAGGAGCCGGGAGGCTTTTTGTTCAGAGAATATGCAAATCTGGAGGGGCGAAGTCCTCGCTTCAATGCTAGGGTAGCGATAGAATCTTCCAAGTTATAGACTTTGAGCGCGGCCTCCATAAATCGAGCTACAAAGTCCTTCAAGGTCTCGCCACTCCTTTGTTGGACGGCAAACAAGCTATCGGCGACTCGAGGGATCTTCCGGCATGCATCAAAGTGAGCCAGGAAAGACCGCTCAAGTTGCCTAAACGAATTAATACTGCGGGACGGCAGACGAGAATACTATGCACGCGCTGCTTTCTAGTGTGGCTGGAAAAGCAATGCACAGAAGAGAGTCCATCGCCCCTTGGACCTGCATGAGGACCTTATAGCTCTCCAAGTGGTCCAGAAGATCCGTCGTACCGTCGTAGGGGTCCAGCTGGGGAAGACGGAACCGAGGTGGAACCGACTCCTCCATGATGCGGCGGGAGAGCGGAGGACGATGGTCGTATATCACCTCGTGAGGATTGGCGATTTGACGGCTGAGCTCCATATCATAGAGGAGTGCAAAGCAACTTTGACTGCTACCTCTACTATGGAAGCAGAATTCGTTGCTTGTTTTGAGGCTACATCGCAAGGTGTATGGTTGAAGAGTTTCATCTCAGGGCTTAGAATTGTTGACTCTATTGCTAGGCCAATTAAACTGTACTGTGACAATTCAGCTGCTGTATTTTTGGCTAAAAACCATAAGAGTGGTAGTCGAAGTAAACATATTGATATTAAGTATTTAGCCATAAGAGAACGTGTTAAAGAAAACAAAGTGGTCATAGAACACGTTAGCACTGAATTGATGATAGCTGATCCTTTGACTAAAGGCATGCCAATTAAGAATTTTAAGGATCATGTGATAAGAATGGGAGTTGGTTCCATGATATAATTGTATGGATAATAATTGTACAAAGAAACTCTTATTTCAATTATTTGTTTATTTCTCATTCAGGTGTACACGTTATTTGACTTTTGAGAAATGACAAACTTTTCTTTTGGACTCTGAATAAACATATAGTTTATTCATTATGTTATGTTGTCACATTTGGAATAGTGGTAAAGAAATTGAATGCATTGTAATATATAGAAGATAATACTCAATTATAGAGGACCTATCGCTATGATTCATGTATTTAGTTTCTTGTTCAGTGTGATAAAATATACGGACCAAGTGGGAGAATGTAATAACCCGTCGCTTTCAATGGTCCTAATTTTATTACTATCGTTTCACTAATTAATAAGTGATAACGCCCCCCCTTAAATGTTGAACGCCTGCTTGATGGGAGCAGACGGTGAAGGGATTTGAGTATAAATAGGGAACCCTTCCTAAGGCTTTCAAGAAGGTTATCGAAAGAAAAACAAAATAAGCGGAGGCATTGAGTCCCTGATCAAGAGCACATCCTGAGGGCATACACCATCAGAGTGCGATGGCTCATTGATTGGAAGAACTCAATCAAGATCCATCGAGAAGAGGAAGATCAATCAAGATCCATCGAGAGGAGGAGAAAGATCAATCAAGATCCCTCGAGAGAGGAAGATCAAGATCCCTAAGAGAAGGAAGATCAAGATCCCATGCAGCTGATTCAAGAAGATCGAATTCCTTATCCTCATCGGAAAGAAAATTAATAATAGTGGCTGGAGGCATTTATATATCGATCTTAATAAATATATTATACCGTATTTCGCATATTTGATATCGTGATCAATATATTTAAATAAGCCTTATATATTATTCTTATAAATGAGCTAATTATCACCTTGTCAAGTACATTTTAAATTATTGCTTTATTTTTATTCTGCATTCTTATTTCTTATAAAAATAAGCATACCTATTGTTAACATAATCTTTTGTTCTTATAAATAGTTTAATTTAATTTATATTAACCATCTCAGTTGTTTTGATTTTTTTTTTTTTTTTTGTAACTTTTACAATTATCAAAGTCAAGGTCTTTCTTGTCGAGCGTCCAGCACCACCAATTCAGATGAGGTGATTATTTGGACTTCACTGCTGACCGATCGAGATTATGTTCAGTACTCCCTCTTTCCCACACATGGAAGGTAGCAGTGCTGGGGGACTAGAAAATTATTAATTTGAGCTGCCCAAAGTCTTATCTTTTGCTGTCTTGAGGCAATGATTTGTAGAAAAACCAGCAATATATATGGATGCAACCTACCCACGCAACTCGACGGAGAATCGTTAAGTCTTTTTTGACTGTGAACGCGGAATCACAAGTCATCACTTCCAAGTCAATGCCTAACTTCGGTCCACATTTTACTTTTTTTTTTTTTTTCCTTAGCAACCTTGTTGAAGGGAAGGGTTGAAGATGGAATTCCAATCATACCTTCTGTTGACGTATTTATCTTTTCTTCTCTCTCTCCCTCTCTCTCTCTCTCTCTCTTCTTTCCCATCCAACTGCTTTAAACTCCAGTTCTTTTCCTTTCTTCAATCATGTGAGATCACTGGAACTGGTACTACTGAACGATAGATGATTGTTCAAGAGTTCTCTTTAAATATACTGAGGGAATGAAGAGGTTTTTTGTTGGACATGAAAACTTCAATCTATCTTCGTTTCGGTTTATAACCCAGTAACCCCACCCACGTACTGTGACCCTACAATGTTTGAAGGGTTATTAGATTGAAAGATTCTTGGTTGTTCTTTGGTGCTTTGCTTGACAAATGCAATCTAAAATCATATTGTGCCACGGCTGGGTCAACCTCGGCCGTCTTGAACCTTTTTCAATTCCTACTTCTATATACATTTTGCATCAATAATGTTTTCATATTCAACACGGAAAAGCTGGGAAAACAATTGGAATAGGCAAATTGGCAATGATGCATTTTCTCAATGGATTGATTTATTGCACTCTAGATGGTTAGTGTTATAATAAGATATTTAGTTTATCTATAATAATGAATCATTTTGTCAATGAATGATTAAGTAATGAATCATTTATGCAATAATTTAGAAAATTATTCTTCAATTTCCTGCTATATTCGCATATAACAAGATAATTTTATCATTTCATTGGCATAAGAAATTTTTTCTTTCTCTAAGAAAAAATCATTAAACTCTCCTGATATCAAAAGCCAGATGCTTTTACCAGTGGAATTACTGACAGCGCAAAAATGCCTCAATGTATCCCATTGACTCTATTTAAGAGCTAATCCACCCTCTCTGCAGCCTTAATGGGCGAGGCATCAGTTCTCTCTGACGATATATTTCTTTTTTGCAGTTAATTTCTCTCTATCTCTTTGAGCAAAATGGTGGAGACTCATCCTAATATTCCATTGAAAAATGAAATGCAGTACAGGCCAAAGCCAGCAAGGAGTACACAAAGAAAAGAAGAAAAAATAAGAATAAAAAAAAAAAGAACAAAAGAAGAAGAGAGGTGAAAGCAAGGTTAGGCAAGAAGCCTAGGCCTAAGAAGCTTGACAATCTAAGTAGGCCTAACCAGCAAACCTCGATCCTAATAAACAGACATATAACCTAAACCAAGCCCACTGCAGACTTAAAACAAAGTCTAAATTACATACCTTGAACATAAATAACCCACCAAATTAATTGGCTTGAAGTTTACATTTTAAAATTTGAAACTCTTGTCTTCCTTGTCTAGATACTTGACCCCATTGATATTCCTGTTTGAGCAATTTAGCGCTATTGAACCAGATTGCATGCCTACCTTAGTCACTCCCAAAAAGGATAGGCAATAACTTCTAGCAAACAATTGCTTTCCAAATCATGGCCTTGATTATTGGTGACACGTCAGCCTTAGCCTTAAAACATTTGATGCCGCCGTCAATCATCGAAGTTCCCCTTGGCCAATATGATATATATAGCCTTAGTTTTGGCATGGTATAGCTCTATTACTAGCTATTTGGTATTATGAGAGCTTATGCTAATATATATTTAGTTCTATATCGATCATATGCTAAATATATTTTAAAAATTTATCCAGGTTCAAAAAACTCAAATAATATTTTTTAGCTAATCTTTTTAACTGAGGTTTTAAGTTGTTATTAATGATGTTAGAGCCGTCTCAACCTATGGCTTATAAAGAAGCTCTTTTAAGACTAACCATAAGCTAATTTTGATATTTATGACTGTAATTTGGTTTGATTAGATCTGGATTTTGATCCTTAGTTTAATGAGGATGTCAGAACTTATGCGAGGGAAATATGGAAAAGCTCGTGTTGGCATACATTTAATCTCACATTGGCAATGCACTAGGTGGATTTTGAACAATTATTCAAGATAAAAAAGCTCAAATAGTATCTTCTTGATTAGTCCACCTAAGTGAAGTTCTGGGTTATTATAGATGCTCATGCTCAATATCTTCTTTGTGGCTTCATTCGAATCCACTACGATTACTATCTCATCCATAATTGTTGCTTTCTATCTTGTTGTTTCACCACTTTAGTCATTGTCTATCACTAGAGTTTGCAACCTATTCATCCTATCATATTCACTTTAATACCGAGTCTTCACTCACCATTGCTAAATTTCTACGGCCATCATTCATCCTCATGCATCAATATTGCTCCATCAAAGGAGACCAAGGGGATAGATTTCTCCTTGATCCTACCTAGGTGCTCATCCTCTTATTGACTACCCCACCAGGCCAAGGTGGTTAATAGTTAGGTGGGGGCTTTGTTTGCACCTAAAAATCAATCAATTATCAATCATCAACAGTAAATGATAAAAACATTAAGTAAACCAAGATTTAGTTTTAGTGAAACTTTGAAGGATCATATTTGGCTACTTCTTTCTTGCACAAGAGGTTAAATATGAACTATCTATTGTTGAAACTAACTTTTTCAAAAAGTTATTAAGATATAACGTAGTTATTTAGAAGAAAACAACTACATAAAGAGAAGTTATTTATGTAAGAAATGGTTAGTTCTATCAAGGTAAAAAAACTACCTTCTAAAATAAGTTATTTCTAGAAATCACTTCCAAATCTACATAATAAAAGGGGAAAAAAAGTCATTTGGTGTCCTTCATTAAATTTGACCCATGACTTTACTATTAGATATAAGCCACTTTTATTTGATAATTCTATGGTGCACCTAGCTTGATGACCTTTTTCTATAATGCTGGAATTTAATGCATATATTTCCTAATAACAAATGATCTTCTAGCAATCAATGGATACAGTTTCAATTATACTAATGTGATCTGTTTTGATACAGATGTCAAGGAACTTAGAGTGAAGGTTTAAAAGGTTGAACCTTCTCCTATATAGATGCCTCAAACTTGTAGATTGGAGGTGCAACTTTCCTACTTTTGGAGGTTGATAGAACTCTAGAACCAAAGGTTAACATTCTCATATGTAAAATTCAAGTAACTCATAAAGTTAGTAGTAGATGTCATTCTACTATAAAAGAAGCAACTCAAGGCTTGTTTACAAACAAAAGAGTAGACTTACTCCTTCTATGTGTGTTTTGAGTGAGAAGTAATCATGATTGGAGCACTAAAGATGGGTTATTTCTCTCCCACTTATCATAAGTTATTCTTTCACCCTTTATGACTTACACTTAAATATCTAAAAGTAGCCTTGTTTATTTTATTTGCCTATGAGTTATTATTCATTGTTGCTTTCATTCTTTGTATAATTCTTGTTCTACTAAAACTTATGAAAGGGTATCAGTAATATTAATGAAAATTAGGCATTAAAGGTCATGCGTTAAAAATGTCAATAAAGTCTATGTGACTTCATTCAATCATTACAACCTCCATTCATTGTTGTAACCCTTATTATCACTCCGCTCATCATGTTGCCTCGCTTCCATGACCTTCTTTCAACACCATGTCTACCACTTACCTACACTTCACTTGCTAGGTCATCTATACTATTGCTAAGGTTCAGGGTCAGCCTTAAAAACTGCACTGCTAGAAAAAATAATTTAAAAAAAAAAGATGAAGAGAAAAGAAAAGGAAGGAGATAAGAGAGGCAAAGGAGAAAGGAGAGAGGTGAGAGCCTAGGTGGCTCCTTAGCCGTTGAAATATTGGTCTAGTGATGGAAAACTCAAGTTTAAACTTTTAAAAGAAAGAAAAATTGCTTAATATTTGTATTTCTCCTATGTGTATCTTGGTAGGTAATTCTTCTTGTTGTTTAATTCTAAGAACACAGTTTAGAAGAAAATATGGTTTACTAATTAATAGCCATATGAAGTGGTTTATTTTTAAAACTAATCTGACCATCCAAATAAGCCATATAACCATTGCTTATCAGGATGGCTTTCCATGCACTTTAATTGATTGGGGCATGACGATTCTAAATTTACACTAATAACCAATAAAATAATTAAAGATGTGCAATTCAAGATTTATTGTACATCTTGATATGTTAAAATTTTATTAATTAAATTAATTAAAGATACGAAAACTGCCTAGATTTCATCAATGGACTGTGTCAAATATTTAGACATGCATGGAGGATTATTGGATATTTTAGAATTCACAAAATAAGTATTTTTAAATAACAAAATATTTTATATACTTATATTCTGTCGTTTATACAAAGATTGGTGACTTAATCTTTTGTATTTATAGAAAACTTCTTGTAATCTTCATTTATACTAAACTGGTGTTTTTTGGGCTTGATTTAATTCTTGTTAAGGTTAAGCAAGGTTTCAAAAGGAAAACAAGAGATATTCTTATTTTAATAGCAAACGAGGCCAATCGTTGGGAGAAGGGGAACATCATTTGGGTTGTAAAGCCTGATCTCCCCCTTTCCTTCTTCCACAACTTTTCTTTTTCTTTGAAAACACTTCTCTCCTGTAAGTTCTAAAAGACACTGATTTGCACTTCTTAAAAAGAAAGATAGGCAAAACTTAACTCCTCAAGATTTCACTGAAAACTGAAAGTTTATTTCTTCTATAAAAGATTGATACATGAGACAAGGTTGCCTAGAAACCATCATCTTTATTTAATATTATTATCTCATATCCAAAAGCGAGCCATACCAAGTGGCTCATTTTTTTGTTTGTTAAGCAAGAGTTTCTAATAACAACATCCAATAAGCCACATAACGTTGTTTCTATCATCCGCCACACAACATAGTACTATATATCATCCCTTCCATATATAGATGATCAGATTACTCTATAAATCTAAATGGCCTCGATCATTTATGTTGCAGTAACTGCAATCTTCATCCCAGCTTGGCAGTGCCCTACGAAGTTGCAAATGAAGTAGTTCCTCCCTTGCTTAGCCTGATGCGATCGTTTCCAGACTTGAAGACCCTGGATCCCCTTGGACTTGTGCAACGATTGTACCCAACCGCATTCACCGCCACCACGTTGTGAGTCGTCGGATTATACTTGAACACTAAAAATTAACACCACCAAAGCTAGCCAACCATTAGCCTCTCACAAAAAATTACATAAAAAAAAAAAAAAAAAATAACAAGAGAGAGAAAGAGAGCATGTAATACCACCATAAATTTAGTTCTACGGTCAAAAAAAAAAAAATGTATTGTATACTTTAATTTTTTTTATTACTATTTATTAAATTTTAAATTATATAATTTAAATCTATTAATAAATTAGCATTACAGAGACGTTATTAGAGCTCATGAAACTAGAGGCAGGTATGGCTGATTTTAACCGACCTTGTCTATTTTGGACTGAGTTTGTGCTTAGAGAAAATAAGTCTGTTCTAACTTGATGGTGTGGTGTTTATATATATATATATATATAAAGGGTCTCAGCAGAGATTATATATATTAAGGGTCTCAGAGATTTTCATGATGATCAGACTTGGGTTGATTAGTTTACATCCGAACCATCCTGCCTGATATATATCTTGGACAGCCCTTTTGACCCTCAGTTGGGCTCACACCAATCCCTGCATGGAAGCAAAAGGAAAGAGACTACGCTCACCGAGCACATCTCCAGCCCTGAAACGCTTGCCGTTGGGCCAGTTGACAGTGTTGAAGGTCCACCCGCCGCGGCCGCCGACGGTGTAGATGGCCGACTCGGCGAGCTCACAGTGGATGACGAGGCAAAGAAGCGCCACCCCGAGAGCCGCAGCGCGGCCTGCGCTGCCACTTCCCTGGGCCATGAGTACTCACTCGATCTCCTGTGGATCTCACTGTTTTGCTACGAGGTGATGGACAGTGGTGGCCTGCAGGCTTGTGCTAAGGTCAAGAGGAGGTGGTGGCTTCATTTTTATAGGCAATCGAATGGGAGGATGGATAGTGGGTTGGGGATTCCAACACCTCTCGTGCTTTACGCTGCCGCGGCAAGCGGAAACATAATTAAATAAAAAAAAAAGGTCCAACAACCCACCGGGGGCCATTATTTTGGACCACCTTTCTTCTTCTTCTGCGTTTCTTTGACTTCGATCTCCACGAAGAAGTGAAGGGTTCACAAGGCGGCCAAGTACGATTGCTTTCGTAAGCGCACCCACCGTGTACGAAGCGGCGTCCCCCAGGAGCGGCGAGCGGCGGTTCTCGGGCCGTCAACTTGGACGATAGAGGTCAAGAAGGCATACGGCGCAGGGGGCCTCTTAATGATAAACTAAAAGCCTGCCATGTACTTCATATCTTCTTTTCTTTGTTGGACTTATAGTTTTGAGTTTTAACCACGTAGCCAACCTAATCGCACTTCGCTCGTCCTCACATGATAGTGTTTTTTATTTCCTCTCTTTAAATTTTGGGATGGCAAGCAGTTAATTAAGCAGGATAGCTACCATGACTTTTCAAATGAATCAGTTGGATAATTTTCCTCCTAAAGGGTTTGTCAAAATTAATTTAATAAAAATATCTATGGTAGAACTACTGGTTCTGTTTTCATCATTCATGACCCTCATGAGTTGCTGGGAGCAGATGGTTTTGATACTATTGATCCATCCTGATGTCAGAGCTTTATGTGGCATGAGCGGACATTTCTTATACCGTTAGGACTCTTCAGGCTCAAAGGTTATTCATTGAGAGTGATTCTATGTCGGTTATTTCCTGGCTGTATCTATCCTGCATGAGGCTGACTGTGCTCAAATTCGCCATATTTATCGAGAAGCCAATTCAGCAACGGACTGGGTAGCATCTTTTATGGCCCAGCATGCTAGTTCGTGGATCTGAAAGTCGAGCGATCCCTGCCCTTCTTTATTACAGCAAATTTTATATTTGGATCTTTCTGGACTAACTCGCACTAGGCTAGTGTGATCGTCCGTTTGTACCCAAAAAAAAATCAGTTAGATAATTGATTCAATAAAAATAAGATGAATTAATATAATTTTAATATTAATATCATTTTTAAAAAAAATATTTTTTAAAATTATTATTATTATTATTTTAACCGATCCGTCCCACTCTTATCTGCATCTTTCTTTAAATGATTTAGAGAATTTTATTTTTTTAAAGAAATTTAAGATTAATTTTATGCATTAGTATGAATATTATTTTTATTATATTTAAATAATTAGTTGGTTGTATCATTGAATTATGATGCAATCTTTTGATTAGAACAATCTATAATGCTAGGATATTCGCAAAGGATCCCAGTTTATAATTACAGGGATAATGTCCGGGTGATTTTGGACATTCTTCTATTATGAGATTAATATAGCTGGGCTAAAAAGCCATTGACTTCATATTATTCATACTCATGATCTTTTTATTGGGAGGAACTTTTTTACTGTCATTCGATGGCTTTGATAGAATTTTACGATCATGTTTCAATCAATTCTTTGCTTCATGACATCTGGTCTATCCTTTAAAATATTCATGAAGTTCAGATACGTCATGTTCATCGAAAAGTCAACTCTGCGACTGACTGGATGATGGCCCCTATAGTCAATAATTCGGATTTTTAATTTGAAAGAAAAAAAATTTTTGCCCTATTGTACTTAAACAAATTCTATTATTGATTTATCGAGATCTTGTAGACTATGTTCATTCGTTTGTATTAAAAAAAATAAAAAAAAAAATAAAAAAAAATAAAAGGAGCCATTGACTGGGGATGGAGACTGGGCGCAATAAGAGGAGTAATTTGTGGACATTGGAAGGGACATTCACCTTTCCCAACAAAAATTAAAAAAAAAAAAAAAGAAGAAAGAAAGGGGGACCTGTTCACATGACTGGCGCAGAGCACTATGAGCCGCAATACGAGGAAAGTTCCATGAAGCATTGCTTGCTTGCAATTGTTCGATAGATTGAACTCAGAGAACGGTTGAGATGGAGGGAGGCTCTGACTGACGCCTACCTCCACCGAGCGGTAAGTGCGCGAGGGAGCGTTTGAAATGCCTACCTCCACCGAGCGGTAAGTGCGCAAGGGAGCGTAGCATTCGTCTAGAAGAAAGCATGCGTTTCCCTTCCATTATTTATTGTCGGTAGGTGAGTCCCGGCAATTTTCTGAAAAAAAAAAAAAAAAAAAATTGGTGAGGAGGCTCTCTCTGGTTGCAATGGTTGTCTAGGATCAAGTTCGAAAGCAAGCCTGTTGTTCAACGGATCAACCATCAAACAAAAAATAATGACTCTCTAATAGAAACGGGACCTGGTGGCTTTTCCGCGCTATCTGAGTCTCATTAGACAGGCTGGGCCACAGATTTATCAGATCAGATCAGGCTGGCTTCGCAAATATGCTCGTTTGATGAGCAGGCCCAGCCCAGGCTTGAAGATTAAGGCACCTTGATTTATTTTTTTTTTTTTTCAACTGGTTTCTCTACGTATGTCTGATATATTGTAGATTTAATTGATATTAATTATTGATGTGTAAGCTAAGTAGGATTAGCCATTAGCAATAATTAATTATTTACATTTAGAAAATTTTAAAGTATTTTAAGTAATTGTTGGTTTTTTTAAAAAAAAAAATTTACGATGGGTTATGAAGCCTAAAGTCTGGTCTGAAACTTAAAATAAAGCCTAAGTAAGGGCAAGCTTGAGAAGCGGAGCTAATTTTGGATTAGCTGGTCTACCTCTAGCATTGCCTAGAAATTTTATTGACTTGGATACTAAAACCTGACATGTAGCCTTTGGTAAAAATAAAAATCAGGTCAAGATCTCAAATATATATTATATGTGAGAGAGAGAGAACTGATCTTATTGTTGTTCTCATTGTTGAATTTTTTTAATTTATACAGATTTTAAAGTTATTTTATTTTTTTTATTTTAATATTCGTATGGATTTAAGGATAGAAAAAATATAGGATATGAGCGTATGCAGTTAAGTCCAACGCTTTTTCTATAATTTTGTAGGCTTCATACTAAAAATCCTTTAATTAGTTGAGGGAATTCCAATGTCGCAACTAAATTTAGTCAAATCATTACAAATGTGTAGCATAGCTCGGCTCCACATCTAATCAACTCTATTTAAAAAGTAGGGCTAAAAGATAGGCTAGGTTTGGACCTAAAAATTATAATTATATCTTAAATTGAACTTGATTCCGATCTAACCTAGCCCATTAATGCATAGGTCTGGTTAGAAATTTGCATGCAAGAAAGTGTTTCTATTTTAGATAGTAGAAAAAGAGTGAAGTGGTTGACCTGGTAGTTAAATCCAAAGTTTAATAGTTAAAACTATTGGATCAAACTGAGTTTCAATGTCTTTATCAGCTTTTTTTTTCGAAAATTTACTAAATTTTTAAAATTTTCAAACTTCGTATGTACAATCTAATACTTGCGATCACACTAGTCTAGTGTGAGTCAGCCCAAATACATCAGATTGCAAAATTTGTAACAACACAGGGGGACATGGTTCACCCATCGTCCATATCCTATATCCTACATGCTGAGCCACGGCCGTCGCTGCCCAGTCAGCTGCCGTGTTGGCTTTCGAAACATTGTGGGTGCCTAGTCTTGGAGTGAGAGTCCTCCCCCATAACTTCATATTTTCCCTGTGGACCGCGTATTATTGCCGCGATCCCATCAAAGTTGATTAAACCCTGAAGGAGGGGGCTCCCAATTAATACCGTACGACGGTTCGCTGCCGATTCTAAAGAGCACGGGCACAATAAAAATATTTAAATGATCACCTCATAATCTGTGTATATCTTCTATGTTGAGGGTACATTGATGACAGTATAAATAATTTTATTTCCAGATAAAAAGCTGAACCCTAGGAAGAGTGGGAAGCATTAACGCATAGCCTGAGGCAAATAGTCCCTGAGAGGGGCCATGATATAGTCTCACATCATAAGAGGGATCGATAGAATCCGCTAAGATAGAGATAGTCAATGGGGATATTCCAAGAGGGTCTAATACTTGCATTTGTGGACGCCTTGAGAAAGTTGTCCAGAAAAAAGTCGCTTCAAACATTTTGGGTGCCTAGTCTTGGAGTGGAACTTCAAATTTTATTTTAAACTTAATAATATCATTTATTCTTAAAAAGGAAGTTGAGGGTACATTCCTTCTCTTTCAATCCACGTTTACAAAGCACTCAAATCCCTTTGAGCATACATACATATTTTTGTATAAACACAAACAACAATCAACCATCATCACATCTTGCTTCTCTTACTCATTCTCTAAAATACATATAAGACATCAAAATATTGTCATGAGTTACGAATAGGGATGGCAACGATATGAGGCGGCCTCTACTGGTCCCCATCCCATTAGAAAAAACCTTCCCATTCCCATCTCGTTAAGTCTGGGGCGGGGATGGGGATTGGATACCCATTTAATCGTTTACATAAAAAATAAAATTATTTTATTAAATTTATAATTTATTAAAAGCTTAAAAAAGTTTTGGCTTTGATGTTCTGTAACATCCTAAAAATTTTGTAATTTATTGATAATATTAATGACATTTTTTATTTAAAATAAAAGTCGGAAGGTTTCAATGAAGTGTGGGTATGTTGGCCATTTGATAAATGTAAAAAAGAAATTTATTGAGTAAATGAGTATATTTTGAGTACTAATGAGTTTGATTTAAGAAGTTGAGAGATTTAAGTTTTAATATGCTTAAATCACAAGAAAAATTAAGTTTAGTTTGAGTTTTATCCTTAAGTGATGTTTTTAATAATTAGAGTCGACTCTAATTGGAGTGGAGTCGACTCTGGCACGGTTTTAAACTTTCGGCACGCTTTAGAGTCGGCTCTAGAAGGGAAAGTCGACTCTATTAAAAAATAGAAAGTTAGCATTTATGCCTCGTAGCCGACTCTAATCTTTGCAGGAGCCGACTCTAATTTTTCGAGAGCCGACTCTAATCTGTTAGAGCCGACTCTAAGATGGCAGATTTCTTGGGTTAAATCTTGAAATTTTCATATTTATTCATTTTAAGTCCAATTTGAGTGCCGTTTGAACCGTTAGATTTCTAAAATCGAGCTCTTCAAGTTGGTAAGATCTTTTCTTAGAAATATTATATAAAAATATTAATTTAAATAAATAATAATATTTGGGCTATAAATTGATTAAAAAATGCTATGTCAGGGGCAAAATGGAAAAAGGCTCCAATGTCAATTGCTAATTGTGCTAAGGGCAATTTGGAAAAAAATCTGAGGGCAAAATATCATGGTTATAAGTGAGCCATATGTTTTTCAAAAAGCATGCGTTAAAATGTTTGAGGGTAAAAAGGGAATCTTGTATGCCTTAGCCCCTAAGTTATCCATGACTTGGTCCCCAAGTCACCGGAGAAAAAGGGAAATGTAGGTTCAGAGAAAAGAAAGAAAGAAAGAGAGAAAGAAAGAAAGAAAAGAGAGGAAGAGGAAGAAGAAGAAAAGAAGAAAGAAAGGAAGGGAAAGGGAAGCTTGGGGTTTGTACTTGGCTCAAGGTAAGCTATAGCTTCCCTAGATCTTGCATGACTTTAAATTTTCTTAGACTCTTATATTTTGAGGCAATAGGGAAAGTAATCTTGAGTAGAGAAAGGATGAAAGAAAATAATGAGATATTAGAGTTAGATCATATGCATGCATAGTTTCGTGGGAAAACCTCGTGTGGAGGTAACCCTAATAGCTATCATATCTGTATGTTGACGTAGGTCAAGAGGGTTATTCCAGGAAGCGAAATACCAGAGTTGAGTACTAGTTAAGGAGTAACCTGCTAAGGTGAGTGGGTTTCTCATCTAGCAATAAAAGTTAATTTAAGCTAGTATAATGAGATTAATACCTAATGGTGGTATGTTATGTTTAGCAAGTATTATGTATGTTTTAAATCTGAGGAATGAGAACCTAGTATATGATATTCTGATGCATGAGTTTTGAGCATGAGTTTTAAGCATGAAGAAATAAGCATGAGTTTTGAGCATAAAGAAATAAGCATGAGTTTTTAAGAGCATGAGTTTCGAAGTATAAAGACATAAGCATGAGTTTCGATGAGGGGATGGTTGATGTATACATGGCATATTTGCATGATAAAGCTTTACAAATAATATATTTTGATGTATGCATCATACTGAGCATCAGGCAGCTATGGGACTGATCACCCTTTAGACTATACTATAGCATGAGCATTGCACACTACTATTGAGCCGGCGCCTCTTTGTGATTCGATCGTATGATGAACTCTAGAATCAGGGGTGAGTGCACGCTTGATCAGGCCAGTGGGGCAGGTTGTAAGAGCCCGTGGGGGCATGAATCAATGAATCTTAGATTTTGTTAAACATATCTTGAATGAATGATTATGTTTGATGCATCTCTACCTTTTTGTTGATACAAAAAAGGGGGAGAGTTTATAACTATATATGCATGGGGGAGAAATTAATTAATCGAATGATATTAAAATAATTGAATGAATGAGATAAATAATTGAATGAATGGATATTTATTTGAGTTTCAGGGGAGCTACCTCATTCAGGGGGAGCCTAAGCCTAACTATGAAAATAAAATAAATTCTTTAATCAATCTTGCATATTCTCAATGTTTTGTCATCATCAAAAAGGGGAAATTGTTGGGGAGATTGTTGAGAAAGTGTTGCCCCAATCTTATTGATTTTGATGATTACCAAAAGCCATGAGCATATTAAAAGATGCAATGAGTTTATTTACATGAGCAATGAATTTATTTAGAACAATCAATGAGTATGTTAAGTATGACTTTAATCAATTTGAAAGTAACTTCAAGCTCCATATTTAAGCTTTCAAAAAGAAATTTTTATACTTCATATTCAATCAATGAGTTTTTGGAACATTTCTTGAATTGATTCCTAACGACAATTTTATTATATTCAAGTCAAAAAATTGATTTAAAATGAATCTGGAACGAATTTCAAGTCAATCAGAAAATTCTCTGATTTTTGATACGTTCCGGAGCCGACTCTAGAGTTTCAGAGTCGACTCACTCAGTATACAGAGTTTCCTTTTTTCACGAGTCGACCCCTGTGATTTCAAGAGTCGACCCCCGATTCTGTCGAGCCGACTCCATGACTGTGTGAGTCGACTCCGCTCAGACACCAGAGGAGTATTTTTCTGAGCACTTCGCGAGTCGACCCCTTGCCTTTCATGAGTCGACCCCCGACTGTCAGGAGTCGACACCTTATTTTCGATGAGTCGACCCTTTAACTTTCTGAATATTTCTATTTTTGGTATCGCGTCTTCGAGCCGACTCGCGGAAAGCAGAGTCGACTCCAACAAATCTGGGCGTGATTTTTCTGAATGCCAACTCAGCGCCAACGGTAAGAATTTTCTTTAACGGCTATATTTCTTTGTTTCTAACGGCTATATTTTTGCAGAATCTATAAATAGAGAAGTTTTCAAATCAAAAATAAAATAGAGAGATATACACTCAAGAGAGAAAAAGAAAAAATTGGAAAAACAGAGCTCATTTGAAAAAATCCGAGATTCAAAATAGAGTGAAAGAAAAAGTGTGAAATCAAAGGAAGCTTCCTGTGCTCAAGTTCATCAATCCAAAAAGCTTCAGAAGAAAATCCAAGAGCTATTCAAGAGCAACTCAAGAGATTTTCAATATTCAAAGAAAGGAAGAAAAAGCTCAAATCAACTCCAACGTTCAGTCCGTGAAGAATCCGAGCTGAGGCCCGATTCTACACTTCAAAGGAGTTGAAGAAGAAAAGAAGAAAAGCTCAAAAGCCAACCAACTATAAATCAGGCTTTTCTAAACTTTATTCTTTTATTTGATTATCTTGCTCATTGAGGAGCTGTGTATTGAAAAATAATATTTCTATTCTTGTGTCTAGTTCAATCTGGGGGATTGAACTAGTGGAGGTAGTCTTACCTCGGTACAAGCTTGGTTAGCTTGGTTAGGGTTTTGTGCTGGTGAGCCCGAAAACCAGCTGGGTTCGTTGTGATCCCGGGAAAACAACAAGTTTGAGTTGTGAGCTTGTAAAACAACTCGACTGTAATCAAGGAAGATTATAGTGTGGACCCAAGTGAATCTTGGGAGTGGACGTAGGTGTTGGATACACCGAACCACTATAAAATCTTTGTGTTTGCCGTGCTTCATTGACTCTTCTCTATCTCTTTTTATTCACTGCACTTAGTATTTACATTGCATTTGCTTTCATTCTTCTTAAGCAAACTATTTTAAAAGGCTAATTTTTTAAAGAACCCAATTCACCCCCCCCTCTTGGGTTGTCATCTGGGCCAACAATTGGTATCAGAGCAAGTGCTCATTAGATTTTGATCACACGATCAAGAGCTAAAGATCCAAATGGCAACTCAAGTTGGATCATTTGCTGAAGGTCATTCTACGAATAGACCTCCACTGTTTAATGGTTCCAACTATTCTTATTGGAAAGCAAGAATGAGGATATTCATTCAAGCTTCTGATTATGAATTATGGGTGTTATAATTAATGGACCTAGTACACCCACACATGTTATTGATGGCACTATTGTTCCTAAGCCCGAAAGGGATGGAATGATAATGATAGGAAGATGGCACAGCTTAATGCTAAAGCCATGAATGTTTTATATTGCTCTTTAGATGCAAATGAATTTAATAGAATCTACATGTAATTCCGCAAAGGAGATTTGGGATAGATTAGAGGTTACCCATGAGGGTACCAACCAAGTTAAAGAATCTAAAATTAATATTCTTGTTCATAATATGAATTGTTTAGCATGGAACAATCTGAAACCATTGCATGCATGTATACTAGATTTACAGATATTGTAAATGGTTTGAAAAGTCTTGGTAAGACATATACTAACTCTGAACTTGTTCGGAAAATTCTTAGGTCACTTCCAAGATCATGGGAAGCAAAAATGACAGCAATCCAAGAAGCAAAGGACCTCAACACTACCCTTAGAGGAGCTTCTAGGATCACTTATGACCCATGAGCTGACAATGAAGCAGCATAGAGGAGGACACAAAGAAAAAGAAAGTGATTGCCCTCAAAGCTGCAAAAGAAGAAGAGAGCAGCAGTGATGATGATGATGATGATGAGAGACTGCTCTCTTAGCTAAAAATTTAAAAGATTTATGAGGAGAAAGAAACCCTTCCACAAGAAGAAATTTGGAGCAAAGTGGAAGGAGAAAAGGATAAGAACAAGGACAAGGACAAAGAAAAAGAGAAAGACCCCTTGACTTGCTATGAGTGTAATAAACCGGGGCACTTTAGGAATGAATGTCCTAAATTGAAGAAAGCCTACAAAAAAAAAGAAGGCTTATGTGGCGACTTGGAGTGATAGCGAAGAATCTTCTTCCGAAGAAGAAGAACAAAAGGAAGTCGCAAATGTATGTTTTATGGCGGACGACAACGATGAGGTAAGTTCCGATAACCCTTGCGATGAATTTGCATTTGATGAATTGTTTGATGCTTTTAATGAACTTGTTGGCGATTTCAAGGTTTTGAAAAAGAAATACAAGTTTTTGAAAAATGAAAATTCAACTTTCATTAAAGAAAAAAATCTTAATAATGAAGTTAAGAAACTTAAATCTGAAAATAAAATTTTGATAAAAGAAAAAGAATTAATTTCCAATGAAAATGATAAACTAAGGAAAGAGGTTGAAAAATATAAGAACATAGTTGATAAATTTACTTAAGCTCAGCTAAATTACATGTTAAATAGTCAAAAAGCAGTTTTTGACAAAGCTGGATTAGGGTATAACACTTTAAGAAAACAAAAATCACTGAAAAATATTTTTGCGTGCTGGCCAAAGTAATTTTACATGCTTTAAATGTAATAAAAAGGACATAAATCTTATGAATGTAAAATTCTAAAACCTAATAAAAACTTGAATATTAAAGGAAAGAAAATATGGGTTCCGAAAGGAACAATTTTGTTGCTACTAACCATGAAGGACCCAAGAAAGCTTGGGTACCTAAACATAAAGTTTGATTTCATTGCAGGAATGTCTTGTGGCCAAGAGATCAAAGAGAAAGTGGTATCTTGATAGTGGCTGCTCAAGACATATGACGGGTGACAAAGAAGAATTCATCACCCTTGAAGAAAAGAAAGGAGGAGTTGTTACATTTGGCGACAATGGCAAAGGCCAAATCTTGGGGTTTGGTAACATTCAAATAACTCCCTCCACATATATTGAAAATGTACTTTATGTTGATGGTTTAAAGCATAACTTAATTAGTATAAGCCAATTATGTGACAAAGGTTTTAAAGTATCATTTGAATCTTCTATATGCACAGTAGCTAATCCATTGATAATAGCATTGTTTTTATTGGAAATAGAAATGGCAATGTATACTTGATTGACTTAGACAATTTGTCTACTAATAATCATTGCTTAGTTGCTAATAATGCTAATATGAATGAGATTGGTTGGTTGTGGCATCGAAGATTAGGTCATGCAAGCACACACCTATTTCAAAACTAATTAGAATGGATTTAGTAAAAGGTCTACCTAAAATAGATTTTGAAAATAACAAAATATGTGATGCATGTCAGTTTGGAAAACAAACTAGAAGTTCTTTTAAATCTAAAAATGTTGTTTCAACTTCTAGGCCATTAGAGCTACTTCACATGGACCTTTTTGGACCAACTAGAACCACAAGTCTAGGAGGAAAGAAATATGGTCTTGTGATTGTAGATGATTACTCTAGATACACTTGGGTAATGTTTTTAGCTCACAAAGATGAGACTTTCTCGATATTTTGAAATTCTTCAAGAAAGTCACAAATGAGAAAAACACTACCATAGTGTCTCTAAGAAGTGATCATGGAACTGAATTTGAAAATCATTTATTTGAAAGTTTTTGCAATGAAAATGGTATTAATCATAATTTTTCTGCACCTAGAACCCCTCAACAAAATGGAGTAGTTGAAAGGAAAAATAGGACTCTAGAAGACATGGCCCGTACCATGCTATGTGAAAGTAAACTCCCAAATACTTTTGGGCGGAAGCTATTAACACAGCATGTTACATCCTAAATAGAGCTTTAATAGACCTATTTTAAGAAAACACCTTATGAATTATGGCATGATAGAAAACCCAACATTAAATATTTTCATGCATTTGGTTGTAAATGTTTCATTCACAATAATGGTAAAATAATTTAGGAAATTTGATGCTAAATCTGATGAAGGAATATTCTTAGGATATTCAACAACTAGTAAAGCCTATAGAGTATTTAACAAGAAAACTTAGTTGTTGAAGAATCCATTCATGTAGTTTTTGATGAATCTTTAGCAACTCGTTCCGAAAAATTTGATGATGAGAAGATACAAACATAATTGAGAAAGATCTTGAAAAATTAAATATTGATGTATCTTCAGATCATGAGCAAGACGCTAAAGATAATGATTCACCTAAGGATGATGTACTAACACTAATCATAATGATGTAGATCTTCCTAGGGATTGGAGATATGCTTATAGTCACCCTAAGGAATTATTATAGGTGATCCATCTCAAGGAATAAGAACTAGATCATCTATGAGAAACATTAATAATCATCTTGCATTTGTATCACAAATTGAACCTAAAACTATTGAAGAAGCTGAAAAAGATAATAATTGGATGTTAGCAATGCAAGAAGAATTAAATCAATTCACTAGAAATAATGTATGGACATTAGTAGAAAGACCTAAAAATCATTCTGTTATAGGATCAAAATGGATATTTAGAAATAAATTAGATGAAAATGGCATAGTAATTAGAAACAAAGCTAGATTAGTTGCAAAAGGATATAATCAAGAAGAAGGTATTGATTTTGATGAAACCTTTGCACCAGTAGCTAGATTAGAAGCATTAGACTATTACTTGCATTTGCATGTCATATGAATTTTAACTTATTTCAAATGGATGTAAAAAGTGCTTTTCTAAATGGATTTATAAATGAAGAAGTATATGTAGAACAACCACCAGGTTTTGAAGATCATGAATTTCAAATCATGTTTTTAAATTGCACAAAGCACTATATGGTTTGAAACAAGCACCTAGAGCTTGGTATGATAGATTAAGTAAATTCTTAATTGAAAATGATTTTATAAGAGGAAATGTTGATAAAACATTATTTTTGAAAAGAAAAGGTAAAGATTTATTAGTAGTACAAATATATGTTGATGATATCATTTTTGGTGCTACTAACAATCTTCTATGTCAAGAATTTGCTAAGTTGATGCAGGGTGAATTTGAAATGAGCATGATGGGAGAACTCAATTTCTTCCTTGGACTCCAAATCAAACAAAGCAAAGAGGGAATCTTTATCAACCAAACAAAGTACACAAGAGAAATTCTAAAGAAGTTTGGTATGGAATCAATCAAACCCCTCGGAACACCAATGAGTCCTTCATGCAAGCTGGACAAAGATGAAGAAGGTAAGAAGGTTGATCAAAAATATTATCGAGGTATAATCGGATCCCTACTTTACTTAACTGCAAGTAGACCAGACATAATGTTTGCTGTTTGCTTATGTGCTAGATTTCAGTCTGAACCTAAAGAATCACATTTAATTGCTGTTAAAAGAATACTAAGATACTTAAGTGGAACAAAAATGTAGGTTTATGGTATTCTAGAGACTCAACATTAACTTAATTGCATATACTGATTCTGATTATGCTGGATGTAAGTTAGATAGAAAAAGCACAAGTGGTGCATGCCAATTCTTAGGAAGTAACTTAATCTCATGGTTTAGCAAAAAGCAAAATTCAGTTGCATTATCAACTACTGAAGCTGAATATGTTGCAGCTGGAAGTTGCTGTGCTCAAATCCTATGGATTAAGCGACAACTTGAAGACTATGGTATCACACTTGATAAACACCTATAAGATGTGATAATACAAGTGCAATTAATCTAACAAAAATCCAATTCAACATTCTAGAACAAACACATTGAAATTAGATATCATTTTATAAGAGAACATGTTGCAATAATGAAATTTGTCTTGATTATGTGAATACTGAAGAACAATTAGCTGATATATTTACAAAACCCTAAGTGAAGAAAGATTTGTTATCTTAGAGGAGAGTTAGGGATTTGTGATCCATTAGAATGAATTTGAAACCCCTAAGGAAATTTTATCTAAAATTCTTTCAAATCCTTGATCTTTAAGGAAATCTTATCTAGAATTCATATCTAATTCTATTAAAATCCAATGATTATTTTATCAATTTTTAAGATCATTATCCGGACACATTTCAGATTATCTGAAACTTTATGTTTTTTGCTCTGAAATGGTCTCGGAGCCGACTCGGTGAGTATCGGAGTCGACTCCATGTTTCTACTGAAACTCTAGAGTCGACCCCTTCTCTGCGCGAGTCGACTCCACTTCGGGATAGTTCTGTGACTACCCGGAGTCGACCCCTCGCTTTGCGGGAGCCGACTCGAAGTGGTCCCAGGTCGATTTATCTAGGGCAGAGTCGACTCGCCGCATTTCTATCATTTCAAACCCTTCAAATACTCTCTCCAAAATTTTCCTAACCTTCCAAATCCTCAGAAATCCCTGATTAACCCTTCCAATAGATCAAATGGCCCCTAAAACCCGTGGATCTAACCTTGGTGCGGCCGGAGTAAAAAGGAAGAAGGCGGTGAGGAAGACTGTGAGGCGTCCGTTCGTGAACCTTCACCGAGCTTGGATTCAACCTCATCTTCTTCGACTCCTAGTGCTTCTCCTCTACGGCTCCATCACAGGTAGATCGACTTGCCGATAGAGTATAACAACCGGGAGGAAAGTCGATTTTGAATTATTTGAGGCCGAAGGATTTCTTGTGGGGAGGCAGTTGATTGAGATGGGTTGGGAGAAGATTTGTTCTTTAGATTGTCCTACCTACCCAGCCCTAGTCAAAGAATTTTACAATCTATCTAGAGGAGACAATGGACTTGTAAGCTTCATTAGAGGAAATAGAATTTCAGTGACAGTGGATTTGCTTTCAAGGTTGTTGGATCTTCCAGTGTCAGGTACATCTACTTTTTCTTCTGAAGATAGAAGCCCAGCTCTATCTAGACTGCTTAACAGGGAGATTGTTGGTTTTGAAGAGGTCTTTGCTAATCAATTGTCCTTAGAATTGAGACTTCTCCACAATATTTGTAGTAGAATCCTATTCCCCAAGATTGGGAGATTTGACTATGTTTCGAAAGAGATATTTTTAATGGATGCAATTGTACTGGTAAACCCATTAATCTTCCGAGCATGATATTATGGTACATTGCTGATTGTGGAAGCAAGAAAATCCAGTTTACCCTACGGCATGATTCTTACTAAAATATTTCAAAGCCAAGGGATAATCATATCAGATAGTGAGCCAATGAGGAATTTAAGACATACCGATTACTATAGTTTGGCCACTATACATAGAATGGGTTTTGTGAAGAAAATGGCATGGGAAAGGAAAGGTATGATGGAAGATAGAGCCGCGACATTGAGGCACCGGGACCGTCAGTCAGACATTCTTCGCCTGTACCTCCGAGCTCTCCTGTTCCTGCTCCAGTCCCTTCCCTGCTCCATTGGTTGATCAGACATCATCTTCGTCTGTCGGTTTCTCAGAACTTCAGTTGAGGCAGCTTAAAGGTCTTCTTGATGATCAGGCAGATAAATTGAAATCAGAGTTTAAATAAATTTATGAATCTTAAAGAAACTCTTTATCTTAGATGATCGGATCACCAAGATTGAGTCAACCCTTAGCACTTCATCTGAGTCTTTAAGTGGAGATCTAAAGAATATCTTTGAAGAACTTAAAGACGTCTGTGGAGATGGTGAGACCTATGCAAAATGCAATGCTGAACTCCAAGACAAAATATTAACTGCTTGCACTTTTGTAGATGAAAGACTGAAGGATTATGTTAAGATTCAAACAGACGGAATGAAAAATATTATAGATCACTTAACTAGGATTGTAAGGACTCACTTTTGATGTATTAGATGCTTAGTCTTTACAATGTAATAAGTTCACTTTACGTTTTACATTTTGATACATTGATGTAATGAAAAATCTAGTTATGTTTTGAATGATCAATGTAATCTAAGTTTAAATGTACTTCTCCTATTATCAATGAATCTCAGATTTTGTTAAAACATATCTTGAATGAATGATTATGTTTGATGCATCTCTACCTTTTTGTTGATAACAAAAAAGGGAGAGTTTTATAACTATATATGCATGGGGGAGAAATTAATTAATCGAATGATATTAAAATAATTGAATGAATGAGATAAATAATTGAATGAATGGATATTTATTTGAGTTTCATAGGGGAGCTACCTCATTCAGGGGGAGCCTAAGCCTAACTATGAAAATAAAATAAATTCTTTAATCAATCTTGCATATTCTCAATGTTTTTGTCATCATCAAAAAGGGGGAGATTGTTGGGGAGATTGTTGAGAAAGTGTTGCCCCAATCTTATTGATTTTGATGATTACCAAAAGCCATGAGCATATTAAAAGATGCAATGAGTTTATTTACATGAGCAATGAATTTATTTAGAACAATCAATGAGTATGTTAAGTATGACCTTTAATCAATTTGAAAGTAACTTCAAGCTCCATATTTAAGCTTTCAAAAAGAAATTTTTATACTTCATATTTCAATCAATGAGTTTTTGGAACATTTCTTGAATTGATTTCTAACGACAATTTTATTATATTAAGTCAAAAAATTGATTTAAAATGAATCTGGAACGAATTTCAAGTCAATCAGAAAATCTCTGATTTTTGATACGTTCCGAGCCGACTCTAGAGTTTCAGAGTCGACTCCACTCAGTATACAGAGTTTCCTTATTTCACGAGTCGACCCCTGTGATTTCAAGAGTCGACCCCCGATTCTGTCGAGCCGACTCCATGACTGTGTGAGTCGACTCCGCTCAGACACCAGAGGAGTGTTTTTCTGAGCACTTCGCGAGTCGACCCCTTGCCTTTCATGAGTCGACCCCGACTGTCAGGAGTCGATACCTTATTTTCGATGAGTCGACCCTTTAACTTTCTGAATATTTCTATTTTTGGTATCGCGTCTTCGAGCTGACTCGCGGAAAGCAGGAGTCGACTCCAACAAATCTAGGCATGATTTTTTGAATGCCAACTCAGCGCCAACGGTAAGAATTTTCTTTAACGGCTATATTTCTTTGTTTCTAACGGCTATATTTTTGCAGAATCTATAAATAGAGAAGCGTTTTCAAATCAAACATATACAAATAGAGAGATATACACATCAAGAGAGAAAAAGAAAAAATTGAAAAACAGAGCATCATTTGAAAAAATCCGAGATTCAAAAATAGAGTAAAGAAAAAGTGTGAAATCAAAGGAAGCTTCGTCTGTGCTCAAGTTCATCAATCCAAAAAGCTTCAGAAGAAAATCCAAGAGCTATTCAAGAGCAACTCAAGAGATTTTAATATTCAAAGAAAGGAAGAAAAAGCTCAAATCAACTCCAACGTTCAATCCGTGAAGAATCCGAGCTGAGGCCCGATTCTACACTTCAAAGGAGTTGAGGAAAAGAAGAAAAGCTCAAAAGCCAACCAACTACAAATCAGGCTTTTCTAAACTTTATTCTTTTATTTGATTATCTGCTCATTAAGGAGCTGTGTAATTGAAAAATATTTCTATTATTTGTGTCTAGTTCAATCTGGGGGATTGAACTAGTGGAGGTAGTTTACCTCGGTACAAGCTTGGTATAGCTTGTGTTAGGGTTTTTGTGCTGGTGAGCCCGAAAACCAGCTGGGTTCGTTGTGATCCCGGGAAAACAATATGTTTGAGTTGTGAGCTTGTAAAATAACTCGGCTGTAATCAAGAAGATTATAGTGTGGACCCAAGTGAATCTTGGGAGTGGACGTAGGTGTTGGATACACCGAACCACTATAAAATATTTGTGTTTGCCGTGCTTACATTGACTCTATCTCTATCTCTGTTTTATTCACTGCACTTAGTATTTACATTGCATTTCTTTCATTCTTCTTAAGCAAACTATTTTAAAAGGCTAATTTTTAAAGAACCCAATTCACCCCCCCCTCTTGGGTTGTCATCTGGGCCAACAGTACCTCAAAGGCATTACACACACAACCCAGTATCATGAGATTTAAAAGTATATATTGTGGTTTAAAAAGGGCTAGTGGGCCAAGTAATTATCCCAAGAGAGAAAGTTTACATGAGATGCCAATGGGCAGGCAGATCTCGGTGGGAATCTGAAAATTTAATAAAGAAGTTTGGGCTGTAGGTAAAGAATGCATATCTTCATATGTAATGCATGGGTTTTTATCTTGATGAGTTATCTTTCAGTGGAAAGTTATTGTAAAGTATTTCAGTACTGGTATATTATTTGAAGAATAAGCTACATTTTATTTATCTGATATCATGTTAAAAGTATACTTTGAGTTATACAAGCGATATTATATCAGCATACGGTTGGAAATGTGAGGTTATGGTTCTCTATTTCTCCATGGTTAGATGGTTATTCAGTCACTGGGACTTAGGTCTCACCCCTCTATGATTTATATTTACTTTCAGATCAGTGAGTATTTCTGCTAGGATCAAAGATTAAGCAGGACCGAACCTTTAGCTGGTGAAGTTGTATAGATGATAGCCTTGTATATTGAGATAGTGTGGGGTGACATTTGTATATTTGCATATGTGTATATGTACAGTGAGATATGATAATGTATCAGACTTATTTAGATATGAATACAAGTTTTATGTTTTGAAGAAAATTATGAGTATGGTGTATGTACTTATGATTTTGATGTCGATTATGAATGTGATCTTGTAAACTGTCTGAGGATGTCATGAAAATATTATCTGAGCAGGTTGATGCTTAGTGTTGATTTGAGTAATGTGCATATATAATTGAGCTGATAATAAAAAGTTTTTAACATGATATATTTTTGAGTGTCTGCCACTTATGATAATTTATTGGGATTCTAGCTCTGTCGATGGCCCCAGAGAGAAGGGGAACTGACATGTTCAATGCGGTGCATGCAAAAAGAGCATAGACAAGAAGATTCAAACGTGTTTTACTAGATTTTTTAGTATATATTTTTTATTTATTTTAAATATTAATATATAATATATATATATATATATATATATATATATATATATATAATATATATATATATATATATATATATATATATATATATATATATATAATTTAAATATATTATAAAGCCATAGAGATAGAAACAAAAAATGGGGATGGGACGGAGGATACCATCTTCGATTGTTTACCCGTTTAGTTATTAATATCCATTTATTTGTTTACCCATTAAGCCGTTTAGACTGAGAATTCATTGATTTTCATTAGAAATGGTACCGATCCTATCCCTAGTAAAAAAAATAAAGGACTAAAATGAGGCAAATAGAAATGTCTCTATTAAGACACTCCATGGTCCTATAGAAGATCCAAGTGGCTCAGACCGTGAGGGTATTTGGTCAACACCAATGGCCATGTAATTCTTCAATGTTACCAAGTACCATGCAAACCACATCAATCATCATGGCCAACCCACTCATAGTTGCTGTTGTCCAGTGAGGTCATCCAAGTTGCTCATAGATATAGTACCTGAAAACCAAATAATAATCCATAAACCAGCTCCAATTATCATTCCATAGTACTCAAAATCTATTAGATAAGCAAGAATTGAAACCTTGCAACTAACGGGTAAGAGCTACAGCATATATCACAAACAACAAAGAATAAAATCTGGTAATCTTTAACAACGATCACATAGAACCAACTATGATAGAAGCTTATAGATAAGCAAATAAAGTTAAGCATAATCAATTAAAATTTTAAATTATAACTAAAAATGTTTATATTATACCGATGTTTTATAAAAAACTTCTAAAGATAACGAATTTTAACAATACTTTGTAGCATTGAAAAGATAACGAGTTTTAAGGACGCTTTATACCGTCGGGTGCCAATTCTTTCTCCTAAACCCTCAAAATTTTTATTGCAGTGTTTGATGGGATTTCTGGGTCCACTCCAAACCCTCCCTTTCGCCCTGCTCTTCTCCATCTCTCTAGACACCTTCTCCCTCCCGACCCACGATCCTCCTCTAACTCCATCTGCATGCTTTTCTCCCTCTTCGCCCTTGCCCTCTCCGTCTCCAAGCTCGTCCTCTCCCTTCCCCGCTCACATCGCCTGCCGTCACTGCCCGCGTCATCCCCGTCTCAACACCCTTCCTCGTTGGGACGGTGTCCATCTAAGCGAAAGCTAGCGGATTCACGTACTCCATGGCCGGGATCGAAGCCCAAAATTTGACCAGATCTCACCTCCTAAGCACGATTTCTGCCTCCTCCTCCGTCGTCTGCCCCCGAAGAGCACCTTGCTGATCTCTCTGGAAGGCTACAAGAGTCCATCGGAAAGAAAAATACCATCAGCCGCCAGTAAGAAGCCATGACTCAAGGAAAAACTACCGCATTCCCCGCCAGAAGCGGCCCTACCTGGTACGGCCGGCATGATCCCAAGTCTGCCTCCGGTCGATCTGCCGTCGGCGCCTCCGGCCATGTCAGCAGATCCTCCATCGAGCTGTGCGGCTTCCTCACCAGCACGCTCCTCTCCATCGCTCCTCTCTTCTCCCTCTCACACTTGAAGTGATGAGTAGAATATAAGAAAGGTAGGTCCTCTCCGTCTCCAAGCTTGCCGAGATCCGAGGCCTCCATGGGAGCCTCGCCTAGCTGTGCATGGGGCCTCTCTTCTTCGCCGCCCTCAAGGAGGGGTTCTTCCCCCACCCCGTCAAAGAGGAGTTGCCTGGCATCGACTATTGCCTCACTAGCCCTCCCCCATGGTGCCTGTTTCTCTCTCCTTCTTTACCTCCTCTCTATTGTTCTCCTCTTCTTTTCGTCATCCTTATTTGTTCTTTTGGTCCCCAGCAGAAATTATTTTTTTTTTTTTCGTTCTGTTCTTTCTTCGGCGTGCATGTACAATGAAGAGTCCATCTCATGCTATTTTTATCATAGTAGCTTTGCAGTGGAGTCGAGAGCGTGTCCCTCTCTCCATGTTGCTCTGCTAGCATCGGGAAAGCAATGGCAGGAACAAAGATTCCTGACGGGAAATGCCGATGCTTTAACAAGAACAAAGCTTCCCATCCCGACACTTTAAAGCGTAGCAAGAGTAATAGTTTCCTATCCTAAAAAGCAAAAACATCGAAATTCTGCGCCTTCATTTCCTATATTTCGATGCTTATTAAAGGATCGAAATGATATTTTTTAACACTTTTTAACATCAAAAAATATATTTTTAACATCAAAAAATGATAAATTTATTGTAATGCAACAAGATACTTGAACCTGTGAGTAGGTACAACCACCAAAAAATGAAACCTGCAAACATGTAGGACCAGCCACATGGAATCCCATATCAAAGGAACCTATGACCTAACCTATTTTAGAGGAAGAGAAATATGGCCAAAAGACTTCCTATAATATTTCCAAAATAGTATCATATTGGATGAAAAAAAAATGAATAGTTTATAATTAAAATTCACCCACTACCAATTAACTTTCATTCGAGTTTTTAGAACCATATAATTTTCATATGATTTTGATCCACCAACAAATGGGCTTGGAGTAAGAAGCGATTCAAATGTATGAAAGTTGGTAGACATAAGAAAAGAGTTACTTATCGAACGGTTATAAAGTTCCGAGAGTCCTAGCATAACGCTCTTGCAG
Source organism: Calamus simplicifolius (assembly GCA_900491605.1). NCBI lineage: Eukaryota > Viridiplantae > Streptophyta > Magnoliopsida > Arecales > Arecaceae > Calamus > Calamus simplicifolius. Next base: position 229,575 of record UESW01004827.1, on the reverse strand, counting down.
CACTAATGATCTAACTCGAAGTAGATTCTAATAATAATTTATAACTCAAGTTCACTTGCTACCAATTAACTTTCACTCGAGTTTTTACGGCCATGTAGTTTTGATCACCGAGAAGGTTAATTGTGCTAGGAGGTGGGCTTAGGTCATTACAAATGGTATCATAGCCAATCTGAGTGTGTGAAAGTTGGTAGGCAAAAGAAAAGGATTATACATGGGATGGTCATTCAGTCCTGCCATAGCGTGAAGTTACCCTAATAGCACCAATAACTCAACTGAGGTAGATTATGTAAGACCCAATCCTTTTGGCTAGCTTACTTTAGATTAAGATTCAATTTATCTAAATTAACTTTATAGATTATAAAAAATAATATAATTAGAATTTTTGATTGAATCTATATCCATAATGTTTGGGGTTGAGTTAGATTTCTAATGCAGCTTGAATCATTCAAATTGAAGGTCAAAGAGGAAGTTAGAAGCAATTTCATGAACATATATTATCACTAGTAAATAATAAATTATGAAAATGCTATTATTAATGTGAAGAATGATTTTTGATGTTTTTATCTAAATTTTTATATTTTAAATTATATTGAATGAGTTAAAAGTTAGTTTGAAATTAAGAATATATTTTTAAATATTTAATGGATATATATATCTTTTAGTTTTTTTAAAGAAAATCAAATTCTAACAAAACTAGAATTCTATTAATAGTGGGAATCTCTTGTCTTTAGAAAATCTATTTATAAATAGAACTGAGATTTTTTGATATCAAATCAATAGTTAATAAAGATAAATAAGTTAAAGGTATAAAGATCAAAAAAGTTGATGGAGCCCTAAAGTGTAAGGATTAATTTTCACAAATTTAATTTATTCTCTCTAATTTTATTTGAAGTAGGTAAGTAATCTAATTATAAGTTAGACTATTTTATAAATTATTTATGATTGCTCAAAGGATTTCAAACTTTGATAAGTAACCGAATCATAAGTTAAGAGTATTTTATAAATTATTCAAGATTGCTAAAAAAATTTTAAATAATTTAAATTAGAATTTGTATAATGTTGAATAATTATCAAAATTTATTTTTTAATTGATGAATACTATTTGAATTGAAATTATTGCTAAATTTTCATATAATACTTAGTTATTTTGAAATAATAAATTTTTATAATTTTTTTAAAATATTATTAAAGGTTTAAATTCTGCATAGCATGTTTATTACAATTTGAATCAAGGAGTAGGCTAATTATAAATTAGATTATTTAATTATAAATATTTATTTAAGAATTTATAAATTACTAGTCAAATATTACTGTTTTAATTTCTTATGCACAATTAATATTTTAATGCCTATTGTTATATAGTTATTTTGCATAGCTATTTATTACAAATACTTGAGAATTATTGTTATTATGAGAATTTTGTTGAAAAAAAAAAAGAAATTTTAGTCTTTGAAAAAAAGAACTTCATGTTTTTTAAAATAAAATTTATATAATTATATGAATAAGTAAATATTAATGAATATAAAATTATTAATAATAAAATATGATTGAAAATATGTAACTCTTAGTCCACTATGTAATAATATATGAAAGATATTAGAATCCACCATCTCCACATAGAATATATGGAAGGAGAAACTCCCATCTATAGGGTTAAATGTAGTATATTAAACCTATCACAAGGATAAATGTGATCGTAGTTTATGATCATAAAGTAATAGGAATATGATGATATGAAATTATTAATAATGAATGATTTGAAAATTTTGAATATAAAAGTTTTAAGTACTAATTAAAAATATTTTAAAATTTATAAGTATTAGAATATCAATGATATATGAAGTTATCAATTGAAGTTTTAGTTTTAATTAATAATATGGATTATTTTATAAGATGTTTTATAAATCTTTACCACTAATTTATGTTTATTGTTAGTTATTAAGAAAAATTCATAAAATTCTATTATTATTCTTTTGTTTCAAACATATAAAATAAAATGGGAATTCGATTAGAAGCAAGCAAAGCACCTACCAAACTCTTCGTTAGTTAGCATCTTTGTTCCAGTTTTTTTTATGATAATAGCCTCTGTATATTTATCAATTATAATGATATTATAGTAGGAATTTATGAACATGTTGTTGATATTAGATTGGGTCATTGAATATATAAAAGTTTAATTTTTATTTAGTTGAATTAAATATTTATGTATAATAATCCTTGTTCCTAAGAGACCCATATCATTAAAATACCCAAAGGGTACTTGCATTGGAAAAGGTAAATACCTTTAGAAGAGTGAGCAACCTTAAGACCAAAAAATTTTTTTTAACACCCTAAGATCCTTGATGTAAACTTGGTGTGAAGATAGAATTTAAGTGCATCAATAGCCACACTATCATTGTCAGTGAGCACAATATCACTGATATAAACTAAGATGAAAATCTAAAATGCTCCTTGGATATAATGTTCCTTGGATATGGAAGAAAAGAGAAGAGTCAGCACAAGGTGGAGAGAAACCAACATCAAATAAAGTTTGAGAGAATTTCTAAAATCAATTGTGATTAGCTTGTTTGAGCCCATATATAAAGACTTATTTAACTTGCAAACTAGATATCCTAGTAGAATACACTTGTTGACCTCATATTGATTTTGATAAAATAAAACAATTAAGTATTGTACTAATATCATCTCTATCAAGATTAATCTATTTCAGGTTACTCATCATGACAAAATACACTTGCCATAAGCCCAAGGTAAATTGTGATTCAATATGAAAAGTATTATAGGTAATGTATAAATATACATGTAGTGATTAAATTATTTTTCAATAAATTTGGATTTCATAATCACTGGATGATTTTCATATGTTTGGATGGTTTACTTGACAAAATGATTTTCAAGTTTAATTACATTTATATTGTCTTGAACTGGATTCAATCATCTTTCTAGTTCCTATTTAAACTCTATGTTTCTTTGAATATTTTCCTGAAGTCATTTCTCTTTTGGCATTGAACAACCAAATACTTGAGCTGGAAGATCGAATTTTTTATGGCTCTTGGTTTCTCTTTCCTAGCATTTCATGAACCATATTTTGGGCGTCTAGATGTTGGACTTAGGTTGCCGATTTTGAATGTATTTCTAGTTGAACTCCTTGACACCAGTTGTCTTCAAAGTTGGAAGATCGGATTGTTGCACAGCTTTCACCGAGATCAGGCATGTGAGGGAAGATGGAAAAGAAGAAGAATGGATGAAAGACCAAGAACAACAATGGGATCAACCTCAACACGGATGTTGACATTGGTCTTCTAATTTTGAGATGCCTTCGGTTTGGACTTTCTTGAGACTCCATGGCTTCACTTGTTCAAAATTGGTTTGCTAGTTTGAAAGTTGGGCTGGCGGTTTTTCTAAGCTTTCGGTTTATGTTTGCCTAGCTTCACTTGTTCAAAAAATTTGGTTTGCTAGTTTGAAAGTTGGGCTACCAGTTTTTTAAAGCTTTCGATTTGATGCCTGGCACATAAAACTTTAGTCTACCGGTTTTTGAAATTGGGCTACCAATTTCTTATAGCCTTCGGTTTTGGCTCCCTGGTTCTCAATGCTCAAAAAGTTAGTCTACCAATTTGCATTGCTGGTATGCTACTTTTTTCTTCTTGGTCTTCCAGTTTAAAATTGGGCTGCCAATTTTTATGGTGTTCGACTTGGTTGCCTCTTGATAAAAAAACTGGTCTACCGATTTGGCATTGGCTTTCCAATTTGTTCACTTAGCCTACAGGATTCGTGTGTTGGGCTTCTAATTTCTTCACTGAGGCATTTAAACTATGGAGTTAGGCAACCAAATTTTTATCTTGGATGATTGGACTCCTTAATTAAGCATTCCAAGTGTTGCTCTCTTTCTCTCTCTTTCTATTTCACAACGTTCATGTAATGGCTATATTTTTGTTGTTATAAATAGAGTTGTTGAACAGTGATTTTACAGTGAAGTGAGAAAAGAAAAAGAAAAAAATATCAGTAAAAATATTATGAGAAAGATCATTTGAAAGATAGATTTATATTTTATAAGAAAGGTTTATTGAGAGTTGCATTGATTGTTCAAAGCCACTTGAAGTACATTTATTTCTGATTCTTGAAGTGGTGTTAAAGCTCCAACAATCTTCTTTGAAGAGTATTCAAAGCATCTACGAAAGCTTCATTGTTATTGTTACGCTATCAACGAAAGAAGCTATCTTGTGTTGAGCTCTTCAAGTTGCAAAGTATATTTTGTTGTTTATTTGCTCATTATTATAAGCATTTTGTATTAAACATTGTATTCATTGTGCTTTGATTTGTTTCACAGTTGTGAAACGTGATTGGATAGAGGTCTTTCCGGAAGTGTATTTGTAAAGCTTGCTTGTGCTCGAAAATAAGCTTGCTAGCCAGGTAGACTAGTGGTGTTTAGTGGATTCCCAAGAGGTTCTTGGGGTATGGACGTAGGTGTCAGGTTTGGCACCGAACCACATTAAATCTTGGTGTGTTTGATTGCGTTATCTTTTTGTGGTTGTTTGCTTATTCGCCTCACATCACTACACATTAATTATTAGCGAAAAAAATATAAGAGCACATATTTGCTAGCTAATTAATTTTTGAAAAATTTAATTTACCCCTCCTTTTGGGTTGCTACATCTGGGTAACAAAAATCTATAATGTTCCTTGGATATGGAAGAAAAGAGAAGAGTCAGTACAAGGTGGAGAGAAACCAACATCAAATAAAGTTTGAGAGAATTTCTAAAATCATTTGTGATTAGCTTGTTTGAGCCCATATCAAAGACTTATTTAACTTGCAAACTAGATATCCTAGTAGATTTTTCATGTAGACTTCTTTAGAAAGGTTTGATGAAGAGATCAAGGATACAAGGCATGCTAGGGATCCAATTCAAGTTCTGATAGATTCAGTGATGAGGGCTCAAGTTAAAAGATTCAAAGAAGAATTGAATAACTTAATTCGAAGAGTTCTACAACAAGAAGAGAGCATGTTCACAATTGAGGAAGAACAAAGGCTAGTTCTACTCATCAAAGTTGATTCAGAAGAGAATCAATCAGCCAAACACGTCCATTAAGGCAGAACACGGCCTTTTTGGTATGTCCAACCCGAGATATATGTGCAAGGGCATTTTCTTTAGCAAAAAATCAAGTCAAATTTATATTTGCGCAATTCAAGAAGTTTAAAATAAATTTAAAATTATTTTAAATTAAAATTTTATGGTGTTCTAGGGAATACATCATAGGCATATTCCACAAGAAGGGTTCATGTGGAAGTTATTTTATTATGAAAAAGATATATGAGATTATGGAAGAGATTTTTTCTTTTCCATATCATCCCATGTTAAAGATATTAAAATAAACCAACAATGACATTGTGCATATCAACACACGTTAAAGATATTAAAAGAAACCAACACTGAAATTATGGGAGAGATATGGGATTGTGGAAAGATTTTCTCTTCCCATATCACCCCATGCTAAAGTAATTTTCAAGGGTTGAAAGTTATTTTAAATTTTAATTAATTAATTAATTAATTGAAAAAGGAGTGGTAGTTATTATTCTCTTTAGAATAAAGGATTCATTAGAGAAAATAATATAATTTTTTTGATCACCCAAAAAAAGGGTTGATAGTTATTATTCTCTGCACAATAAAAGATTCATCAGAGAAAAATAATGTAACCCAATTCTCATCACCCACATAGATTCTTCTCCTTTATCTTTACTTTGTCTCATATGTTGAGAATACAAAGTCACTCAAAAAAAAAGTGTGATCTCAATCCAAATTAGAAATGCCTACTCGTTCGTGTTGATCATAATTTAGAGAACGTTGGAAAGATCCATGGTAATTGAAAGGATTTAATGATTCCAAGGTGGTATTGGTGGAGTCAAAATATTTGGCTTAATCATACGAAGGTCAATTTCTTAATCTTCTTATTATTTTTATTATTAAATTAATATGGGTATAGATCGCCAAATAATTTTTTTTTAAAAAAATTAAGATATACAATTTGATCCTTATCTACTCAACTCAACTCAACTCATCTAAGCCTTTTTCCAACTACATGGGGTTGGCTACATGAATTTGCTTCCTCCACTCTACTCTATTAGGATCAAGTCGATATTTAAATTATAAATAGTTATATCTTTTTTAATTATTCCTGCATATATTAGTTTAGGTCTACCTCTACCTCTATCCTTACCATTAATTATTAAAATATCACTCTTTCTAACTTGAGCATCTAAATGTCTACGTTGTATATGTCCAAACTACCGTAATCGATTTTATCTTATTTTATCTTCAATTATTGGGGCTACTTCTATCATTTCTGTTATATATTTTTCTAATTCTATCTTTTAAAGTTTTACCACATATCCATCTTAACATACACATTTCTGTTACACTTAATTTATTCATATATTGTTTCAATATTGTCCAACACTCTGTTCCATATAGCATAATTGACCTAATAGCAGTTTTATAGAATTTTTCTTTCAATTTTAATGGGATGCACCAATCAGACAATACTCCCAAAGCACTCCTCCACTTAATCAATCCTACTTTAACTCTATGATTAACATCTTCACCTATTTTACCTTCTTACTGGATAATTGATCCCAAATACCTAAATTTTTCACTCCTTGATATCTCTTGGCTTGCAATCTTTACTGTTTCTTCATTTGTATTTCTACTCCCACTAAAATTATATTTTATGTATTCAGTTTTAGTTCTACTAATCTTAAAACCTTTAGATTCTGAAGATTCTCTCCAAATCTCTAGCTTAGCATTTACTTCAGATTTAGTTTCATCAATCAACACTATATCATCTACAAATAACATACACCATGAGATATCATTTTGAATAGTTTGGTTAATTCATCTATAACTAATACAAAAAGATATGGACTTAAGGCAGATCCTTGATGTAAACCTATAGTAATTGAAAACTCATTAGTTTCTCCTATTATTGTTTTAACAATAGTTATTGCTCTATCATACATATCTTTTATCAATTCTATATACCTTTTGGTAGCTCATTTTTTCTCTAAAACCCACCATATTATTTCTCTAGGTACTCTATCATATGCTTTCTCTAAATCAACAAAGACCATATGAAGGTCTTTTTTCTTTTGTCTATATCTCTCTATCAATCTTCTTAATAAATAAATAGCTTCAATAGTCGATCTTCTAGGCATAAATCTAAATTGATTATTGTATACCAAAGTTTAGCTCTTAATCGATTTTCTATTACTCTCTTCCATAATTTCATTGTATGACTCATTAGCTTAATCCCTCTATAATTTGCACGGTTTTGAATATCTTCTTTATTTTTGTATACGTGTATTAATATGCTTTTCCTCCAATCATCCAGTATTCTTTTAGTTGCTACAACCCTGTTAAATAAATTGGTTAATTACATGACTTCAACTTCTCCTAAGCCTTTTTAAACCTCAATAGGGATCTCATCTGGTCCTAATGCCTTTGCATTTTTCATTTTACTCAAAGCTTTTTTAACCTCAAGCATACTAAATCTGCAAAAAAAAAATTTTATGCCCATTTGTTACTCCTAGGTTATCACATCCTTCTACCCTTAATTTTATTAAATTATTTTTATTTAATAGTTTTTTAAAATAACTTTTTCATCTTTCTTTTATCTCTTCTTCTTTTACTATGACTCTTTCATCTTCATCCTTAATACATTTAATATTGATCCTTATCTAGCTTCTGCAAATATTAAGATATGTGATTTGATCCTTATCTAGTTTATGCAAATATTTCAAAATTAGTTTGAGAAAACCAACACAATCTTGTGCTACAAGCACTAGATGGGCTGAAGAAAATTATTGATCATCTGATGGTGTACAAGTTAGATGATTTGACAGTTATTAGTAAGACTATGGATTTTGATAATCTGGTTGTGCTCCTTGACAAACTAGACTGCTTACGCTCTGTTGATGGGCGAGGCAATGCTTCTATTACAACTAGAAATGGAGGAGTAGAGCTCCTCAACTCTATATGTTGTTTGCTTCAGGTCAAATTTGAGAGGCCTCATGTTTCAGCTTGAAAAGTAATGAGTTCTCTTCTCCATGATGTTCAAAGCGTAAGAACATTTCAGCAAAGTGGTGGGCCTAAAATTGTGGTGGATATCTTGAATGAAAGTAAAAGTTCAAAATTATTGGATGGTGGTTTTGCTGTCATTGCAGCAACATGGACAGGTAATGAAATTCTTAAGGACGCATTCATGGACTTCAAAGTTGATGAGATATTTATACAAACAATGAGGGAGCAGGCTAGGGGCAATATGAAGAGCTTATATCATGCCATACGCGTGCTCTTAATGCTAGATGACAATCATGTGTTAGTTTCTCAAGTTTATGGATATGTTCGAAGATTTGCTCAAATCGGTATTGCTGCTCTTGTTGATGCAGTTCGCAAGGGATCCAATTCATCCATTTTAGTTTCAGCATGATCTGCTCTAAAGGCTAGCTCTTGCTGTTAATGATGAAATTTACATATCTATATTTGAAAATGGTGGCATTGATGCAACTCTTCAGCGTATAGATGACAGCAGTGAATATAACGACAAGATTTTAGCTAGAGCTTCTTGTTCTTTGTTGTCTAAGCTGACCAGAAGTGATGCAAACAAGAACACTATTGTTCAGAAGGGTGGTTTGAATAAATTAATGAAATTATGTTCCAGATTTTCTGAAGATCCATCAGTTCTATAATATGTGGTGGCTATTGTAGCTATGCTTTCTCATTGAGATCCCCAGAGGATGCAGCTTGTGCAATAGAAGCTCGAGCTGAAGATTTACTAATCCAAGCAATGAAGTTCCCTGGTTCATATCAAATGTAAAGACAATCTTGTCCTATGATTCACAATCTTTGTGTTAGGAATCCAGAAGACAGGATACTTCTTCTTCTTGTCAATGGTGTCGAGCAACTTATAAGGAAGGCCAAGGGAAGCCATGAGAGTTGCAAGGGTGCTGCAGCTGCAACACTAAGGGATCTAGGTCTGAATGTCTGCAATGAAATAACTTGCATCTTCAGCACGTCAGATTACTGATGATTTTTCTTCTTTTTCCCTTCACTCAAGTATGGTTTGCTGTAAATAGTGGCTTCATTCTTATTCATGACTCATCTCAAGCTCTTAGATTGTACCATAGTATATTTTGAAACTTAAATATGGTGAACTAATCAAAGTCATCCACATCCGTCCATGCTCAACCTTGAGGCCACCTCACAATTCCTTAGCCATTTTGATGAATTGGTACACACCATAAAATGAACCGGATCAATAAGGAACTAATTAAGGAATCTATGGTTGAAATGGAAGTTTATTACTTAATTTGGAGGGTTTGGAATGAGAACTAAGTTTCTTAAAGAGACAAATTAGGTTAGGAGATTGATCCTAAAGAAGGTTTGAGTTCAGATTGTTTTATAATTGGGATTAGATCTAAAGCATTAAGCTCATATTTAACTTGGTTTCACCACATCCTAAGAAAGATTAATTGAAATTTTTGTCTCTAATGGTACTATGTCCCTTTGTAGAAGTCATTTACGAAGCCACATGCAGGTTATTAAATAGGATAAATAACATCACATATATGAAAATACTACAAACAATACTAATAATAATAGCATCTTCCCCATTATGTTGCAAGAGGATACCACAACCGATAAGTAAACAAATATCATATGCCAAATAAAGAAGCAGTATTATCTATGTTCTTGGCAAGAATACAAGCCACAAACCAACATCTAAAATTGTCTAATATTGCATTCCACAAAAGTAAACCAAACTAAAAGTGCATGTATGTGTAATTATTGTTGCAAAAAAAAGTTGATGCTAAGATTAACTATTGCAAAAAATCCTTGGATCTGAACCAAATTTTGGTGCCCAAGAGAAAGTAAGGGCAGCCACCTGCTCCCATGTTTGGAGAGAGAAAGAGGCATCAAGAAAGATAATGCTTAGAGAGAGAAAACTTGGGCTACAAGCAAGAGAGAAAGAAATTCCTAGAGAGAGAAAGTGGTGTCCCTAGGTTCCCATGCCTCCTAACTTCCTAGAGAGAGGGGTGTATAGATGTGAGAGAAGATGCCTCTTCTTAGAGAGAGAACATCCCTAGAGAGAGAAACATGAAGGAGAGAGAAATCATGCCTCCTTGGGATTCATGTGTCCTCACTTGTAGAAGAGAGAGAGGATACCTGGATGAGAGAGGAACAAATCTCACATGGAGGAGAGAAGACGCGCTAGAGAGAGAAACCAGCACCCACCGCATAGAGAGAGAGAGAAAATGGCCGCCTAGAGAAAGAACACTTGGGGAAGAGAGAGAGGATGATAGCTAGGGTTTCTTATGCCTCCTAGAGAGAGAATAGGTGGCGGCTTGGTGAGAGAAGAGAGATAAAATGTTTTCTTAGGAGAAAAGAAATCAATTGTATTGCTCTCTTACACAAATCATAAAGATTAGGGTTTAAATATATGGCCAAGCTAGCTTGATCCTAACTTAGAAAAACTCTCATGGCTAACCCAATGAGATCAAGTTCATTCAAGCCCATGTACACCCATAACTTGACTCAATTTCAAAAAGGAAAACCCTTCCTGCACCGCTTTCGGTGCAGGAAGGGCGCACCGGGGCGGGGCATTGGCCGCGCTCCCGTGCGCGCGCGTGCGAGGCCTGGCACGCGCGCCCGCACGGGCGCGCGGCCAATGCCGCGCCCCGGTGCACGGCTTTGTGCACCGGAAGCGGTGCACAAAGTCGGTTCCTTTCAAAAAATCCTTAGACTCACATGCAACCCAATATAAGTTAGTCTCCTTAAAGCCCATAGCCAATATAGGCCTTCAAAAAATCTAGAGCCCAAACTAACTTTAGAGCTTCCATGATGCCTCATGGAGATGAACCTTAAGCCTTTTCCCACGATCTTCTGGGCTTTAGGAGCATCACACTAAGTCCAACAATTATGCTTTCAAAGTTCATCCACCTCAAACTAGGATCCATTGGTTGGGTCCATGTCCTTGTAGACTTAGCTTGTGCTATCTCTTTGTATGCCAACCATGCACTTCTCATCACGTGTATCATTTTCCACAATCTTCTGCCACAACATTTATGATGATCAGGGCTCCCTTGATTGGTGTTCATGGAGGGCTTGGGTGGGCTATCTCACACACCCTACAAGCTCATATATGGCATCTCTACTTTCCATCAGTCTCTCAAGGCATTGATTGCCATTAAAGAAGAGAGTTGCGGAGAGAGTTGCAGCCATGATTATATTCTGCTTGTCTTTGTGAATGATGGTCTCCACTGCTTTTGCCCCACGAACTAGTTGAAAGCATTGATACAAAACTCTCCTTTAGCTTGATCGTGCCTATAGATAATTTGAAGGACATCAAATATTTGCATTGGCTTGGGTTTTATTGTCCTTCGGTCTTGGATTGGCCTAGAAGACTTGCTCTTTGTTACAACATAAGGCGCATAGGAAATAAGAATGCAGTAAAAAGAAAAAAGAGAGACTAAAACTAAACAAGAAAAGCTACATAGAGATTTATATAGTTCGACTTATTTGCCTATATCTAAAGATGAAGGAGAGGAGAAAATTCTACTATCAAAAAATATTTAAAGATTACAAAGATCATTCTCTACCAAAATTTTGGAATTATAAAAATTATTTCCTCATCATAGACTCTCTTACAAATTCCTAAACCCGCTTACACGCAACAAAATCCTCTTTTGAATTCTCAAAATGACACCTTGTGTTTCTAGGTAATCTCAAGATTACTTGAAGCCTTAAGTCTAGGTCTGAGCTTGAGCTTGAGCCACATTGAATGACAAAATTACTTGTACTTACATAAAAAAGAGATATATACAATATACTATATAAATTAGGTATGGAAACATGCCTGATTGAGCTTATAAATTGCAAGACAAACTCTAATACACTTTAATATGAAAACCATATATGTTGATTGCAATATAGTTTTTGACTTTATATAGGCAAACTCAGGCTCCATTATGACCACTAATTTTCTGGTCCTCACCTTACCTGACCCAAGGCAAGGCACTCCATGACTTGGCAATTTTAATTCCTTGTAGTAGCCTTGGATCCGCCTAAGATGATGCTCTACATTCTCCCACATGAAATCTGTCTCAAAATGTTCTTGTTCATAGAGTTTGTAGTACATATTAGAATTTGCTTCTTAACGGCTCTGTTAGATTTGCCTCTACCATGGCTTTCTCATGCCATCTTCATTTGTCCTAGGGCAAGACAGGTATGGCATATTGTGGAATACCAGCCTAGGGAGGGGGATACTGTCTCTTAGTGAACCTTTTTCCTACGTGATATTAGGAGGAATAACCAGCATCAGGGCATCACCTTGGCTGCCACTGTCTATCAGATTTGGCTATCTCAAAATCAGCTCATATTCACTGAAAATACAGTCACCCCTCATATGATTGTTCGGAAAGCCTTATCTTTGGTTGCCAAATACACACTCCACTGCACTGCTCATGCTTTTGACAGCTCTGATTACTTGGGTTCCCCTACTGCCTCGACAGCGAACCGGCAGCCGATTTTTATCTCTTGGGAGCCTCCCCAGGGTTTATCAAAATCAATTTTGATGGGTGTGTGCAGGGCAGATTGGCGGGCTCTACTTTTGTTATTCGATAGGCCGATGGAGCTTTGCTAGCGGCTGGAGGATTTGGGCTACTTGACTCCACGGTCCCTATGGCTGAGCTTTATGCGGCATGGGTCGGCATTTCCTATGCCACCAGGTTTCTTCAAGCTCATAGCCTTGCTATTGAGGGTGACTCATTGACTGTTATTCGCTGGATTCGACGGGACTGCCCGGCTCATCCTACTACCAACCCTCTGCTCCAGGATGTTTGATCTACTTTACGGGATGTTCACAGCTTTCATATCAGACATATCTTCAGGGAGGCCAATACAGCGGCTGACTGGGTGGCGGGCTTTATGGCCCATCACTCTGTTTTTTTGGTTATGGCGATAGGATGACCCCTGTCCTATTGTACTTAAACAGGTTCTATACTCTAACTTATTTGGGTTAACTCGCACTAGGATAGTGTGATCACCCATCTGTACCAAAAAATAAAAAAAAAAAAAACCTTTTGGCATTCATTGGTGGCTTAGTAATTCAATTCATGAAAAAAGAAAGTAGTAGCCATTTGTACATCATTGCCCAACATGATTGATTAAAGGCAACTAATAAACCATGCTGTAGACCCAAAACAAAAGAAAGTATTGATAAGTGAAATCTAAACAATTCAACTCAACCTCTTCAAGGTAATCATCCCTAGTTGTCTGCCAAATGTGATCCACCTGCATAATGTTTGAGATCCTCATATGTACTTCTTTGCACTTAAGCAAGGTAAGGGAAGAACCAATGCCAAGCCAAAATCTTGAAGCAATTTTTTCAAGATTCTAAAACTTTATTCGATCTTCGTTTGAAGGATGAAAAGCAAAGATTGAACAACTCCTTCCTATCAAGAGGTATATGACCTTTGTGTTATTGAATAGATCTTCCTATCAGGAGATAAATGACCTCTATGCTTGTTCAAAGGGCAATGTGTTCCTCAACAAGGGACAAGAAAGCTGGTTCTTATCGTAGACCTTGCATCCACTAGGAAGAACTTCCCCATATTTAATAAGATGCAATCAAGGTATACAACAAGACACATTTGAACTAAGATTTTGGATGATATGCTTCTTGGAAGAACATGAAGGTGTGGAATGGATATGAATGCTTTAGGAACTCAATTAACTCTTGCACTTTGATCCTCCACTCTAGTGCTTCAACCTGTTATTGGGTCCATGATCAACGGCCCTGATGTTTTAATTAACCACTATGTTGCTTTGATCGACCTCTTTCGTGCTCTGCTCAATCATTTAAGCACTCTGATTAGCAACCTGGGTGCTTGAGTTAGCCATCTTAGAGAACTATAGACTACTTAGGTGCTCTAATCAAGCATTTAGCCACTATGTTCCCCAACCTTAGCACTTGACTATTCTAGCCTTTCCAATCCATTGCTTTCTTAGTCTACCCTGTTTTGCTTTGTGATGTGGCTGATCCAGCGCCGTTAGAGAACCGTGAAAGAAATTGACAGAGCCCCGCTTCGGCCTCCGAGGTCCCTCGGCCTTCGAGGTCCCTTCGGCCTCAACTCCCAGCATTGCTCCCGCATCTCGTCATAATGAAGAAAGAGAACAAAACGAAAAAAGGGCCACGTTGAGCGCGTGGGTTCTCCCAAGGGCTACCTTCCGTCATTAATGTCCGATAGTCAAATCAATAGGCTAGAGCATTTAATGGTGTAGAAACAGTCATAATGATTTAGAGAGCATTTACATCTTCAACATCCGAAGCCCCCTTCGGTCTTGGGCTTCAGCCTCCGAGGCACCCTCGGCCTTTGAGGTCCCTTCGGCCTCGACTCCCGTAGCTACGACATATCTCTCGCACCAAAGCACTTATGGCCTCATAAAGGCCACGTACACCCACTTGCTCTAAGGCATTTATTGCCTTATTCTCTCCCCTATATAAAGGCATTTATGGCTGCAAAAAAAGCGACGTAAGGGACACGTCTGGCAAGCGCCATAACGATCGGCCACGCCCTATAGCGCCGTAACGATCAGCCACGCCCTGTAGCAGCTTGTAACAGTTGTCCAAACCAAAATAGCACCTGCCAACCAGCTACAGTCACCTACTCTAATGGGACACGGCCTGCCTGACATGTCACACGGAGGTAAGCTTCAGTGTTGCTGCTTTCATAAATGCTCTAACAAGTGATAGAACCCCATGCCTCACAGACATCAGTTCTGACACTTCACCCATTAAAGTCATCATTATGGAGCCTCAACCACTCAAGCCAAGAAAACTCTAAGCGCTAATAAAAAGGGTAAGAGGGACCCAATGAGAATGGAGAACGGAGAATTCACTTGAGCGTCGAAGGATCCCCACCGGAATCTTCGGCCTCTGGGACTTGTTTGCAGGCCCGCATGCGCAAGGAGCTCGAAGAGGACCCTGGGCTTGCTGGAGGATGCGACTGGACGCTCACCGACGTTCGAGGATTCTTCGAGTCGGTGCAAATCCCTAACAGCCCGTATCCACTCGAGTCACCTCCCGGACCAGTACACAGACACTCGAGGCAATTTTATTTCAGCCCCCGCGACTCTATTTCTGCTTCGGCAATTTTATTTCAGCCTCAACGGTTTATCTCTGCCTCCATGGCATTATTGCAGGCTCAACGGCTTCCTCTGCCTTAGGAGCATCATTGCGGCCTCGTTGGCTCTCTGCCTCAATGGCATGTGAATGGCGACCCACATCCAAACTTCATGTCAAAAGTTGAAGATCCAAAGTCAGGTGGGGATCAGCCTCCGAGGCACCCTCGGCCTCTGAGGTCGCCTCGCTCCCGCAGCTACGACATATCTCTCACACCAAAGCACTTATGGCCTCATAAAGGCCACGTGTACCCACTTGCGCATTTATTGCCTTATTCTCTCCGATAAATAAAGGCATTTATGGCTGCAAAAAAGGCGACGTAAGGGAAGCGCCGCAATGATTAGCCACACTCTGCAGCGCTAACAATTGTCCAAACCAAAATAGCACTTACCAACCAGTTGCAGCCACCTACTCTGACGGAACACAGCCTGCCTAACATGTCACACGGAGGTAAGCTCCACTGTTGCTGCTTTCATAAATGCTCTGACAAGTAGTAGCACCCCATGCCTCATAGACATCAGTTCTAACACTTCACCCATCAAAGTCATCATTATGGAGCCTCAACCACTCAAGCCAGGAAAACTCTAAGCACCAATAAAAAGGGTAAGAGGGACCCCGACCAGGTAACGAAGAACGGAGAACTCACTACACTCTTAACGCTCATTCTTTCCCACAGAGAGCATGACTCTAAGCCCCTCTCTTCTTCCCTCTTTCGAGCTTCCTCAAGCTCACGGCTATTGCCCAGAGCACTAACTTGAGCATTAGAAGGTCCCCGCCAGAATCTCCGGCCCCCGGGACTTGTTTGCAGGCCCGCAGGCGCAAGGAGCTCGCCGGAGGATCCCGGGCTCGCTGGAGGAGGCGACCGGATGCTCACCAATGTTCGAGGATGATGATTTGGCGTCAACACTTTGTTTTGTTGTTGATGAGGTAGAAAGAAGGCAATGCTTTGCCAAGTTTCTTAGACGTGATCTCCTAACACTAGCATAGTTGAAGGGTCAAAGTTTGTCAACTAGTTAGGGAATTTGACATGGACTATCTCCATGATGACCATCATAGTTTCTTGGCCCTTGATGAATTGCTAAGGATAGTAGTTTTTAGTTCACTCTTCTCAATAATACAAGTAGGGCTATAAATGGGTCAAAGCAGATTGAATTAGGTTTGACCTTAGTCTAACCTAGTTTTACATTTGGATCACTAATTTAGATACGAACACAACCTATTTATTGATTGATTTAGATTTGATTTGGCTGATAGAAAGAATTTTAGATCCAATCGATCGTTCAAATTTGTTCATAATCAAATATAATCTAGATCTAATTTAAAATATTTGGGTTCATGTTAAGACCAAAACAAATTGTGTTTACATTTGGGTCAAACATTTATATATTATTTTATAGATAAAATTTAAATTAAACAAGATTAAAAATATACAACTTCTACTTATATTTTGGTTCAAAAGCTTTAATTCTATTTAAGAAATTAATCATTTTTAAATTTAAAAATTTAAAATATTTATTAATTGATGTGGGACAACCGACGTGAGATGTATTTTTAATAGAATTAGTAAAGATTAAATGAAGAAATAACACATGCATTCACTCATTGTTTAAGAACTAGAAATTTTATGGAGGGGACTTAGAAGACTAAACAAAGTTTGAATTTAGAATTTAAACAAAGCAAATCATTGTGGTTAAGAAACCACTCAGATTAGGGCTAAGTAAATCTAATAATTGCATATCTGAAAGGATTTTAAAGAGGGTTCTCCCAGCAATTAATAAACTTAAGTAAAATCGATGCACTCGAAAGGAACTTAAGGATGACAAGGGATTCCACCATATTGTAAGCTTCCGTACCATGATTCATGGTGGAAACAACCTGCAACTTTGGAACCATGGAAGCCGGGGATCTTTGATCGGTTGAAAATGGGCTTAAAGCAAAGTGGGGAAAGGAGGATAAAATATGGACGATATAAATAGACACCAGACCTCTTCATAACCATGAACCTATTCTTCTTGTGCTGAACCAGATCGGGTTTTTGGGCTGGACTCCTTTTGACTCAATTGCAATAAAGAACTTAAACAGGACTCAATTAAACAAATACAGTCAATTGCTCAAATGGAAAATAAATACAGGACTAAAACTTAATTTAATCTTCCATCCATAAAGAATCCAACTGAAGTTATTGAAGCCTCTTCTTGAGCCTGGTGTCCGCACCATTAATATACTTGAAAGTATTATAAATAAGAATTTATGAAAATAAATAATAAAATATAAATATTTATATATAACTAAGCAAAAATAGATGAGAAAATAAGTTCATTTTCTATTGATCTAAATTTAATTTGTATAATATACAAATCGAGTCACGAGTTTACTTTAAAAATTATAATTTTAGATCAACCTAAAATATTGGATCCTATTTTTAAATTCAATAGAATTTATAGTCTTTAAATATGAGTTGAATCGAATTTAATTAAATTAAGAGTGGACTGATTCATAAGTTGGTACAACTCATTTATAGTCTTAAATATAGTCTTAGCTAAAAACAAGTAGTTTTAAGCTATATGTCTCTATTTATCATTCGAAATTCAGCTGTATATAGTTGGATCTAAAATGCATGTTTAATGACAACAAACCTTCACCCTCTTAATTTTTAACTGTATTAACGGATCAGGTAACTGACGGAGCCTCAGCCTCGAACTCTAAGGACCTCCTCGGCATCGAACTCCAGGTCCCCTTCGGCATCGGACTCCAAGGTCCCCTCGGCCTCGAACTCCAGGTCCCCCTCAACCTCAGACTCCAAGGTTCCCTCGGCCTCGGACTCCAGGTCCCCCTTGGCCTTGGACTCCAAGGTCTTCCTCGGCCTCGGACTCTAGGTCCCCTTCGAACTCAGACTCAGGTCCCCCTCAGCCTTGGACTCCAAGATCCCCCTCGGCCTCGAACTCCAGGTCCTCCTCGGCCTCGGACTCAGGTCCCTCTTGACCTCGGACCCCAGGGCTCCCTCAGCCTTGAGCCCCAGAGTCCCTCTCTCAACCTCGACGCCGGACACCATCACGTGGCCCGCCGACCACCTGCAGCCGCCATATGGCCCATTAACCACCTGCAACCACACATGGTCACTGCCCATTACAGTGCATGCCTAACATGACTAGGCCTACCTACCGCCTGGGTGCCATGCTTGACAGGGAGCTGGTAGGCAGGGCCACCTCTAACATGCTCGATGGTTGTTGCGACCTGTCCTTGTCAGCCTTGCCGCCTGCCCACAACTAGACAGAAACATCTCGAGATCAACAACCTTCCAAAAGTGGATAAAGAGGACTTCTAGACAGGTATAAGAACCTTCGCTCATAACAAGAGAGGGGATCTGATCTGAACTCTAAGTTTATCTAGCTAATTCTTTTAGCTCTTTCTTCTTCACTGTTTCCCAAGTGGCTCACTTAAGCGTCGGAGGGTTCCCATCGATGCAACCAGTCCTTGGGGACTTTCTTGTAGGAATCTCATCAAGGAGAAGGCATTAGAAGATTCCCCAATCGTACTCACAGTCCTCCAGGATCCTCTCTGTTACCCGACGTTCGAGGAACATGACTTGATGGCAACAGATTGGCATGCCAAGAAGGGGATACAGTTAGAAAGCTTCGGACCAGCCAGCTACAGGCTCTCACTTCCCTTCGCAAACAAGAAGATGGTGGTGATACCCGTCCAGAAGATTTTCGCCAGCCATGCTGGGAGGCATCACCAAGCGGTTGAGCAGCCGGAGGCTAACCTTCCTACTCCACCTTTGCCACCACCTCATGATGATCGGATCACCACCCCTATCATGTAAGTTTAGTCGCTTGTGGCGGTGGTCCAGGAGCAACAACAACAATCAGCGGCTGTGCACCCATAACCGGCAGTTGCATAGCAGCACCCAAGGCCACCCTCTCGCCTGGCACGAGGGCGGTTCAACCCAGCCAACAGTCCACCCATGGGAGATCCCCTCAACGGAAGATCCATCGCCGGCATGCCTCCCCTAGGCATCATTGCCGAGAGGCTTCCAAGAGGCCTCAGTCTCCCTCCTGCCATGCTAGCGCCTCCCCCAAGCGGCGGCACAGGAAGGAGACTGAGCGTGTGCATCATCACCGGTGCCACCCCTCCCTATCCTCAAGGTCTTCGAGGGAGGGGTCCTTCGATGGCCGAATTGCTTTCCGGGCCAAGGGATGGCTAGATGAGTACAACCAGTGGCTGAAGGAGCTCAGCTGCAGAATCACAAACCCACCAGAGGCGGACTATGATAGCCGCCCTCCGCTGTCCCGTCGCATCATGGAGGAACCAATTTTGATCCAGTTTTGCCTCCCTCAACTGGACCCTTACGACGGTACCATCGATGCCCTAGACCATCTGGATAGCTATAAGGTCCTCATGCAGATCCAGGGGCAACCGATTCACTTTTCTGCATCACCTTTTTGGCCATCCTATGGAAGGCCGTGCATGCATGGTACTCCCGTCTACCATCACGCAGCATCAATTCCTTTAGGCAGTTGGAGAGGGCTTTCCTGGCGCACTTTGATGCATGCCGAAGGATCCTGTGGGTGGCCAACAACCTTTTCTCCATCCAACAGAGGAAAGGCGAGTCATTAAGGGACTTCGTGGCCCGGTTCAAGGAGGCCATGCTCGAAGTCTACAATCTTGAAGACTCTGTGAACACTCTGGCCTTGAAGCGAGGGCTCCGTGCTTCTCGCTTCGCCTACTCTCTTGATTAGAAACCCTCCGGTTCTTATGCTAAGCTGCTTAGCCGGGCACAGAAGTATATCTGCATCGACGAGGCTGACTCCTCTCGGCACGAGGCAGATGGAGGTTCCAACAAAAAGTAGGCTCATCCCGAGCCTATTGAGGCTCAACCCAGGAGGCCTGAGCATCCTCATCGGCCGAACAACCGACCGCGGACCCTTGCCCCCAAGGAGGGGCCCTTTACCCCCCTGCTTGCTTCGATATCCCACATTCTGATAAAAATCGAGGGCGAGTTGTATCTTCAACGCCCTCCTCCCATGAAGCCAGGAGCCCCCTGCAACAAAAATCTTTACTGTCGCTTCCACCAGAACCATGGTCATGACACAGAAGATTGTCGCCAGCTAAAGAAGGTGATTGAGGACCTCATTCAATGTGGCCATTTGGGAAAGTTCATCCAGTGGGGGAACCCAATTGCACCGGGTCCATCGGCGCCCCCATCTGCATAGATCGATGTCAACAACACCCCGACTGAGAAGATGGCGGCCATGATCTCCTGGGGGGCAGGCGGTGCTTCCAAGAGGCCATGGGGGATGGGGGGATGAGGGGTTAGACTCTGTAATTTCCTTTTCTAAAAGAGACCTAAAGGGTAATTAATAATAATGATGATAGCATCGTCGTGTCCATGACGATCGCAAAATATCTTATAAAGAGAATTTTGGTTGACAGTAGAAGTTTAGCCGACATTCTTAGTTACGATGCCTTTGTTCGAATGAACATGTCCTCTGGCTTCCTTCAGTCTATGACTACGCCCTTAATGGGCTTCACTGGAGACTTTGTGAAGGTGGAGGGAGAGATCACCCTCTCGGTCATAGCTGGGATGCCGCCATGTCAGAGCACTATCCTCATGAAGTTCCTGGTTGTCTGAGTCCCCTTGGCCTACAATGCCATCCTCGGAAGACCCGGCTTGAATCTCTTAGACGCCATCATCTCTACCAAGAGGCTACTTGTGAGATTTCCCACTGATAAGGGAATTGGAGAGATGTGGGGGGAGCACAACCCGGTGCCTTTCTGCTAGCACATGGCTCCTAGTCTGCGGGAGGTGCCAGCCCCGCCAACGCCCGAGCCACTCAACCCTAGAGACTCGAAAATAAGGGGGGAGCCAGACGAGCATTTGTTGACCTTCCCGCTTGGGGAGGATCCGATAAGAATGATCCAAGTAGGAGCTCTTCTTCTCGAGGAAATGCGAGACCAACTCCTTGCCTTCCTGCGAGCCAACTCGGACATCTTCGCTTGGTCAGCGTCTAACATGCTAGGCATACCTATAGAGATAATCACCCATAAGCTCAACATCAACCCAGGATGTCGGCCTATCCGACAGAAGAAGAGAAGTTTTGCCCCCGATCGGCAAAAAGCCATTGATAAAGAGGTCCGCAAGCTAGTTGCCGCCGGCCATATCCAGGAGGTGCACTATCTAGATTGGCTAGCTAATATGGTAATGGTTTGCAAGGCATGCCCAAAAGACAGCTTCCCACTGCCTCGGATCGATAAGTTGGTGGACGCCACATCTGGCCACAAGACCCTCAGCTTCATGGATACTTTCTCAGGGTACAACCAAATCAAGATGGATCCAGCGGACGAGGAGGCTACTTCATTCATGACCGAGAAGGGTATCTACTGTTACAAGATAATGCCCTTCGGATTGAAGAATGCAGGTGCCACTTACCAAAGGCTGATGAGCAAGGGCTTTGAGGACCAAATTGGATGCAACATGAAAGTGTACATGGATGATATGTTGACCAAGAGTACCCACACCAATACCATGTTGCTGACCTAGCGGAGACCTTCGGCAATCTCTGCTGATTCCAGATGAGGCTAAACCCTCGAAGTGCGCTTTTAGGGTTACAGTGGGCAAGTTCCTAGGGTTCATGGTGATCCAGCGGGGGATCAAGGCGAACCCCAACAAGATCCAAGTCATCCTCGACATGAGGCCCCCCGCCAACAAGAAGGGGTGGAGTGTCTAATCGAGAGTGTAGCAGCTCTGAGTCGCTTCCTGTCCAAGTCAGTGAAGAGATGCCTACTTTTCTTCAAGGCCCTGCGCAAGGTCAACAGTTTCAAGTGGACAAGGGAGTGCCAGAAATCTTTTGAAGAGCTGAAGGAGTTCCTATCTACTCCACCATTGCTGTCTAAGCCGAGGGAGGGAGAGGATCTCTTCCTCTACCTCGCAGCTTCCCCCAAGGTAGTCAGCTCTGTGCTCGTCCATGTTGACATTGACGGAGCGCAGAGGCCGGTTTACTATACCAGCAAGGTGCTCTATAATGCGGAGACTAGGTATTTCAAAATCGAAAAGATTATTTTTGCTCTGATCGTCTCTGCTCAGTATCTCAGGCCGTACTTCTAAGCCCACACGAACATGGTGCTCACGGACCAGCCGCTCAGAGCGATACTATCTCATCCTGACACCTTCGATTGGCTGGCGAAGTGGACCATCAAGCCGGAAGAGTTTAACCTATCGTTTCAGTCGAGATCGGCCATGAAGTCCGAGGTCTTAGCTGATTTCTTGGTCGAGTGTACTTGGACCGAGGAGCAATCAGAGGAGCCCCAATCGGCACCCGCAAGCATCACAACCGAGGCGGGGAGAGAAGATTGGATCCTCCACATGGACGGTGCATCGAATTCCCAGGAGAGTGGAGCTAGTTTCATCCTAGCAAGACTTGATAGGAAGCCACTCCCCCGCACCTAAAACTCGGACAACCTTCGTTGGTTATATCAGTAATGTACACCAATATCTGATTGTAAATTTAAGTACTTCATTCTTTCATGAGCTTGAATAACTCACCCTTTTGGCTAATAAAGATATGTTCAAGTATCTCATCCTTTCAATCTAAAGCCCGAGGCCAGCTCGGCACTGAAGTCTGACTCCGATCGGCACCTAAAGCTCAAGGCCAGCTCGGTACCAAAGCTCGGCTTTGGTCGGCACCAAAAGCCTAACCCCGGTCGGCACCTAAAGCCTGGCTCCGGTCGGTATCTAAAGCCCGAGGCCAGCTCGGCACTGAAGCCCAATTCCGATCGGCACCTAAAGCCTGACCCCGATTGGCACCTAAAGCCCGAGGCCAGCTTGATACTGAAGCCCGACTCTGGTTGGTACCTAAAGCCCAAGGCTAGCTCGATACTAAAGCTCGGCTCTGGTCAGCACCTGAAGCCCGAGGCCAGCTCGGCACTGAAGACTGGCTCTAGCTTAGCACTGAAGACCAACTCCAGCTCGGCACTGAAGCCCGAGGCCAGCTCGACACTAAAGCCCGCGACTCCAATCGGCACCTAAAGCTCGAGGCTAGCTCGGCACCAAAGCCCGGCTTCGGTCGGCACCCAAAGCCTGACTTCGGTCGGCACCTAAAGCCCAAGGCCATCTCGGCACCTAAGCCCGGCTTCGGTCGACACCTAAAGCTCGAGGCTAGCTCGGCACTAAAGACTGGCTCCAGCTCAGCACCCAAAGATTGACCTCGGTCGATGTGGAGGCCCTGCTGCAAATTGGCGCCACATGCCTATTGCAAGACCAACGCCCTGGGGCCAACCTCAAGTTTTCACAAAGGCAAATTCTAGAGCTGGCCTCAACACTTTCCTCGGGATCCGCTCCCATACTACAACTAAGTCTTGAACTTGCTCATGGTGAACGGACAGTACTATGACCCTACCAGGACTAGTGCAGCCCTATCAGGGATCCTACAAATGCGAACTAAGTATAGGACGCACTACTTTGAACTAAGTATTCGGAGAGTCTTTAAGACACAAAATTTCAAGAAAAGTTATCGTTTTTATTACTTAGTGAATGTTTACAAAATGCCGACTTAGGTCAGTGTTGGCCCAGATGGCAACCCAAGAGGGGGGGGTGAATTGGGTTCTTAAAAAATTTAAGACTTTTAAGCAATTTAAACTGAGATGTGCAAGTGAAAGGATTAACTAATAAGCAAAGCACAAACACAAGTATATGAGAGATAGAGAAGAGACAATTAGACACGGCAAACACAAGATATTTTTATAGTGGTTCGGTGCAACCAACACCTACGTCCACTCCCAAGACTCACTTGGGTCCACACTATAATCTCTCTAGATTACAGCCGAGTTGTTTTCCAAGTTCACAACTCAAACTTGTTGTTTTTCCGGGATCACAACGAACCCAGCCGATTTTACACGGGCTCACCGGCACCAAACCCTAACACAAGCTAAACCTAGCTTGTACCGAGGTTTAACAACCTCCTCTAGTTTAATCCCTCAGATTAAACTAGATTCAACCAAATAAAATGAGTTTTAATTACAAGCAGCTCCTTTTTGAGCAGATATTTCAAAATAAAAATTGAGTTTAGAAAAGCCTGAATATATAAAGCTTGAGAGCTGGCTTGGCTTCTTTGGATTCCTTCCTTCAACTCCTCTTGATGTTGAATCAGGCCTCGGCACCGATTCTCCACAGATTTGAGCTTTGGAGTTGGGTTGAAGCTTTTTCTCCCTTTTCTTTGAATGTGGAAGATCTTTGATTTGCTCTTGAAAGTGTTGGGATCTCCTCTTGAATCTTTTGTAGAAGGTGACTCTGGAGTGCACGAATCTTACTCTTGGATTTCACTCCTTTTGAATCTTTCTTCTTAAACAAAACGATTTTTCTAATAACACTCTGTTTTTCCCTCTTTTGAATTTCTTACTGAATGATTCTCAATATAGATCTTCTCTCTTCTTTCTTTGTTGAATGGCTCCTCTATTTATAGATTCTGAAACAATATAGCCGTTAGAAACAAAGAAAAATAGCCGTTATTCAAAAATATATCCGTTGGAGCTGATGTGTCAACTCAAAAAATTTCCGCCCAGAATTCGGGGAGTCGGCTCGGGACTGTGCAGTCGGCTCGAGCAGTCGAATCCAGAACGCACCAAAAAATGAGTTTTCAGGGTCGACTCGTGAAAATCTGGGAGTCGACTCTTGACTTCCAGGAGTCGACTCGCGAAAAGCTGGGAGTCGACTCGAGAAGCACTCAAAAATGAGTCTTTCTGCCGTCTGAGTCGAGTCGGCTCGCTCAGTCACGAGTCGGCTCGAGAAAGTTCAGGAGTCGACTCGGAAACTCTCGAGTCGGCTCGGGACTGATACAAAAATCAGAAAACATTCTGATTTGCTTTGAAAATCATCCCAACCAACTTTGAATTATAAATTTGACTTAGATAATGTTGTTTTAACAGTAAAGCTCAATTTCAAAGCATTCTCATTAAGTCATTGATCTTTAAAAGATTGATATATAAAATCATTTTGAATTCATAGTATAGCTCACTGAAACATATATTCA
The DNA here is from genome assembly GCA_900491605.1 of Calamus simplicifolius. Classification (NCBI taxonomy): domain Eukaryota; kingdom Viridiplantae; phylum Streptophyta; class Magnoliopsida; order Arecales; family Arecaceae; genus Calamus; species Calamus simplicifolius. The sequence continues at coordinate 204,316 of UESW01004827.1, read as the reverse complement.
ATTGATTCAAGAAACTCATTACATTTTTAATAGTTCATAGTTTTCATTTGAAATTGCTCATAGCAAGAATAATTCATTGATTGACTTATCATGTTCATAGCCTTTTAGAAACTAAAGCAATGCTTTTGGAAATCATCAAAATCAATAAGTTGGGGCAATTAAGTTTCAATAATTCTCAACAGGTGTGTGCTTGCATGACCTAATCTACGATGCCATAACCATCCAATCATTTATGTTAGCATTGTCAGCAATTAGGCAATGACTACTTTCAGATAATTTTGTCTAAGTCAACTAAGTACACATTGCCATGTCTATAACCAGTAAAAATAATGTTATCATTAATGGAATCAGATACTATGCAAATAGAAGATTTAAATGAAACATTAAAGTTCTTATCACATAGTTGGCTTATACTAATTAAATTGTGCTTTAAACCATCAACATAAAGTACATTATCGATAAATATAGATGGAGTTATGCGAACTTTACCAAGGCCCATAATTTGACCTTTACCGTTATCACCAAACATCACAACTCCACCTTTCTTTCTTCCAGGGTGATGAATTCATCTTTGTCACCCGTCATATGTCTTGAGCGCCACTATCAAGGTACCACTTTTTCTTTGATCTTTTGGCTACAAGACATTCCTGCAACATAATTTAAACTTTATGTTTAGGTACCCAAGCTTTCTTGGGTCCTTCATGGTTAGTAGCAACAAAAATTATTCCGTTCGGAACCCAAATTTTCTTTCCTTTGGAGTTTAATTTTTCATTATTACTTATTGTTTTGCACTCAAAAGATTTATGTCCCTTTTGATTACATTTAAAACAAGTAATATTGCTTTGATTAGCTTTTACAAAAATATTTTTCAATGATTTTTGTTTTCTAAATATGTTATACCCTAAACCAGCTTTGTCAAAAACTACTTTTTGACTATCTAAAATCATATTTAGTTTGGTTGAGCTTAGAGTAAATTTCTCAACAATGTCTTTATACTTTTTAACATCTTTCTTAAGAAAATCATTTTCATTAGAGATTGATTCTTTTTCTTTCATTTGTTTTTCATTTTCAGATTTCACCAATCAACCTTGTGAACACAATCATTCTTTTCATTAAGAAGTGTTTCCATTTTATCTTTACATCTTTAACTATAAGATTTAATTCATTTTTCTCTTTAATTAAATTTAAGTTTTAGTTTTCAAGGATTATGTTTCTTTTTCAAAGTTGAAATCAATCATCAATTCATGAAAGCTTCAAACATTTCATCAAATGTAAATTCATCATCGGGGGTTTTGGAACTTACCTCTTTGTTGTCGTCCGCCATGAACAAACATTGCAACTTCCTTTTTGTTCTTCTTCTTCGGAAGAAGACTCTTCACTGTCAGTCCAAGTTGCCATTAGGCTTTCTTCTTTTCTTGTAGGCCTTTTTCAGCAAAGGACAATCATATCTAAAGTGCCCTGGTTTTTACACTCATAGCAAACTAAGGGCTCTTTCTCTTTTTCTTTCTCCTTGTCCTTTTCTTATCCTTTTCTCCTTAATTCTTGCTCCAAATTTCTTTTTATGGAAGGACCTTTTTCTCATAAACTTTCTGAATTTTTTGGCCAAGAGAGCAGTTTCTTCATCATCTTCATCATCACTTTCACTGCTGCTCTCTTCCAATTTGCAGTTTGAGGGCAATGTTTTCCTTCTTTTTGTTTCCTCCTCAACATGCTGCTTCATTGTCAGCTCGTGGGTCATTAGGGATCCTAGAAGCTCCTCTAAAGGTAAGTGCATTGAGGTCCTTTGCTTCTTGGATAGCAGTGACTTTCTCTTCCCACGATCTTGGTAGTGACCTAAGAATTTTCGCACAAGATCAGCATTAGAATAAATTCTACCAAGACTTTTAAACCATTACAATATCAGTGAATCTAGTGAACATGCATGTGATGGTTTCAGTTTGTTCCATTGTAAACAATTCATATTTATGAACCAAAAATATTTATTTTTGATTCCTTACTTGGTTTGTTCCTTCATGGTAATTTCCAACCTATCCCAAATTTCTTTTACGGAATTACATGTTGAGATTCGGTTGAATTCATTTGAGTCTAAGGAACAATATAAAATGTTAATGGCTTTAGCATTTAATTGTGCCATTTTCCTATCATTGTCATTCCAATCCCTTTCGGGCTTAGGAACAAGAATGCCATCAATACATGTGTGGGTGTACTAGGTCCATTAATTATTACACCCCACAATTCATAGTCAGAAGCTTGAATGAATATCCTCATTCTAGCTTTCCAATATGAATAGTTGGTTCCATTAAATAAAGGAGGTCAATTCGTAGAATGACCTTCAGCAAAACATGAACCAACTTGTGTTACCATATGGATCTTTAGCCCTTGATCGTGAGATCAAATCTAAATGAGCACTTGCTCTGATACCAATTGTTGGCCCAGATGGCAACCCAAGAGGGGGGGGGGGTGAATTGGGTTCTTAAAAATTTAAGTCTTTTTAACTTTAGTTGATTAGTTAGCAAAATGTGCAAGTGAGAGGCTAAAAATCAATACACAAGCAATAATAAAGAGAGATAGAGAGAGAAATATAGCACGGCAAACACAAGATTTTATAGTGGTTCGGTGTAACCAACACCTACGTCCACTCCCAAGATTCACTTGGGTCCACACTATAATCTCTCTAGATTACAGCCGAGTTGTTTTCCAAGCTCACAACTCAAACTTGTTGTTTTCCCGGGTGCACAACGAACCCAGCGGTTTTACTCGGGCTTACCAGCACAAAACCCTACACGTTGTTTTCACGGGCTCACAACTAACCCAAGCCAAGCACTCCGGCTTACAACGAGGTAAATAACCTCCACTGATTCAATCCACTGATTGAATCAGCAAGCAATCAAAATGACAGAGTTTGAATATAGTAATGCTCCCTTGAGCAAATATACAAATGAAATATATAAAAAAGGTTAGAAAAGCCTGATAAGATTGCAGATGGTTGTGGCTTTGGCTTTCTTCCTTCTCCTCTTTAACTCCTCTTGAAGTGTTGAATCAGGCCTCAGCAAGATTCTTGACCATTTGAAAACTTTGGAGTTGAGATGAAGCTTTTCTTCTTTTCTTTTGGTGGAAATCCTTCGATTTGATCTTTGGTTGCTTTGAGATTTCTTTGACTTTTGTAGATGTAGATCAGGAGCACACGAAACTCTCTCTTGATTTTACTCCTTTTGAATCTCTCTATTTTGAACTGGAAGATTTTTCCAATAAGCTCTGTTTTTCCCTCTTTTTGAAAGATATTCTTTTTTCTCTTTTTGATTTCTTCCCTCTCTTTGATTGAAAAGAGTTCCTCTATTTATAGATTCTGCAAAAATATATCCGTTAGAAACACAGAAAAATAGCCATTATTTGAAAATTTTACCGTTGGAGCTGATGTGTCATCGTGAAAAATCGCGTCCAGATTTTGTGGAGTCGGCTCGAGCTTTGTGGGAGTCGGCTCGCACAGTCGATTCCAGAAACGCCTAACTTTCAGGGGTCGACTCGCGATATGCGGGGAGTCGACTCGAGAAGTGCTAAAAAATGAGCCTTTCTGCTGTCTGAGTCGAGTCGGCTCGCACAGTCATGAGTCGGCTCGCGAAGGTTCAGGGGTCGACTCTTGAAAACTCAAGTGTCGACTCAGGACAACATTAAAAACAGACATTTGGGGAGTCGACTCGGAAACCCTTGAGTCGGCTCGGGAGCGATACAAAAATCAGAAAAATGTTCTGATTGACTTTAAACTCGTCCCAAATAAATTAAATAATATTTTGACTTGAACTATAAATATGACATTAAGCATGAATTCAAGACATGTTTCAGAAATCATAGAACAAAATATACAATGTAAGAATTTCTTTTTGAAATCTCAAAATATAGAACTTGAAACTTCTTTTCAATTGATTCAAAACTCAGTGAATAAACATTGAGAGTCCATTGAATAAGCTCAAGGTATTTGATTGATAAACTCATTGTTTCTTTAAAATACTCATGGCTTTTGGAAATCATCAAAATCAATAAGTTGGGGCAATTATGTTTCAATAATTTCTCAACAATCTCCCCTTTTTGATGATGACAAAAACATTGAGTATATGCATAAATTGAAAAATTTATGATACCAAAATCAACTTTTGTGTTCATGGAAAGGCTCCCCCTCAATGAGGTAGCTCCCCCTATGAACCTCAATTTTATAATTCATTCAAATTTTCAAATTCAAAAACTTAAGCAAATAAACCTTTTTCTTTATGAAATTCAAATTATCTCTTCCCCTTATATGAAACATATATTTCTTTTTCTTATTTAATTCTCTCCCCCTTATTTAATTAGGGCAATTAAAAGCATATATAGGTTTAAACAAATCTCTTCCTCTAAATATGATGATGCATATACGATTAAATCATATAAATCTCTCCCCCTTTTTTGTAATCAACAAAAAGGTTGAGATGCATCAGAGCATCAACTTGATTAAATTCATTCGAATTCATTCAGCATCTAAGTTATCAATTGAGTATTGAGATATTCAAAATTATATCAAATTAAACATAAGCATTCAAGGATATTCAAGGTACTCATAATTGAAATGAACATAACTTTTCTCATTACTTCAAAAGTATGTCAAATTACATCAAAATGTAACACAATCTTAAATTCATCAAAGTTCAAATACAGTCATATTAAAGCAAAACTTCCTAGATACAATCTAGTAAGGAAATCTAGAAATACAAACTATGATAAGTATAAAATCATTTGACACGCTTGAAAATTAAACTCTTTAAGTGTCCAATCATTCCATGATATCATCCTTTTGTGATTTGTTAAAGTCATTCATGGTTACTTGAATTTGATCAACTGCAGCATCAATATCTCTTCTTAACTGATTGGTTCTATCAAGATACACATTGGATCCATCAGCTATCCCTTGAAGTCTTTCAAATATCTTCTTAAGCTCAGCATTGAGTGAATCCACATGAGTACCAACAGAAAATGAAAATAAGTCAAGTCTTGAATGATGTCTTCCTTTAATTCTCTAATATCTTCTCTCAATTGACCAATTTCATCTTTCCTTTGATTATCAAATTCTGCAAACATAGATCTAAGTTGACATAACTGCTCATCTGAAAATCTCACAGAAGAAGATGAAGCCTGAGGTGGAGGAGAATAATGCATGCTAGGTCCTGCCTCAGACGGTCCAGCAACAGAAGGTCCAACCTCGACCTCAGCTCCAATGTCTTCAACTCTGTCCTCAGCTCTAACATCTTCTTGACCTTTTCTTATCCAACTACCATTAACTTTCTTGAAGCCCATGCGGTGAATAGTGGCCAATGAATAGTAGTCAGTATGTCTCAAATTTCTCCTGGGCTCACTATCACTAATTTCAATTCCTTGGCTTCTGAATAACTGAGTCAAGATCATACCGTAGGGAAGACAGGATTTCCTCTTACTTCCACAATCAGCTATATACCATAATATCATAATGGGTAAGTTGATTGGCTTGCCTGAAACTACAGCATCCATAACAAAGATATCCCTCTCAGACAAGTAGTCAAAACGGCCTGTCTTAGGGAAAAGAATTCTGCTGCAGATGTTATGAAGCAATCTCAAGTCCAGTGGCAGCTGATTGGCAAAAACTTCTTCAAATCCCTCAAAATTTCTATTCAATAATCTGTGAGGGCAGGTGACCTATCCTCTGGGTCAAAAGTGGAAGGTCCTGATAGGGGTAAGTCCAATATTTAGAAAGAATGATGGCAGTGACATTCAAACCAACTCCTCTAACAATGCTGACCAACCATTGTCCCCTCTAGTCAAATTTCTATAAAACTCTTTTACTAATGCTGGGTATGTAGGACAGTCTAAGGAGCATATCTTTTCAAATCCCATTTCCTTCAACTGTGACCCTACAAGCAATCCCTCTCTCTCAAAAAATCAAAGTCAAACTTCCTTCCTGTGGTAATGACTCTACTCGCAAGGTGATCTACCTGAGGAGTAGTGGCAGTAGGAGCAGGCGAATCGTCCGAAGAGGAAGCAGACGAAGAGTCCGGAGTCGGCTCGCGGACGGGTCGACGCACGGTCTTCTTCCTTTTCATCCCGGCACCGCTACTACTAGCACCACGGGTTTTGGGGGCCATTGAATCAAGGTGGAATGATTGTTTAAGGATTTTGGAAGATTTTGGAAAGTTTGAAGGGTTTTGGAGGGTTTTGAAATGATTTGGAATGATTAGAATCGATCGATGGGTCGGCTCGTGCCCTAATAAAGCGATTTGGGACCACGTCGAGTCGACTCGCGCAAAGCATAGAGTCGGCTCGGGTAAGTCACAGAGCACAGACACGATCTCGAGTCGACTCGCTCAGAGAAGGGGTCGACTCCTGAGTTTCAGCAGAAACTCGAGTCGACTCCGATACTCTCGAGTCGGCTCCGAAACCATTTCAGAGTAAAAAATCGAATTTTTTAGAATGTCTGAAATGAACCCGGATTTGATCTTTGAGTATGATTAAAAATCATGGATTTTGATAGATCAAATTGATATGAGTTCTAGATAAAATTTCCTTAAGATTTTGAGAAATTGAAAGAACTCTAGATATATTTCCTTAGAGGTTTCAAAATCTATCCAAAAGGGTTACAAATTCCTAACTCTCCTCTAAGATAACAAAATCTTTCTTCGCTTAAAGGTTTTGTAAAGATGTCAGCTAGTTGTTCTTCAGTATTACATAATCAAGACAAATTTCATCATTAGCTACATGTTCTCTTATAAAGTGATATCTAATTTCTATATGTTTTTCTTGAGTGTTGAATTGGATTTTTAGTTAAATTGATTGCACTTGTATTATCACATCTTATGGGTGTTTATCAAGTGTGATACCATAGTCTTCAAGTTGTCGCTTAATCCATAGGATTTGAGCACAGCAACTTCCAGCTGCAACATATTCAGCTTCAGCAGTTGATAATGCAACTGAATTTTGCTTTTTGCTAAACCATGTGATTAAGTTACTTCCTAAAAATGGCATGCACCACTTGTGCTTTTTCTATCTAAGTTTACATCCAGCATAATCAGAATCAGAATATGCAATTAGGTTTAATGTTGAGTCTCTAGAATACCATAAACCTACATTTTTGTTCCATTTAGTATCTTAAAATTCTTTTAACAGCTATTAAATGTGATTCTTTAGGTTCAGATTGAAATCTAGCACATAAACATACTGAAAACATAATATCTGGTCTACTTGCTGTTAAATAAAGAAGGGATCCGATAATACCTCGATAATACTTTTGATCAACCTTCTTACCTTCTTCATCTTTGTCCAGCTTGCATGAAGGACTCATTGGAGTTCCGAGGGGTTTCATTGATTCCATACCAAACTTTTTGAGTAGTTCTCTTGTGTACTTTGTTTGGTTGATAAAGATTCCCTCTTTTTTTGTTTGATTTGGAGTCCAAGGAAGAAGTTGAGTTCTCCCATCATGCTCATCTCGAATTCTCCCTGCATTAACTTTGCAAATTCTTGACAAAGAGATCGTTAGTAGCACCAAAATAATGTCATCTACATATATTTGTACTACAAGTAAATCTTTATCTTTTCTTTTCAAAAATATGTTTTATCAACATTTCCTCTTGTAAAATCATTTTCAATTAAAAATTTACTTAACCTATCATACCAAGCTCTAGGTGCTTGTTTCAAACCATATAAAGCTTTGTGCAATTTAAAAACGTGATTTGAAATTCATGATCTTCAAAACCTGGTGGTTGTTCTACATAACTTCTTCATTTATAAATCCATTTAAAAATGCGCTTTTAACATCCATTTGAAATAAGTTAAAATTCATGACATGCAAATGCAAGTAATATCTAATGGCTTCTAATCTAGCTACAGGTGCAAAGGTTTCATCAAAATCAATACCTTCTTCTTGATTATATCCTTTTGCAACTAATCTAGCTTTGTTTCTAATTACTATGCCATTTTCATCTAGTTTATTTCTAAAAACCCATTTTGATCCTATTACTGAATGATTTTTAGGTCTTTCAACTATGTCCAAACATTATTTCTAGTAAATTGATTTAATTCTTCTTGCATTGCTACATCCAATTATTATCTTTCTCGGCTTCTTCAATAGTTTTAGGTTCTATTTGAGAGACAAATGCAAGATGATTACTAATATTTCTCATAAATGATCTAGTTCTTATTCCTTGAGATGGATCACCTATAATCAATTCCTTAGGATGACTATAAGCATATCTCCAATCTCTTGGAAGATCTATCATTATGATAGTATTAACATCATCGTCCTTATGTGAATCATCATCTTTAGCTTCTTGTTCATGATCAGAAGATACTTCAATATTAAGTTTTTCAAGATCTTTTTCAATTATGTTTGTATCTTCCTCATCATCAATCTTTTCAGATCCAGTTGCTAAAGATTCATCAAAAACTACATGAATGGATTCTTCTACTATTAAGGTTTTCTTGTTAAAGATTCTATATGCCTTACTAGTTGTTGAATAACCTAGAAAAATTCCTTCATCAGATTTAGCATCAAATTTCCTAAGTTGTTTTTACCATTATTATGAATGAAACATTTACATCCAAATGCATGAAATATTTTATATTTGGTTTTCTTTCATTCCATAATTCATAAGGTGTTTTCTTTAAATTGGTCTTATTAATGCTCTATTTAAGATGTAACATGCTGTGTTAATTGCTTCCGCCCAAAATACTTTGGTAAGTTGCTTTCACATAGCATGGTACGGGCCATGTCTTCTAGAGTTCTATTTTTTCTTTCAACTACACCATTTTGTTGTGGAGTCCTAGGGCTGAAAAGTTATGATTAATTCCATTTTCAGAACAAAAACTTTCAAATAAGTGATTTTCAAATTCAGTTCCATGATCACTTCTTAGAGACACTATGGTAGTGTTTTTCTCATTTGTGACTTTCTTGAAGAATTTCAGAATATCGAGAAAGTCTCATCTTTGTGAGCTAAAAACATACCCAAGTGAATCTAGAGTAATCATCTACTATCACAAGACCATATTTCTTTCCTCCTAGACTTGTGGTTCTAGTTGGTCCAAAAAGGTCCATGTGAAGTAGCTCTAATGGCCTAGAAGTTGAAACAACATTTTTAGATTTGAAAGAACTTCTAGTTGTTTTCCAAATTGACATGCATCACATATTTTGTTATTTTCAAAATCTAACTTAGGTAAACCTTTAACTAAATCCATCTTAATTAGTTTTGAAATAAGGTGTGTGCTTGCATGACCTAATCTACGATGCCATAACCAACCAATCTCATTTATGTTAGCATTGTCAGCAATTAAGCAATGATTACTTTCAGATAATTTGTCTAAGTCAACTAAGTACACATTGCCATTCTATAACCAAGTAAAAACAATGCTATCATCAATGGAATTAGATACTATGCAAATAGAAGATTTAAATGAAACATTAAAGTTCTTATCACATAGTTGGCTTATACTAATTAAATTATGCTTTAAACCATCAACATAAAGTACATTATCAATAAATATAGATGGAGTTATGAACTTTACCAAGGCCCATAATTTGACCTTTACCATTATCGCCAAACGTCACAACTCCACCTTTCTTTTCTTCAAGGGTGATGAATTGATCTTTGTCACCCGTCATATGTCTTGAGCAGCCACTATCAAGATACCACTTTTTCTTTGATCTTTTGGCTACAAGACATTCCTGCAAGATAATCAAACTTTATGTTTAGGTACCCAAGCTTTCTTGGGTCCTTCATGGTTAGTAGCAATAAAAATTGTTCCTTTCGGAACCCATATTTTCTTTCCTTTAATTTAATTTTTATTATTTTAGTTTTGCATTCATAAGATTTATGTCCTTTTTGATTACATTTAAAACAAGTAATATTACTTTGGATTGCTTTTACAAAAATATTTTTCAAGATTTTTGTTTTCTAAAATGTTATACCCTAATCCAGCTTTGTCAAAAACTGCTTTTTGACTATCTAAAATCATGTTTAGTTTAGTTGAGCTTAAGTAAATTTATCAACTATGTCTTTATATTTTTAACTCTTTCTTATCATTTTCATTAGAAATTGATTCTTTTTCTTTCTTTTATTTTCAGATTTAAATTTGTTTCTTCTTTTTCTTAATTAATTAAGTTAATTCATTTTTCTTTTAATTAAAATTTTCATTTTTCAAAGTATTTCTTTTTCAAATTTGAAATCAATCATAAGTTCATTGAAAGCATCAAACATTCATCAAATAAATTCATCATCGGGGGTTTTGGAACTTACCTCATCGTTGTCGTCCGCCATGAAGCATTGCAACTTCTTTTGTTCTTCTTCTTCGGAAGAAGATTCTTCATCACTCCAAGTTGCCATGTAGCTTTCTTCTTTTTCTTGTAGGCTTTTTCAGCAAAGGACAATCATATCTAAAGTGCCCTGGCTTTTTACACTCATAACAAACTAAGGGTCTTTCTCTTTTTCTTTCTCCTTGTCCTTTTCTTATCTTTTTCTCCATTAATTCTTGCTCCAAATTTCTTTTTATGGAAGGGCCTTTTTCTCATAAACTTTTAAATTTTTTGCCAAGAGAGCAGTTTCTTCATCATCTTCATCATCACTTTCACTGCTGCTCTCTTCCATTTCTGCAGTTTTGAGGGCAAGTGTTTTCTTCTTTTTGTTTCCTCCTCAACATGCTGCTTCATTGTCAGCTCATGGGTCATAAGGGATCCTAGAAGCTCCTCTAAAGGTAATGCATTGAGGTCCTTTGCTTCTTGGATAGCAGTGACTTTGCTTCCCACGATCTTGGTAGTGACCTAAGAATTTTGCGCACAAGTTCAGCATTAGAATATTCTACCAAGACTCTTTAAACCATTCACAATATCAGTGAATCTAGTGAACATGCATGTGATGGTTTCAGTTTGTTCCATTGTAAACAATTCATATTTATGAACCAAAATGTTAATTTTTGATTCCTTAACTTGGTTGTTCCTTCATGTGTTAACCAACCTATCCCAAATTTCTTTGCGGAATTACATGTTGAGATTCGGTTGAATTCATTTGCAGTCTAAGGAACAATATAAAATGTTAATGGCTTTAGCATTTAATTGAGCCATTTTTCTATCATTATCATTCCAATCCCTTTCGGGCTTAGGAACAAGAATGCCTTCAACTAAGTGTGTGGGTGTACTAGGTCCATTAGTTATTACTCCCCATAATTCATAGTCAGAAGCTTGAATGAATATTCTCATTCTTGCTTTCCAATATGAATAGTTGGAACCATTAAATAAAGGAGGTCGATTCGTAGAATGACCTTCAGCAAAACATGAACCACTTGTGTTGCCATTGGATCTTTAGCTCTTGATCGTGAGATCAAATTCTAAATGAGCACTTGCTCTGATACCAATTGTTGGCCCAGATGGCAACCCAAGAGGGGGGGTGAATTGGGTTCTTAAAAATTTAAGTCTTTTTAACTTTAGTTGATTAGTTAGCAAATGTGCAAGTGAGAGGCTAAAAATCAAACAAGCAAATAATAAAGAGAGATAGAGAGAGAAAATATAGCACGGCAAACACAAGATAATTTTATAGTGGTTCGGTGTACCAACACCTACGTCCACTCCCAAGATTCACTTGGGTCCACACTATAATCTCTCTGATTACAGCCGAGTTGTTTTACAAGCTCACAACTCAAACTTGTTGTTTTTTCGGGATCACAACGAACCCAGCGGTTTTACTCGGGCTCACCAGCACAAAACCCTACACATTGTTTTTCACGGGCTCACAACTAACCCAACCAAGCACTCCGGCTTGCAACGAGGTAAAATAACCTCCACTGATTCAATCCACTGATTGAATCAGCAACAATCAAAATGACAGAGTTTAATATAGTAATGCTCCCCTTGAGCAAATATACAAATGAAAGTATAAAAAAAGGTTAGAAAAGCCTGATAAGATTGCAGATGGTTGTGGCTTTGGCTTTCTTCCTTCTCCTCTTTAACTCCTCTTGAAGTGTTGAATCAGGCCTCAGCAAGATTCTTGACCATTTGAAAACTTTGGAGTTGAGATGAAGCTTTTTTTCTTTTGGTGGAAAATCTTGATTTGCTCTTGGTTGCTTTGGATTCTCTCTTGACTTTTTGTAGATGTAGCTCAGGAGCAGACGAATCTCTCTCTTGATTTTACTCCTTTTGAATCTCTTATTTTGAACTGGAAGATTTTTCCAATAAGCTCTGTTTTTCCCTCTTTTTGAAAGATATTCTTTTTTCTCTTTTGATATTCAATTCCCTCTCTTTGATTGAAAAGAGTTCCTCTATTTATAGATTCAAAAATATATCCGTTAGAAACACAAAAAAATAGCCGTTATTTGAAAATCTTACCGTTGGAGCTGATGTGTCATCGTGAAAAATCGCGTCCAGATTTCGTGGAGTCGGCTTGAGCTTTGTGGAAGTGGCTCGCACAGTCGATTCTAGAAACGCCTAACTTTCAGGGTCGACTCGCGATATACGGAGAGTCGACTCGAGAAGTGCTCAAAAATGAGCCTTTCTACTGTCTGAGTCGAGTCGGCTCGCACAGTCATGAGTCGGCTCTCGAAGGTTCAGGGGTCGATTCTTGAAAACTCAAGTGTCGACTCAGGACAACATTGAAAATTAGACATTTGGGGAGTCGACTCGAAAACCCTTGAGTCAGCTCGGGAGCGATACAAAAATCAGAAAAATGTTCTGATTGACTTTAAAGCTCGTCCCAATTAAATTAAATAATATTTGACTTGAGTACTATAAATATGACATTAAGCATGAATTCAAGACAAGTTTCAAGAAATCATAGAACAAAATATACAATGTAAGAATTTCTTTTTGAAATCTCAAATATAGAACTTGAAACTTCATTTTCAAATTTAGTCAAAATCAGTGAACTTAAAACATTGAGAGTCCATTGCATAAGCTCAAGGTATTTGATTGATAAACTCATTATCTCTTTCAAAATACTCATGGCTTTTGGAAATCATCAAATCAATAAAGTTGGGGTAAATATAATTTCCCATATTTCTCAACACTTCCTTATCCAAGCAGCCAAGAGGGGAGGAAGCGCCAGGTAATATAGTTCTTGAGGGGGGACCGGTGAATTTTGAGAATGTAAATAATGAAGGCATCACCGTCTCTATGACGATTGCCAAGCACCCTGTAAAGAGGATATTGGTTTATAGTGGCAGCTCAGCTGACATCCTTACCTATGACGCTTTTGTTCGGATGGGATTGTCCCTTAACTCTCTCCAGCCTGTGGCAGCCCCTCTAGTTGGATTCACGGGGGATTCAGTAAGGGTTGAGGGCGAGATATCTTTGCCTATGACAGCCGGAATACCGCCATGCCAAAGCACAGTGATCATGAAGTTCCTGGTCGTGCGGGTCCCCTTGACATACAACGCCATCCTTGGGCGCCCAGGTTTGAATCTATTGGATGCGATTATCTCCACCCGGCGCCTGCTGGTGCAGTTCCCTACTAGCGAAGGTGTCGGGGAGACGAGGGGCGAGGTCGGCTCAGTCCTGCCCTGCTATCACACAGCGTCAAGCCCCTTGGAAGCCAAGTCGATTCCATAAGCACTTGACCCCAAGGAGTCTGGTAGGAGGGGAGAGCCGGCTGAGTACCTCCTAACCTTTCCCCTCGGGGACGATCCAGCGAAGACCGTGCACATCGGCGGACTCCTCCCTCCGAAGGATCATGATCGCCTCCTAACCTTCCTGCGGGCCAACTCAGATGTTTTCGCTTGGTCAGCGTCTGATATGCCTGACATCCCTCCAGAAGTAATCACCCACAAGCTCAATATCGATCCGAGGAACAATCCAATCCGCCAAAGGAAGAGAAGCTTTGCTCTCGAGTGGCAAAAAGCCATCGATGAGGAGGTTAACAAGCTGCTCAGCGCCGGCCACATCCGAGAGGCACATTACCCTAACTGGCTGGCTAATGTGGTCATGGTGCGAAAGGCAAACGGGAGCTGGAGAATTTGCATCGACTTCACCAACCTCAACAAGGCATGCTCGAAAGATAGTTTCCCCCTTCAAGGATAGACCAGCTAGTAGATTCCACCTATGGCCACGAGCTTCTCAGCTTCATGGACACCTTCTCTGGATATAACCAAATAAGGATGGACCCCAGCGACGAAGAGCACACATCCTTTGTAACAGAAAAGGAGATTTATTGCTACAAAGTTATGCCTTTCGGTCTTAAGAACGCGGGGGCGACCTATCAAAGATTGATGAACAGGATGTTTTAGGATCAGCTAGGTCAGAACATGGAAGTCTACGTGGATGACATGCTAACCAAGAGTATTTGCGCTTCTGATCATATCTCCGACCTAGAGGAAACCTTCGGCAACCTCTGCCGCTTCCAGGTCAAGCTGAATCCCAAGAAATGTGGCTTCGGGGTCATGGTGGGCAAGTTCCTGGGTTTTATGGTGACTCAGCGAGGGATCGAGGCAAACTCGAAGAAGATCAGCGCCATCCTCGACATGAGACCACCATCCAACAAGAAGGAAGTGCAGCGACTAACGGGGAGGGTAGCGGCTTTAAGTGTTTCCTCTCCAAATCAGTCGAGAGGTGCTTGCCCTTCTTCAAGGCCCTGCGGAAAGTGAACAACTTCGAGTGGACGAACGATTGCTAGAAAGCCTTCGATGGGCTGAAGGCGTTTCTGTCTTCTCCGCTGCTCCTGTCTAAGCTGAGAGACAGGAAAAGTCTTTTCCTTTACCTCGCCGCTTCTCCAGAGGCCATTAGCTCAGTCTTGGTGCGTCTCGATGCTGACGGGACCCAAAGGCCTGTTTATTACGTGAGCAAGGTGCTCCATGATGCGGAGGTCAGATATTCCAAGACAGAAAAAAATCATCTTCGCCCTGATCATCTCTGCTCGATGTCTCCTCCCATATTTTCAAGCCCATCCCATTGTGGTGCTCATAGACCAGCCCCTCCGGGCCATCCTGGCCCGTCTGGATACCTCAGGCCGACTCGCCAAGTGGGCCATCAAGCTGGGAGAATTCGACCTTTCCTTCCAAGCACGGCCGGCTCTGAAGTCCCAAGTCCTGGCTGACTTCCTAGTCGAGTGCACTTGGGCAGATGAGGAGACCAGGGAGGTTTTCATGGAGCAGCATGAGCCTGAGCCGAGCAATGATGGAGAAACCTGGATCATCCATGTAGACGGCGTGCCAAACTCTTAGGGAAGCGGTGCCGACCTCATTCTCACTGGACCAGGTGGAGAGAGCAGAATGTGCCCTGCCGTTTCTATTCAAAGCCACCAATAACCAAGCCGATTACGAGGCCCTGCTTGCAGGATTAAGGCTAGTCCAAGAGTTCGGAATAAGGCGTCTCATAGCTTTCACTGACTCGCAACTCGTCTCCGGACAAATCAACGGAGAGTACGAGGCACGTGACCCTGCTATGACTCAGTACTTGGGCAAGGTTCGGCTCTTGGTTTCTCCGTTGGCATTTTTCAGCATCAGCTACATTCCCTGAAGTGAGAACGCCAAGGCCGACATCCTCTCCTGTTTAGCTACCTCCACCGACGACATCGCAAGGACGCCTACATCGAATACCTAGAAAGGCCCAGCATAGAGGACGGCGAGGAAGTCCTACCGCTCACCTAAGAGCCTACATGGATGGATGCCTACATTCGCTATCTCACTGACGGCACCCTCCCTGATGATCACAATGAAGCCAAGCTGCTCAAGTGGAGAGCTTCCAAATTCGTCCTCGTAGATAGACGTCTATACAGGAGGTCATTCTCCTACCCCCTACTCAGATGTGTAGGACCTGCTGATGCCGACTATATCCTTAGAGAAATCCATGAAGGCATCTGCGAAAATCATTTAGGGGCAGGTCCCTGGCCCAAAAGGCCCTCCGTCAGGGATATTTCTGGCTCACCATGAGAGGACACTGCCAAACTGGTTCAGAAGTGTGATGGTTGTCAGCGCCACGCACACATCCAGCATCAACCGTCTACCCCGCTAAGCTCGCTTTCGGCTCCTTGGCTCTTCGCTCAGTGGGGAATGGACATCCTCGAGCCATTCCCCCCAGCTTCGGGACAGCGGAGATTCTTGCTAGTGGCCATCGACTACTTCACCAAGTGGGTCGATGTTGAGGCGCTGGCTAAGATCACCGAGAGTAAAGTCAAAGCATTCTTCTGGAAGTCGATCATATGCCGCTTTGTCCTACCTCACACTCTTGTCACGGACAATGGCCGCCAGTTCAACAATGATGCATTCAAGGCTTTTTACGGTGAGCTGGTATTCGCCATCGATTCACCTCTATCGGCCACCCCCAGACCAACGGGGAGGCCGAGGTCATGAACCACACCATTCTCAGAGGGCTCAGGACCCGGCTAGATGGATCCAAGGGTCGATGGGTGGAGGAGCTCCCCAGCGTGATATGGGCTTACCACACGACCCCCAGGGCCCCAACGAGCGAGACTCCCTTCAGTCTTGTCTTCGGATCCGAAGCTGTCATCCCTGTTGAGATCGGATTGCCCAGTCCGCGTGTGGAGTCCTTCAACGAAGAAAACAATTCTACACTGATACGAGCTAATCTGGACTTCATCGACGAAGCACATGACCGGGCAAGGCTACGTATGGTGACCTTTCATCAGCGGGCAGCCATGTACTACAACGCCCGAGTTCGTCCCAAGGTCTTTCGCCATAGAGATCTGGTATTGAGAAAGGCTGAGTTATCTAAGCCTATGGAGGGGGGAAAACTGTCCCCCAACTGGGAGGGTCCTTATCGTATCGCCGAGACGCTCCACTGGGGGGCATACAGGTTAGAAGAGCTCGACGGACAACCTATTCCGCGTACATGGAATAAGGATAATCTCCGCCAATATTATCAATGATGTATCCCCCAGAGTATGAGTAATAAAAGGGTCCCTTCCAACACCACAGCCTGCTCTCCCTTGCATTCATGGACCAAATCTCGCAAAAGGAGCTCGCCGGCATCGTGGCCTACGGGACACCACTCGGCCCCGGCACGGAGGTGCCCCCGAGTCGGTTAAGACCCTAAAAGCTCCGTACCCGCCGAATCGCCCCTCAGACGGCATACAAACCCCCATGGTGGTTCTAAAGGAGCTCATCGGTATCGCGGCCTACGGACACCACTCGGCCCAGGCATGGAGGTGCACCCGAGTCGGTTAAGACCCTAAAGGCTCCGTACCCACCGAGTTGCCCCTCGGGCGGTACACAAACTCCCGAGGTGGTTCTAAAGGAGCTCACCGGCATCGCGGCCTACGGGACACCACTCGGCCCCGGCACGGAGGTGCCCCTAAGTCGATTAAGACCCTAAAGGCTCCGTACCCACCGAGTTACCCCTTGGGCGGCATACAAACCCCCGAGGTGGTTCTAAAAGAGCTTACCGGCACGCAGCCTATAGGACACCACTCGACTCTAGCACGTAGGTGCCCCCGAGTCGGTTAAGACCCTAAATGCTCCGTACCCACCGAGTTGCCCATCGGGCGGCACACAAACCCCTGAGGTGATTCTAAAGGAGCTCATCGGCATCGCAGCCTACGGGACACCACTCGGCCCCGGCAAGAAGGTGCCCCCGAGTTGGTTAAAACCCTAAAGGCTCCGTACCCGCTGAGTTGCCCTTCGGAAGGCACACAAACCCCCGAGGTGGTTCTAAAGGAGCTCACCGGTATCGCGGCCTATGGGACACCACTCGGCCCCGGCACGGAGGTTCCCCTGAGTCGATTAAGACCCTAATGGCTCTGTACCCACCGAGTCGCCCCTCGGGTGGCACACAAACCCTCGAGGTGGTTCTAAAGGAGCTCACCGGCATCGTGGCCTATGGGACACCACTCGGCCCTGACACGGAGGTTCCCCCGAGTCGGTTAAGACCCTAAAGGCTCCGTACCCGGTCGAGTCGCCCCTCGGGCGGCACACAAACCCCCAAGATGGTTCTAAAGGAGCTCGCCAGCATCGCGGCCTATGGGACACCACTCAGCCCCGGTACAGAGGTGCCCCCGAGTCGGTTAAGACCCTAAAGGCTTCGTACCCGCCGAGTCGCCCCTTGGACGACATACAAACCCCCGAGATGGTTCTAAAAGAGCTCGCTGGCATTGCGGCCTATGGGACACCACTCGGCCCGGCACGGAGGTGCCCCCGAGTCGGTTAAGACCCTAAAGGCTCTGTACCACCGAGTCGCCCCTCGGGCAGCACAAACCCCCGAGGTGGTTCTAAAGGAGCTCGCCGGCATCATGGCCTACGGGACACCACTCGGCCCTGTCACGGAGGTACCCCGAGTTGGTTAAGACCCTAAAAGCTTCGTACCCATCGAGTCGCCTCTCGAGCAGCACACAGACCACCGAGATGGTTCTAAAGGGCACTGCTTGGCCCTCACAGTCTCCAAGTCGGTGCAAACCTTCGTCAGTCAAGCCCCACTCAGCCCCTGACACCCTCAAGTCGATCTTGGCACTAAGTTTCCCTCGGATCGTTCCAAGTCCTTAGAAGATTCGGGCGCAGACGAATCTCCCTTCAAACAGCCTGCGGCAGGTTAATACATCTTAAGCAATCTCCCACATGGCTGGCGTATCTCTCAAAGGCACATCCAAACATTGGCAAATCTAAGACTACGGTCCGGCCACGACATCGTCAATGTGCACAATGCTCAGCAACAGAAAACATCACAGAAGAAAGGGTCCTCCTCGTTAACAGGATCGGGGCCCGCCTTGTCGTTAGTTGCACAATAAAATGTTCGACCCAAAGGAAGAGAGGAACAAACAAGACAAGACAAGGCACGAAAGCATCTTCACAAAAACTCTTTTCCATTAATGATGGAATTGAAGTACAAAACTTGGCTCGAGGCCAGTTACAAAAAGAAAGAAAAGAGAAAAAGAAAAAATGGCAACTCTTCAGGGCTTGCTAGGGCCCGGCTCTCCCTCGTCGTCCTCCTCCTCCACCGACCCCTCATCAGATTCCCCGGGGCGGATCCCCTTGAGCTCGGCGATGTCGATCTTAAGAGCCGTGGACACCTTAGTTTTGCACATGTCGAAGCCCTTAACATAGGCATCGAGGCTGGCCTCGAGGACCTCCTTCCGAATTTCGGCGAGGACTTATAGTTGGTTATGCCTGTCCCGCCCCGGCCTCAGCCTGCTGGGCCCTGGCATCGGCCTCCTGGGCTTGCGTCTCAGCCCGCTGAGCCCTACCTTCGGCCTCCTTGGCCTGCACCTCGGCCTATTGTGCCCTGGCCATGGCCGCCTTAGCCTGTGCCTCAGCCTTCCAGGCTCAGCCCTCAGCTTCCTCGGCTCGTGCGTTGGCCTCGTCTGCGTGAGCCACAGCCCCGGCTTTCTCATGGCCCCTCGACCGCCGCCTTCTCCGCGGCGGCAGCTCTCTCCGCAGCGGCCCGAGCCTCATCTCGCGCCACCCTGACCTCCCTCTTGGTGCGTTGAAGCTGATGGACCAGCTCCTCATTCCGCTCCACGCGCCTTCAGTCTGTCCGAAACCAGTTCCAATTTGGCCTCGGCCACGGATGCCAAGCCACTCTCAGCTTCGGCCCGGCATTCCGCCTCCCTTATTCGGCCGCCAGATTCTCCTCCCGGGCCTTGGCCTCGTGGTGAAGTCGAGCAAGGCTCTAAGACTGCGCCATGCTCTCCTTCTTATACTTGTCGGCCCGTGCCATGGACTTTATGAGCGTGTCCGCTGAGTGAGACATCGCCTCACGAAGGGCTATCACGCCGTTGGCCATCTACGACAGAAGAATATGTTAGCCACAGAAGGCTGAGACATCGGAAGACATGTCCTGAAAACGAAAGGAACTCAAAGATTACCTGGACAACGAGACCATCACCATATCTAGGAGCATGGAGTGGCTCAACCCCCACATCTCCTCCTCGGACTCGGTAGTCCGAAACTTTGACAAGAAAAAGGCGGCCCGCCCGGCGTCTGTCATCGAGCCGAGCATGGGTGCTGGCCGCACCATCTTCTCCTGCGGCCCTTCAGCCGAGGGCGAGTCGGGCGGCATGCTGATTGTTGGGATGAGCTCCCCGGCTCATCCCTCTGCTTCTTGGTCTCCTCTGTCCAGCCCTGGACCTTCTGGTGACTAACTCCCCTTCTCCGGCAGTTGGGGGAGCACTCTCCGTCTTCGGCTCGGCGGCAGCCGAAGGGCTGACAGCAACTGTAACCTGCCCCGCCTCGGGCACGTCGGCGGCGGCAGGGGTTCCTCTTCAAGATCCATAATCACCACGGCGGCTTTGGTGGTGACTAAATCTCTCCTTCCTCTATTTCGGTCCGGCCGGCCCCGGGACCACTTCTCCAACCGGCGTTTCCTCAGCCGGCTCCTCTGCATGCGTTGGAGCCTTGGGGACTTCAGCGGCTTGAGCCGGCTCGGCCCGCTCCTTCCTTTGAGCTTTCTTCGCCGGCCTTGACGTTTCCCCGGTCGCCAGCCTCTTTTGCTTCAAGGCGGCTTCAAATGCGCGGCGGAAACTTCATCGATGCGCCCAAAAACAAGGAATGTTAGCAACAACATACCGATCGAGACAGAAGGAATCAGACGTCGTGCTCACCGACCGCTGGGGCCAACTCGGCCTCTATCAGGTTCTTCTCGGATAGGAGTTCCTTGTAGCCAGGGATTTGGCAGTTGGATAATTGGGTGAAGAGCTCCCTATCCCTTTCCCCCACGGTGGAGTTATCGTTGGAGCTGGTATCCGGCTCCCTCCAGTCGGCCCTCACCCCCTCGACATGGGCGAAGAGGAATCGAGACTTCCACCCCCTAATTTTAGATGGGAGACCTAGGGAAAGGCCCTACCTAGCCTGGTGGTGAATGCCCACCAGGCCCCCTCACCTTGGCGGTGGAGCTTATAGAAAGCTCAGAATAGCGATAACCCTGGCTGGGCCTCCTGGAAGTAAAAGAATGACAAAAGCGCAGATAATCTGAATCGAATTCGGAGTCAACTGTGCTGGTGCTAATCTATACTATATAAGAGATTCAGGAGAAAAGGGATGCGCAGTCCACACCGAAAGAACTCCTCATATAGAGTGACCTGATCAGGGTGGGCGAAGGTCACTCTATCTTCGGGCCCCGGCGTGGACATGTGGATGAAGCTGGGGACCATATACTTAGCCCTAATAGCCTCTACGTCTTCGGGGGTCATGGTTGAGACCACTCCTAACGGACCTGCCGGATCAAGACTCACCATTAGAGGTTGTCCCGAAGGCGGGAGGACACAGGAACTGCCCTAATAGGGGAGGCTGGGGTAGATGGAGGTCCGGTGCCGTTGGTCGATCGCGGATTGTAACGCCACCCACCGGCCAGGGCACCTGGCTAACTGAAGGGGTTTGGCCTTCAATGTCGGAATGGGAAGACTCTACAATGGCCTCTTACCCTCCCTAACAGCACGGCGGTCCATGGGGTGAGACAAAGGATAAGACTAACCTGGGAATCGAAAGGAACTCGAGGGCAGAAGGGTCAAGTTGCAGAAGAGCTCAGGAGAGGGAAAGCTGGAAGAAAGCAATGGCAATGTAAAAGCTTTCCCCAAGCCCTTGGGACGCTTTTATACCCCCATTTCCAAATGATGGTAATCAAGGCCCCACCACGTGGCGCTCTTCTATTGCGCCACGAGCTGTCCGCCAAAAATCTCGCCAGCACCCGAGATGTGCCGCCTCGATTCACCCGGGGAGTGATCCCCGACCAATCGCAGGGCATAGAAAACAAGGAAACAATAATAACCTCCGCCTTTTTCCATTCCCCGATGGGTGCTTTCCTAGGGCGTCCGGCGTCGACATCAGCCCCCACCTACCGCATGATTGTGGAAGATCTGCGAAGCGACACTGCCTCGGGATGATGGCCAGCTCACCAAGCTATTAAAAGCGCACTAAAGAGTAATCATTTTTTGAATTTTTGTGCCCCTCTCGCTCAAAGGGCAGCGGGCGCGTGCCCTTCGCGCTCAGGGGCGGGGGGGCATCTGATGTGGCTGACGTAGCCACGAGGGCAATTATGGCAAAATCAAAAGCTTAAGGCGGCTCCGCCCCGGCACCTCCTAGTCGGCCGAGCTGGCTCCGACTTCTCCAAGTCGGCCCCGGCACCTCCCAGTCGGCCGAGCCGGCCTGACTTCTTCAAGTTGGCCCCGCTTGGCCCGGCACCTCCCAGTCGGTTGAGCCAGCCCCGACTTCTCCAAGTCGGCCCCGCTCGGCCCCGGCATCTCCAAGTCGACCGAGCCAGCCCGACTTCTCCAAGTCGGCCCCGCTCCCCTGGCACCTCCCAGTCAACCGAGCCGGCCCCGACTTCTCCAAGTTGCCCCGCTCGCCCTAGCACCTCCCAGTCGGCCGAGCCGGCCCCGACTTCTTCAAGTCGGCCCCGCTCGGCCCCGGCACCTCCAAGTTGGTCGAGCCGGCCCCGACTTCTCCAAGTCTGCCCCGCTCAACCCCGATCTCCAAGTCGGCCGAGTGGCCCCGACTTCCCCAAGTTGGCCCCGCTTGGCCCCGGCACCTTCCAGTTGGCCGAGTCGGCCCCGACTTCTCCAAGTCGGACCCGCTCGGTCCTGGCATCTCCAAGTCGGTCGAGTTGGCCCCGACTTCCCGAAGTCGGCCCCACTTGGCCCCGGTACCTCCTAGTTGGCTGAGCCGACCCCGACTTCTCCAAGTCAGCCCCGCTCGACCTCGACATCTCCAAGCCGGCCGAGCTGCCCCTACTTCCCCAAGTCGGCCCCGCTCAGCCCCGACCCTCCTAGTCGGCCAAGCCAGCCCCGACTTCTCCAAGTCGGCCCCACTCAGCCCCGGCATCTCCAAGTCGGCCGAGTCGGCCCCGACTTTCCCAAGTCGGCCCTGCTTGGCCCAGGCACCTCCCAGTTGGACAAGCCGGCCTCGACTTCTCCAAGTCGGCCTCACTCGGCTCTGGCATCTCCAAGCGAGCCAAGGCGGCCCCGACCAACCTTCTCAGGTCGGCCCTGCTTGGCCCCAGCATCTCTCAGTCAGCCGAGTCGACCCCGACCATCCCTGGTCGGCCCCGTCCCGGCATCTCCAGGTCGGCCGAGTCAGCCCTACTCGGCCTCGGCGCCGTCAGGAGAGTCAAGGCAGTCCTAGCCAGTCCCGACTTTCCCAAGTTGGCCTCAGGACTGTCCTGACTGTTCAAGCCGCCATCCTTCTGACCCACACCGTCTGACAAAACTAGGTCCAATCAACCACTGGCGGCTTCATTGATGGGACCAGACCTAACTACCCACCAGCTCCACTGACTGATGGGACATGGCTCACCAACCACCATTTTTTCTCTCTCCGATGAGACAAGACCCACCAACTGACCCAAACTCACGCAAGTCCCATGAACCCCACGGACATTCCCTTCTCACGGAACTCCACGTGGTTGTGCAGGTGTAACCCCCTATAAAAGGGTAAGTCCACTCAGAAACAAGGTACGCAAACTGATACGCTCGCTATCCTGATACTCAGAGAGGGATTCCCCTTTATGAGGACTCATATTTCTCCAAGAAGAGCTCGTCTGAGCTCTCCCTCAGCTGTGACCCCGGTTGCTGACTTGAGCATCGGAGGGTCCCCACCGGAGCACCCCCGATCTTGGACTTTTTGTAGGCCATCCGATCAGGCGTGGATTCATGGATTAAGCATCTCTCTTTTTTCGACGTTCAAGACCGGTGATCGGGCGTCATCATAATATACTTTTAATACTCAAACATTCATTCAAATTTTTATATAATCCTCAAGCATTTGATTGTTATCTTTAATATTTTAAAAATATGATATTTTTAATACTTTATTACGTAAAATTAATTAAAATTAACAAAAAAATCTGACATGAATATTTAGGCTAATTGAACGAGTTGTTAAGATGGTAGTTGGTTATTCCGTTAGGTAGTGTTTGAAATAGGGAATAAGAGGGGATATCCAGGGGATATCCCCTTTTATTCCCAAAAGCCATAACTATAAGGGATAGCTGGGAATAAAGTTAACCAAAGGGATAATTCATGGTTAACCATATCCCCTCAATTTATTTCCTAAAAATGCAGGAATAGCTGGTTATCCCTCCAAATAAGAGTAAAAAAAATGTTATCCTATGGATTTACCTTTTTTGCATTTGATATGATCAATGGGATAGCCAAGGAATATCCCTAGGGATAGTCAGGGGACAAACTCTATCCCATACACTTATCCATGGATAATATTTTTTCTATCAAACACTACCTTAATTTTAACTAATTTTATGTAATGAATATTAAGAATATAAAATTTTAAAATATAAAGAATTAAATCATAAGAATTAAAAGTTTAAGAATTAAATAAATTTTGTGTGAAAGTTTAAGGATAAAATATATGTTTGCTTGTATACATACTACAGAAAAAGGTAAGAGCATGCGCAGCTTGCAATCACAGGCCCATTTTCTTTACAGTCGCATCCATTTCACCATTAGATGTCCATCAGGGCTATTAAGGCTATTAAAATACTTCTTTGGTTCTAAATCTTTGGCTGTTCTCAGCCTAAAAATCTCATCTAGGCCCATCACTCAAATGGAAAAAAGTATTCGACCTAAACTTGATTCGACTGCAAGGTGGAGGCAAGCTGAGTTGGACAGATATGGAGTCAAAGTCAGACCCCTTGAAAACCTCTGAGTTGGGCATGAGTTTGATGTTTTTATACCTTACTCAATTGGAAGCTGTATAAATTACCTGGTCTATTATATAAATACATATATACATATAAACATAAATATATGATATTGATTTTATTTGCATCTTTCAACTAATAAATAAATAATAATAATATATTAGAACAAGATTTTGTTATTTATGCTTGGCTTTAAGCAAAGGAAGCATATTTTTTTAATATTTAAGTTTATTATAATTATATAATTAACCATAATTCATGATTTAACTTATCTCTAGAAAAATATAATATTTTCTTGAGAAACCCCTCTTTACTTCTGATGATCTTGGAACCAGCCACAAAGGGTTTTGGAGTACTTTTGATGGCAAACAAACACCATAAACACAAAACTTATGCAAAATTTCAGCAATCAAGGTTTTGGAGTTGTACCTTTGAGAAGACATTTGAAACGATTTGATCTTGCTTCCAAATCAGAAACCCTACTTAACAAACCTTCAAATCTGAGATCTAAGACAAAAATCTCAGTTAGGGTCGCAACAATAGGGATTTGAACAAGAAGAAGACAGACAACTTGAATCCTTGATGGCTAGAACACTTTCAAAAGATCCACCGCCCTCACAACCTTTTACATCTATTGTAGACCTGAATCTCCTTCCTTTGGAACCTTAAACTAGTAGGAATCCGGCCTCAAACACTGCTGATCAAACTCTAAAAAAAGGGAACATGGGGATAGCTCTCCAACTCCTTATGTGCTAGGGATTCGTACTTTGACTAGGAATCCAAATATCTTTGATGTTTCCTTCCTCCTTGCCCTAGGATGTGGTGGCCAGAATTTTTCTTCTGATATGGGACAACAATCCAAGAGAGAGAAAAAGGAAGAGTTTAGGGTTTAGGGTTTTAGAGTTTAGGGTTTAGGGTTTTAGGGTTAAGGGTTTTAGGGTTTAAGGGTTTAGGGTTAGGGTTTAAGGGTTTAAGGGGATTTTAGGGTTTAGGGTTTTTAGGGTTTAAGGGTAGGGTTTAGGGTTTTTGGGTTTAAGGGTTTAAGGGTTTTGGGTTTAGGGTTTAGGGTTTTAGGGTTTTTAGGGTTTAGGGTTTTTAGGGTTTAGGGTTTTAGGGTTTAAGGGTTTAGGGTTTCGGGTTAGGGTTTAGGGTTTTTTTAGGGTTTTAGGGTTTTAGGGTTTAGGGTTTAGGGTTTTTAGGGTTTTAGGGTTTTAGGGTTTTAGGGTTTTAGGGTTTTTGGGTTTGGGTTTTAGGGTTTTAGGGTTTTAGGGTTTAGGGTTTAGGGGGTTTGGGTTTAGGGTTAGGGTTTAGGGTTTTAGGGTTTCGGGTTTAGTTTAGGTTTAGGTTTTTTTAGGGTTTAGGGTTTAGGGTTTTGGGTTTAGGGTTTAGGGTTTTAGGGTTTAGGGTTTTAGGGTTTAGGGTTTCGGGTTTAGGGGGTTTTAGGGTTTAGGGGGTTTAGGGTTTGGGTTTTAGGGTTTTTTTGGTTTAGGGGTTTAGGGTTTTAGGGTTTAGGGTTTAGGGTTTTTAGGGTTTAGGGGGTTTTTAGGGTTTAGGGTTTTTTAGGGTTTAGGGTTTAGGGTTTTTGGTTTAGGGTTTAGGGTTTTAGGATTTTCAAGGTTTTCAAGGTTCGGTTTAGGGTTTTGAGGGTTTTGGGTTTTTCAGGGTTTAGGGGTTTCATGGTTTTAAGGGTTTGGGTTTAGGGTTTAGGGTTTAAGGGTTTAAGGGTTAAGGGTTAAGGGTTTAAGGGTTTGGGTTTAAGGGTTTAAGGGTTTTAGGGTTTAAGGTTTAAGGTTTAGGGTTTAAGGGTTTAAGGTTTCGGTTTTAGTTTAGTTAGGGTTTAGGGTTTAGGGTTTAGGGTTTAGGGGGGTTGGGTTAGGGTTTAGGGTTTAGGGTTTTAAGTTTAGGGTTTTTCTGACGCACTCCATTATACTTGTTGCTGCAGAATTTTGTTCTTCAACTTGGGGGCGACGCATGTTAGGATCCGGATGGCGATTTTTCATCCGGTTGGATCTGTAAGACAGTCTCCATGCAGGAAGCATTAGGGGTGATCCCCGTGGAAGACCCTTCAACGTCCAAGTCAGTGGTAATTCTTGGCAAACATGTCTTCCACCAACCATCGTTTGCAAAGAACGAAGGGTTCCGCCTCATCCGCCTAAAAGAAATGATGGAACGACAATGTGACATTTATTAGGCCATCATGATATGCCTCTACAAATTCAAATCCCTCCACCCGAATCAAGCCATTTAGAACTCTACTTCCTATGCTCGAACCTACGCTTCGGACTAGGGAGTGGAGGGCATATGATGCAGGGTAAAATTATCACCGCATCAGTATTAGTGTACGTGGCAAAAAGGAATTCATTTTTGACTTTTGACCCATTGACATCCATATCTGAAAAAAAGATAAAATATAACTGAGCCTTGGCAGGACCAAGCTATCTTCATATCTCAATAGGATCGAGCTACCTCTGTGCCTTGGCAGGATCGAGCTATCTCATACCTCGGTAGGACCGAGCTACCTCTGTGCCTCAATAAGACCGAGCTACCGAGGAACCCTTCTTTTCGGCTCAAGCACCTTCATCACTTCGAACTACGCTAAGGAATGTGGAAGATGAACCATCCCAATCACATGAATCTCATAACGATCTTCCTAAAATGGGAACGAGGAGCCAAACATGACCCTTTGACCTAATCAACAAAATTTTAAATCCCTGATCAGCTGACGGGATTCCAATCATATCGGCTCCCAATACCTTGATAAAGAAACAGAAACTAAATATGGCCTAACGCCCATGAATAATTGAATCATGGAGCACCAATCAGCCATCGATCCTCTTAATCGCCAAAATTCGAATCTTAATGGTCTTGTAACTAATCAGATTCGAATCATACCAGCTCTTAACTTTCTAAAATGCGCCCAAGAAATCAAGTAACAACCCGCCATAATTCCAGCGATTTATAAATACCATATCCTAAGATCCCGTCAGGTATGCGCAAACTAACTCAAAAGAACTCAAGCAGAGTTCAGAGCTCTCGGAAGGTCATCCCTAAGAGATCCTTCTGCTGGAGCCTTCTCCTCTCATCTATTTTCCAAGAATTATCATTGACTTGGGCATCAGAGGGTCTTCCACGGGACCACTCCAATGCTTTCTGCGTGGAGACTATCTTACAAGTCCAACCAGATGAAAGATCGCCATCTAGATCCTGACATGTACTACCCCCAAACCGAAGAACAAAATTCCGCAGCAACAATACTTATCTTCCCTTTCTCATTCCCACCATGGGATCCATTTGAATGGCTAATATCTTATTTGCCTCTTCCACTCATAGTGTTTGATTGGTGATCCACTTTGAAGTAATTTCTAGCTGTAGTGGCTTATTAAATAGTAAGCAACTGATTTGCTTAGGAAAATAATACATAAAATCAAAAAATAATACAAAACAGAAAGAAAATTCAGGAAACAGAAGTAATCAATATGAAGATAAAAGATGGATTAATTTGAATCAAAAAAATAATTAAGATACCAATATATGTAGTTTTCAGAATTTTGACACACACCACTTTGGATTTCAAAATTAAGTAAAGATAGACTTTTCTTTTTTTTTTTAAAAAAAAAAAAGTTAAATCCCTACTCTATGTTCTTTTGCACCATATATTAGCTGTACATTTAATTTTGAAAGGATCATAAAGAATCAAAATTTTATGTCATCAAAGGAACCCAACATATAACAATAATCTTCTTTTTCAAAAGTTGATTGAAACAACTCCACCTAATTAGACTCATCATAAAGATTAACTCTCTTTAGGAAACATAAAATAAATAATGATTGAGAGAAAGCTTTTTAATCTAAGAGATGAGATTTTTTTAAAACATATATAGAACTTAAATGGAATATATATTTTAAAAAATTAAAGTAATAATTTAAATGAAATAAAATCCTTTTGAGGATAGACCTAGAGGCTTACACTAGGTTATAGAATAAATATAGACAATGATGAAATAATTACAAAAATGAAAGAGTTACGTGACCAAATAAGCAAGTCTCATGATCCTTTTAGAGAGAGAAGGGGAGAGAGAAAGAAGAGAGAACGTAAGAGATAAGGAAAGATAGTGGAAATATTAGAAGAAACTTGAGAAATTATTATATTACAAAAGTTAGAAAATTTGAAAGCAACATTGAAATATTAGCAATTATTTCCTTCTTAGTACAATGGGAATTAGGTAGTCGTTGAGGAAAGCAACTTTAACCAAACTAATTGTATTAATGGTTTGCAAAGGTATAAAAAGTTGATGGGTTAAATCAGACAATGTTAGATCTATTATGTGTTATCTTGAACAGCATCGTCACTTTCCAATTGGATGGGGGGCGAGGTTTTGGTTTAAATTATTATTGCCGTCAACATAGAAGACAAAAGTAAAGGTAGAAAGAGAATTAAAGGAATATCTATCAATAAGCTAAGCCATTTAAATTTTGTAAATGCCACATGAAATTCTAAATGCCAATCTTTCAAGTTTCAATAATTCTTTTTATTTTGTTAATAGTGTTGAAAGATTATAGAAAAATTATATGATCCAATCCTTTTGATTTTGATGATTACTAAAAGCCATTGAGTTTATTAAAGGATGTAATGAATTTATGAAAATGAAGCAAATTTTTTGAACATCAATGAGAATGCTCAAGTTTAACTTTAATCAATTTGAAAGTGACTTTAAGCTCAATATTCAAACTTTCGAAAGAAATGTTATAATTCATGTTTTATTCAAAAGTTTTTGGATTAGTTCTTGAATCACTTCTAAATGTCAATTTTATTGATTTCAAGTCAAAACAATGAATTAAAATGAATCTGGAACGATTTTAATGTCAATCAGAAAAGTTTCTGATTTTTGATACGTTCCGGAGCCGACTCCTGAGTTTCAGAGTCGACTCCGCTCAGTGTACAGAAATGTGCATCTGTCTCGAGTCGACCCATGAAATTCTCGAGTCGACCCCTGATTCTGTCGAGCCGACTCCATGACTGTGCGAGTCGACTCCGCTCAGACACCAGAAGAGTGTTTTTCTGAGCACCTCTCGAGTCGACCCCAAGCCTTTCACGAGTCGACCCGACTTTCAGGAGTCGACACTTACTTTTATGAGTCGACCCCTAACTTTTTAACATTTCTATTTTTGGTAAAACGAGCTCGAGCCGACTCGGGAAAAGCATGAGTCGACTCCAGCAAATCTGGGCGCGATTTTTAACGATGCCACATCAGCCCCAACGGTAAGATTTTTGAATAACGGCTATTTTTCTTTGTTTCTAACGGATATATTTTTGCAGAATCTATAAATAGAGGAGCCTTTTCAAATCAAAACAACCCAGAGAAAATCAAAAAGAGAAAAGAATATCATTTGAAAAGAGGGAAAAACAGAGCATATTGGAAAAATCCTAGCTCGAAAGAGTGATTCAAAAGGAGTGAAATCCAAGAGGAAGTTTCGTGCTCCTTCTCATCAATCCAAAGAGCCAGAAGAAAATCCAAAGCTTTCAAAGGCAAATCAAGGATTTTCAAAAGAGGAAAAAGCTTCATCTCAACTCCAAAGACTTCAACGTCAAGAATCTAGCTGAGGGTGATTCAACACTTCAAGAGGAGTTGAAGAGAAGAAGAAGAAAGCCAAAGCCAACCATCTGCAAAATCAGGCTTTTCTAAACTTTTTATTTTTTACTTCATTTGTATATTTGCTCAAAGGAGCACTTATTGTTCAAACTCATTATTCTTATTGTTTGCTGATTCAATCAGTGGATTGAATCAGTGGAGGTTGGTATACCTCGTTACAAGCCGGAGTGCTTGTGTTGGGTTAGTTGTGAACCCTTGAAAAATAACGTGTAGGGTTTTGTGCTGGTAAGCCCGTGTTAAAACCAGCTGGGTTCGTTGTGCCCGGAAAACAACAAGTTTGAGTTGTGAGCTTGTAAAACAACTCGGCTGTAATCTAGAGAGATTATAGTGTGGACCCAAGTGAATCTTGGGAGTGGACGTAGGTGTTGGTTACACCGAACCACTATAAAATTATTTGTGTTTGCCGTGCCTTATTTCTCTTCTCTATCTCTCTTTATTCACTGCTTTAGTTAATTTCACTCACTTGCACATCTTCTAACTAATCAATTTTCAAAAAGTCTTAAATTTTTTAAGAACCCAATTCACCCCCCCCCTCTTGGGTTGCCATCTGGGCCAACAATTGGTATCAGAGCAAGTGCTCATTTAGAATTTGATCTCACGATCAAGAGCTAAAGATCCAAATGGCAACACAAATTGGTTCAGTTTTGCTGAAGGTCATTCTACGAATAGACCTCCTTTATTTAATGGTTCAAACTATTCATATTGGAAAGCTAGAATGAGGATATTCATTCAAGCTTCTGACTATGAATTGTGGGGTGTTATAATAAATGGACCTAGTACACCCACACACCTTATTGATGGCACTATTGTTCCTAAGCCCGAAAGGGATTGGAATGATAATGATAGGAGAATGGCACAACTAAATGCTAAGGCCATTAATATTTTATATTGTTCCTTAGACTCAAATGAATTCAACCGAATCTCACTTGTAATTCCGCAAAAGAAATTTGGGATAGGTTGGAGGTTACCATGAAGGAACAAACCAAGTAAAAGAATCAAAGATAAATATTTTGGTTCATAAATATGAATTATTTAGCATGGAACAATCTGAAACCATCACATGCATGTTCACTAGATTTACTGATATTGTGAATGGTTTGAAAAGTCTTGGAAAAGTTTATACTAACTCTGACTTGTTCGCAAAATTCTTAGGTCACTTCCAGGATCTTGGGAAGCCAAGGTGACAGCCATCCAAGAAGCCAAAGATCTGAACATCCTACCTTAGAAGAGCTTCTTGGATCGCTATGACTCATGAGCTTCAATGAAACAACATGTCAATGAGGATGAGTCAAGAAAAAGAAGACCATGCCCTCAAAGCTGCAGAAAAGGAAGAAGCAGCAGATGATGAAGAGGATGATGATGATGAACAGCTCTCTTGCAAGAAAGTTCAAGAAATTCATGAAAGAAGAGGCCCTTCCACAAAAAGAATTTGAAAAATGGAAGGAGAAAGAGAAAAGGATAAGAACAAGGACAAAGAGAAAGAAAAAGAAAAAGAGCCCTTAGTATGCTATGAGTGTAAAAAACCAGGGCATTTTAGATATGATGTCCTTTACTTAAGAAGGCCTACAAGAAAAAGAAAAAGGCTTACATGGCAACTTGGACTGACAGTGAAGATCTTCTTCCGAAGAAGAAGAACAAAAAGAAGTTGCCAATATCTGTTTCATGGCGGACGACAACGACAATGAGGTAAGTTCGAAAACTCAAATGATGATTTACATTTGATGAAATGTTTGAGGCTTTTAATGAACTTATGATTGATTTTAAATTTTAAAAAAAAGTATAAGTTTTGAAAAATGAAATATTAGTTTAGCTAAAAGTAAAAATGAATTAGCTTTAGAAGTTAAGAACTTAACTAATGAAAAAGAAGAACTTAGGAAAGAAAGAGATAATCTTAATCAAGAAAAGATTTGTTAAAATCTGAAACTAAAAACTCAACTAAAAATTTAAAAGATCAATAGAAACTTTAGCTTTAGATAAAGAACAGCAAGCTAAAGAAAATGACTCTCTTAGAAAGATGTTAAAAAATATAAAGACATTGTTGAGAAATTCACCTTAAGTTCAACTAAACTTAACATGATTAGATAGTCAAAAAGCAGTTTTTGACAAAGCAGGTTTAGGATATAACACATTAAGAAAACAAAATCTCTAAAATATTTTTGTAAAAGCTAACCAAAGTAATATACTTGTTTAAATGTAATGAAAAAGGACATAAATCTTTGAATGCAAAACGTTAAATAATAACAACAAGTTAAATGTTAAAGCTAAGAAAATATGGGTTCCGAAAGGAACAATTTTGTTGCTACTAACCATGAAGGACCCAAGAAAGCTTGGGTACCTAAACATAAAGTTTGATTATATTGCAGGAATGTCTTGTAGCCAAAAGATCAAAGAAAAAGTGGTATCTTGATAGTGGCTGCTCAAGACATATGACGGGTGACAAAGATGAATTCATCACCCTGAAGAAAAGAAAGGTGGAGTTGTTACGTTTGGCGATAACGGTAAAGGTCAAATTTGGGCCTTGGTAAATTCGTATAACTCCATCTACATTTATTGATAATGTACTTTATGTTGATGGTTTGAAGCATAATCTAATTAGTATAAGTCAATTATGTGATAAAATTTTAATGTTTCATTTAAATCTTCTTTATGCACTGTAACTAATTCTATTGATGATAGCATTGTTTTACTGGTTATAGAATGGCAATGTATACTTAGTTGACTAGAAAAATTATCTTTGAGTAATCATTGCTTAATTGCTGATAATGCTAACATAAATGAAATTAGTTGGTTGTGGCATCGTAGATTAGGTCATGCAAGCACACACCTTATTTCAAAACTAATTAAAATGGATTTAGTTAAAGGATTACCTAAATTAGATTTTGAAAATAATAAAATATGTGATGCATGTCAATTTGGAAAACAAACTAGAAGTTCTTTTAAATCTAAAAAATTGTTTCAACTTCTAGGGCACTAGAGCTACTTCACATGGACCTTTTGGACCAACTAGAACCACAAGTCTAGGAGGAAAGAAATATGGTCTAGTGATTGTAGATGATTACTCTAGATATACTTGGGTAATGTTTTTAGCTCACAAAGATGAGACTTTCTCGATATTCCTGAAATTCTTCAAGAAAGTCACAAATGAGAAAAACACTACTATAGTATCTCTAAGAAGTGATCATGGAACAGAATTTGAAAATCACTTATTTGAAAGTTTTTGCTGAAAATGGAATTAATCATAATTTTTCAGCCCCTAGGACTCCACAACAAAATGGTGTAGTTGAAAGAAAAAATAGGACTCTAGAAGACATGGCCCGTACCATGCTATGTGAAAGTAACTTCCAAAGTACTTTTGGGCGGAAGCTATTAACACAGCATGTTACATCTTAAACAGAGCTTTAATAAGACCAATATTAAAGAAAACACCTTATGAATTATGGAATGAAAGAAAACCAAATATAAAATACTTTCATGCATTTGGATGTAAATGTTTCATTCATAATAATGGTAAAAACAATTTAGGAAAATTTGATGCTAAATCTGATGAAGGAATATTTTTAGGATATTCAACAACTAGTAAAGCATATAGAGTATTTAACAAGAAAACCTTAGTAGTTGAAGAATCCATTCATGTAGTTTTTGATGAATCTTTAGCAATCTAGTTCTGAAAAGATTGATGATGAGGAAGATACAAACATAATTGAAAAAGATCTTGAAAAACTTAATATTGAAGTATCTTCTGATCATGACAAGAAGCTAAAGATAATGATTCACATAAGGATGATGATGTAATATTGATCATAATGATGTAGATCTTCCAAGAGACTGGAGATATGCTATAGTCATCCTAAGGAATTGATTATAGGTGATCCATCTCAAGGAATAAGAACTAGATCATACATGAGAAATATTAGTAATCATCTTGCATTTGTTTCACAAATTGAACCTAAAACTATAGAAGAAGCTGAAAAAGATAATAATTGGATGTTAGCTATGCAAGAAGAATTAAATCAATTTACTAGAAATAATGTATGGACCTTAGTTGAAAGACCTAAAAATCATTCTGTATAGGATCAAAATGGGTTTTTAGAAATAAACTAGATGAAAATGGCATAGTAATTAGAAACAAAGCTAGATTAGTTGCAAAAGGATATAATCAAGAAGAAGGTATTGATTTTGATGAAACCTTTGCACCTGTAGCTAGATTAGAAGCCATTAGGCTATTACTTGCATTTGCATGTCATATGAACTTTAACTTATTTCAAATGGATGTAAAAAGTGCATTTTTAAATGGATTTATAAATGAAGAAGTTTATGTAGAACAACCACCAGGTTTTGAAGATCACGAATTTTCAAATCACGTTTTTAAATTGCACAAAGCTTTATATGGTTTGAAACAAGCACCTAGAGCTTGGTATGATAGGTTAAGTAAATTCTTAATTGAAAATGATTTTACAAGAGGAAATGTTGATAAAACTTTGTTTTTGAAAAGAAAAGTAAAGATTTACTTGTAGTACAAATATACGTGATGACATTATTTTTGGTGCTACTAACGATTCTCTATGTCAAGAATTTGCAAAGTTAATGCAGGGAGAATTCGAGATGAGCATGATGGGAGAACTCAACTTCTTCCTTGGACTCCAAATCAAACAAAGCAAAGAGGGAATCTTTATCAACCAAACCAAAGTACACAAGAGAACTACTCAAAAAGTTTGGTATGGAATCAATGAAACCCCTCGGAACACCAATGAGTCCTTCATGCAAGCTGGACAAAGATGAAGAAGGTAAGAAGGTTGATCAAAAGTATTATCGAGGTATAATCGGATCCCTTCTTTATTTAACAGCAAGTAGACCAGACATAATGTTTGCAGTATGTTTATGTGCTAGATTTCAATCTGAACCTAAAGAATCACATTTAATGCTGTTAAAAGAATACTAAGATATTAAGTGGAACAAAAAATGTAGGTTTATGGTATTCTAGAGACTCAACATTAAATCTGATTGCATATTCAGATTCTGATTATGCTGGATGTAAATTAGATAGAAAAAGCACAAGTGGTGCATGCCAATTTCTTAGGAAGTAACTTAATCTCATGGTTTAGCAAAAAGCAAAATTCAGTTGCATTATCAACTACTGAAGCTGAATATGTTGCAGCTGGAAGTTGCTGTGCTCAAATCCTATGGATTAAGCGACAACTTGAAGACTATGGTATCACACTTGATAAGACACCCATAAGATGTGATAATACAAGTGCAATCAATCTAACTAAAAATCCAATTCAACATTCAAGAACAAAGCACATAGAAATAGATATCATTTTATAAGAGAACATGTAGCAATAATGAAATTTGTCTTGATTATGTTAATACTGAAGAACAATTAGCTGATATATTACAAAACCCTTAAGTGAAGAGAGATTCTGTTATCTTAGAGGAGAGTTAGGATTTGTGATCCTTTAGAATGAATTTGAAACTCCTAAGGAAATTTTATCTAAGATTCTTTCAAATCCTCAATCCTTAAGGAAATCTTATCTAGAATTCATATCTAATTGATTCACTCATATCCAATGATTATTTATCAATTTTTATGATCATTTTCCGGACACATTTCAGAAATTTCATAATTTTGGTCTGAAATGGTCTCGGAGCCGACTCGATGCGTATCGGAGTCGACTCCCAGTTTCAACTGAAACTCTCGAGTCGACCCCTCTCTGGCGCGAGTCGACTCCATGTCGGGACGGCCTTTCTGTGTCTGTGCCGAGTCGACACCCGGGTTTGCGCGAGCCGACTCGAGGTGGTCCCAAATTGATTTTTCTAGGGCAGAGTCGACTCGTCGCTCATTCTATTCGACCCCAAATCGAAAAATACTCTCTCCACGCTCTCCCCAAACCCTCCAAACTCCCAATAATCCCTGATTATCACCTCCAATCATCAAATGGCACCTAAAACTAGAGGATCGAGTGTTGTGGCGGGTGGCATCAAGCGAAAGCGTTCCGTGAAGAAGCCGGTGAAGCGTCCCGTGCGAGAGCCTTCTCCAAGCTCGGACTCCACCTCATCTGCTTCTACCCCAACTGCTGCTCCTGCTGCCACGTCCTCCCAGGTAGATCGTCTAGCAGATAGGATCATTACTACTGGTAGGAAGGTGGATTTTGAATTGTTTGAGAATGAGGGCTTTCTTGTTGGGAGACAGTTAATCGAGATGGGTTGGGAGAAAGTTTGCTCTCTTGAGTGCCCGACTTATCCCTCATTGGTTAAAGAATTTTACAAGAATTTGTCTAGAGGAGACCATGGGCTTATTAGCAATGTGAGAGGAGTAAGACTTCTGTGACAGCTGAAGTCTTATCTAGATTATTGGATTTACCTTTGTCTGGCACCTCCACATTTTCTTCTGATGACCGCGCCCAGCTTTATCCAGATTATTAAACAGGGAGGTGGTTGGTTTTGAAGAGATTTTGCTAATCAGCTTTCCTTAGAGTTGAGATTGCTACACAATATCTGCAGTAGGATTCTCTTTCCTAAAACTGGTAGATTTGACTATGTTTCGAGAGAGATTTTTGTAATGGACGCCATAGTGACAGGCAAGCCTATCAATCTTTCCAGCATGATTCTGTGGTACATAGCAGATTGTGGAGGGAAAAAGAAATCTAGTCTGCCTTATGGGATGATACTTACTTTGATTTTTCGAAGCCAGGGTGTGGTGATTTCTGATAATGAACCAATGAAGAATTTAAGACACACTGATTTTTATAGTCTAGCAACAATTCATAGGATGGGGTTTGTCAAAAAGAATGGTAAATGGGAAAGGAAAGGAGTGACAGAAGATAGAGCTATAGAAACTGAGGCTGCAGGACCCTCTGTTAGACATCCCTCGCCTGCACCTCCGAGTCCTTTGGTTTCTGCCTCTGCTCCAGCCCCTGCTCCAACTTTTGTTCAGACTTCATCTTCTGCTAGCTTTTCAGATCAACAAATTATGCAACTCAAAGCCTTACTTGAAGATCAATCAGATAAGCTTAAAACTGAATTTGAGAATAAATTTATGCATTTAAGAGAATACTTTATTCTCTTGATGATCGTATTTCAAAGATTGAGTCCACTCTCGGATCTTCATCGGCATCCTTAAGTAGTGATATCAAGAATATTTTTGAAGAGCTTAAGGATATATGTGGAGATGGAGAGACATATTCCAAGTGCAACGCAGAGCTTCAAGACAAAATTCAGAGTGCGTGCACCTTTGTTGATGAAAGACTCAAGGAATATGTAAAAATTCAATCAGAAGGAATGAAAAATATAGTTGATCATCTAACTAGAATTGTAAGAACTCATTTTTGAGTTACTAGAGTTTCAATCCTTGTTTTGTACTGAAGTTTTTATGCTTTCTTTATGAAATCAATGTACTGAACATTTTGATGTATTAGACTTTTAAATGAAATGAATTCTCAATTTCCTTATTTCAATGAAATTTGAATGAATGTTTGTGATTCTCTATCTTTTTGTTGATAACAAAAAAGGGGGAGAATTTTATAGTTCTATGATTGTGACAAAATGAGATAAACAATGAGATAATTAATTAAGTTTCATAGGGGGAGCTACCTCATTAAGGGGGAGCCTAAGCCTAACTATGAAAACAAAATTAATTCACTAATCAATCATGAACAAACTCAATATTTTTGTCATCATCAAAAAGGGGGAGATTGTTGAAAGATTATAGAAAAATTATATGATCCAATCCTTTTGATTTTGATGATTACTAAAAGCCATTGAGTTTATTAAAGGATGTAATGAATTTATGAAAATGAAGCAACAAATTTATTTTGAACAATCAATGAGAATGCTCAAGTTTAACTTTAATCAACTTTGAAAGTGACTTTAAGTTCAATATTCAAACTTTCGAAAAGAAATGTTATAATTCATGTTTTATTCAAAAGTTTATGGATTAGTTCATGAATCACTTCTAAGGTTAATTCTATTGATTTCATGTCAAAACAATGAACTAAAATAATCTGGAACGATTTTAATGTCAATCAGAAAAGTTTCTGATTTTTGATACGTTCCGGAGCCGACTCCTGAGTTTCAGAGTCGACTCCGCTCAGTGTACAGAAATGTGCATCTGTGTCGAGTCGACCCATGAAATTGTCGAGTCGACCCCTGATTCTGTCGAGCCGACTCCTGGACTGTGCGAGTCGACTCCGCTCAGACACCAGAAGAGTGTTTTTCTGAGCACCTCTCGAGTCGACCCCAAGCCTTTCACGAGTCGACTCCCGACTTTCAGGAGTCGACACTTCACTTTTAGCGAGTCGACCCCTAACCT
Organism: Calamus simplicifolius; assembly: GCA_900491605.1. Taxonomy (NCBI): domain Eukaryota; kingdom Viridiplantae; phylum Streptophyta; class Magnoliopsida; order Arecales; family Arecaceae; genus Calamus; species Calamus simplicifolius. The sequence goes on along the minus strand of UESW01004827.1, from coordinate 165,795 downwards.
TTTTAATCATTTCTATTTTTGGTAAAATGAGCTCGAGCCGACTCGGGAAAAGCATGAGTCGACTCCAGCAAATCTGGGCGCGATTCTTAATGATGACACATCAGCCCCAACGGTAAGATTTTTGAATAACGGCTATTTTTCCTTGTCTCTAACGGATATATTTTTGCAGATTCTATAAATAGAGGAGTTCTTTTCAAATCAAAACAACCCAGAGAAAATCAAAAAGAGAGAAAGAATATCATTTGAAAAGAGGGAAAAACAGAGCATATTGGAAAAATCATCTAGCTCGAAGGAGAGTGATTCAAAAGGAGAGAAATCCAAGAGGAAGTTTCGACTGCTCCTTCTCATCAATCCACAAGAGCCAGAAGAAAATCCACAAGCATTTCAAAGGTCAAATCGGAGGATTTTCAAAAGAGGAAAAAGCTTCATCTCAACTCCAAAGACATCAACGGTCAAGAATCTAGCTGAGGCGTGATTCAACACTTCTAGAGGAATTGAAAAGAAGAAGGAAGAAAGCCCAAGCCACTACAATCTGCAATACTATCAGGCTTTTCTAACCTTTTATTTTTTTGTACTTCATTTGTATATTTGCTCAAAGGGAGCACTTCATTGTTCAAACTCTATTATTCTTATTGTTTGCTGATTCAATCAGTGGATTGAATCAGTGGAGGTTGGTATACCTCGTTACAAGCCGGAGTGCTTGTGTTGGGTTAGTTGTGAACCCTTGAAAAACAACGTGTAGGGTTTTGTGCTGGTAAGCCCGTGTAAAATCAGCTGGGTTCGTTGTACGCCCGTGAAAACAACAAGTTTGAGTTGTGAGCTTGAAAAACAACTCGGCTGTAATCTAGAGAGATTATAGTGTGGACCCAAGTGAATCTTGGGAGTGGACGTAGGTGCTGGTTGCGCCGAACCACTATAAAATTATCTTGTGTTTGCCGTGCCTTATTTTCTCTATCTCTATCTCTCTTTATTAACTGCTTATTAGTTAATTTCACTCACTTGCACATCTTGCTAACTAATCAATTAAAGTCAAAAAGTCTTAAATTTTTTAAGAACCCAATTCACCCCCCCCTCTTGGGTTGCCATCTGGGCCAACAAATAGGATCTAAATTTTAGTAATTAAAATATCTTATTGGAGCATAAAAGGGCTGATTTAGATTTGGTGTTGATTAATAGTTATCTCACATAGCTGTAATGAAACATCAATCAAGAACTTCTTGAGAGGGCTTTGCTACAGTGTTTTGCTACAATGCTCTAGCTTCTTTCTGCTACAGTTTTTTTTGACGCGCCCGATTATTAAAGCAGTGTTTCTGTATTGAAGTTCGGTCTTTTAGATTCGTGCTCGTCCTTCTTTCTTCCCAATCTCCGGTAGCTATCAATTATTTCCGATCATCTCTCGATGGATGATGACCGACGGCATCCCCGTTCCTCCGACCGGCGGTGATCGGCGGAAGTCCTTTGCAGCTTCTTCCTGGCATCAAGGCAGGAGCTCCTTCGTCTGGTCGGCTTCGTCGCCTTCACTGAATGAAATTGGAGCCCTGGAGAGGCTGTTTCCTGATGTAATCCAGCTCCCAGTGGTGGCAATAGATCAGGAGATCTCGGATTGGTCTCAATTTGGGCTGATTGTGCGAAGTCTTTCATTGGGTTCCCCCTAAAGCCGTTATCCGGGAGCTTCGCAGAGGCGGCATTGAAGGTCGGATTGAGATAATCAGTATGGCCTTTCGTACCTTCTGGCTCAAATTTGAACTCTAGGCTGCTCGTGATGCTGTGCTATCGCAGCCATGGATGGTCAATGGGCAGCCTCTTGCTGCTGAGCCGTGGCGTCCGGGCTTCATCCCTGCGGATGACGCTCTGCATCATGCCCTGCTCTGGATTAGGCTTTCCAATTTGCTGATTGAGTATTGGACGGAAGACTCTCTCCGAGCAATTCTGTCTGTGGCCGGATGCTATGTGAATATGGATTTGTCTACGAAGGAGAGGAGATGGGGAGGCTTCGCTAGGTCCTGTTTGTGTTGATCTGAGCCATCCTCTTCGTCCTGGAGCTCGGCTCAGAGCGAGCGGCAGTCCCTTCTGGCAACAATTTGTCTATGAGCATGTTGAAGGTATCTGCTCCTTTTGTGGATCCATCCACCTCTCTGGCCCGTGTTCTTCCTCCATGGACTCTGCTACTTCATCTACTGCTTCGCGCTTTGGTCCTTGGATGGCCGCTCTCCGGACCCGTCGTCATCCCCCTGTGGTGGACTCTAACCTTTGTTCCAGTTCGGAGGTTCCGTCGGGTAAGGTTAATTCGGTGATTGAGGCAGGGGAGGAGGGCTGGTTAGTTCCGCGTAAGAACTCCCGTAGGAGGGCTGCTCCTACCTCTTCCTCTCATCCTGTCAGATTCTCCTCCTCTGGCCTCCCTAAGTCTCAGTTAGGGTCGTGCCGGGAAGAGGACCTCATGCCAGTTACTGTAGCTATGCAGGGGGTTTCAAATGCTGCTACACTGCCGGCTTCTGGAGAGCTTCAGTCCCCTGCGATCCTTCACTCACCTCAGAAGGCTCCTAAGGGTCAGAGGAAATCCCTCATTCAGGCTGTAAAGACCTTGAAGAACCCTGGTCATGAGGAGCTCTTCAATTTTTCTGCCATGCCCTCTGGAGGTATGCCTGAGCTCCCCTCTGAGTCCAAGGAGGTGATGCCCTTGGGGAATGTGGCTGAAAATCCCTTTGGCCTTCTGGGTTCGGATCGCTGGACCGGATGCCCTAAGTCCTGAGGGGATGCCAATCCGGCTTCACTTAAACGGGCTGGCCTGCTGCGATTGTTGGCCCTAGGGTTATTACCAAGGATGCTAAAGGCAAGAGTCGTGGGCCTACCCTGGGGAAAGCTCACTCTATGTCTTTGGCTGCTCCCTCTGGATCTGATCCCCTCGGGGTAATAGTGATCATGATGTTATAGTCTCCGCTCTAAAGAAGGCTATTCGGGTTGAGGCTGATGTGATCGCCATGGATCTCTCTCGGCAGTCGGATCTAGTTCCTCAAGCTGGTTGTCCTTCATCTACTAAGGGTCCGATGGTTCAGTATTCTGCTTCTGGAGATCAGACTGATATGGATTTGGATGGAGCCAAGGGGGGGCCCACGAGACCCCTTGATCTGTTTTTTTTTCTATGAAGATTCTGATTTGGAACGTCGAGGAGCACTGAAACTTCCTTTCGCTCCTCGTTTGATCGGTTATTGCAGATTCATCAGTTTGATATCTGTGTTTTACTGGAAACCTGCATGTCAGGATCCAGTCTTCAGCGATTCCGAAGGGGATTTCTCGGTGTTGGTCTTCCTATGCTGTGGAATCCACTGGTTTGTCTGGGGGCATTCTGGCTCTTGGAGAGAGCCTTCTATCCGAGTGGATGCTTTTCATCATTGTACTCAGTAGGTGGCCTTGGTTATTTCTGAGAGAATTTCTCCACCATGGCTGCTTCTTGGTATCTACGCTAGCACGGATTATAGGGAGAGGCGCTACTTATGGTCTGAGATTCTCACTCTTTTATGCCAGGGATTTCCTACTCTCATTGCTGGGGATTTTAACTGTATCGTTGATGCTTCGGAGAAGCATGGGGGGCGTCGATTTATCGATTCTCCGAACTCTAGTGAGTTTCGCTCTTTTATTTCCAATGCTAGGGTTGTCGATTTGGGGTTCTCTGGCTCTCAGTTTACCTGGTGTAATAACCGCCGAGGTACTGCTCGGGTGTGGGAGCGCCTTGATCGAGCTTTAGCCTCCCCTAGTTGGATGCAAAATTTTTCTGGTGCTACTACTTCTCATTTACCTCGGATCGCGTCTGACCATTGCCCTCTTCTTATATCGACGGAGCTTTCCTCTCGGCCTCGGAGGCCTTTCCGGTTCGAGCAGTTTTGGACTTATTACCCTTCGGCCCGGGCTCTTATCCGTCAGGTTTGGCGGATGCCGGTTAGAGGGAGTGCTACCTACCGTCTCTCTCGCCGTCTCGAGTTACTGAAGCGCAGGCTCTTTAGATGGAATAGTAGAGAGGTGAGGGATCTTATGCAGCGTATTCAATCTATAGAAGCTGACATTGTTTCTCTTCAGGATAGGGAGGATATGGATGGCGGTCTCTCTGAGCTTGATCTCCAGACTCTCCGGAGGAGCTTGTCGTTGCACCAGTCCTTACTTAGTCAGCAAGAGACTTACTGGCGTCAGTGGTCCCGGATTCAGTGGCTTCAGGAGGGTGACCAGAACACCAGGTTCTTCCATCAGGCTACGGTGGCTCGGCGGTTTGCCAATCGGATTCGGTATATCAATGATGAGAATGGCAATATAGTTGAGGATGATGAGTCTATTCGAGAGCAGATTGTCCTTTACTTTCAGTCCCGATGGTCGGAGGTGTCTGCCAGTGGTTTCCCCATCTCCCCTGTTTCCCCAGATGCCCGTGTTTCTGATGATGATAATGCTCTGCTGTCGAGGGAGGTCTCGGTGGAGGAGATTCGATCTGCTGTCTGGACTTTGGGTCCTGACAAGGCCCCTGGCCCTGATGGATTCCCTCCCTTTTTCTTCCGCCATTATTGGGATATTGTCGGACCAGATGTGGTGTTGGCCATCTAGATGGTCTTTTCCTGTAGAATTCTTCCTCCTGACTGGCAGCGTACTTTTGTTTCTCTAATTCCTAAGCGGCCGACGGCTTCGCTTCCTCAGCATTATCGGCCTATCAGTATGTGTACCACCCTATACAAAGTCTGTGCTCGTCTATTGGTTACACGGCTACAGGGAGTGATTCCCCGTCTTATATCTCCGAAATAGGGGGCTTTCATCCGGGTCGTAGCATCACAGATAATGCTCTCATTGCACAGGAATTTATGCATGACCTTCATCGTGCGTCGGGTAGTAGGGCTCTTATGGCTGTTCAGCTGGATATGGAGAGAGCTTATAATAGGATTAGTTGGATTTTTCTTTGACAGACTCTTAGGGAGTTTCGGTTTGCTGATCTTTTTATTGAATGGGTTATGGCATGTGTGCAGGGGGCTTCCTTTTCCATTCTTATTAATGGAAGCCCATCTAGGTTTTTCCCTTCATCTAGGGGACTTCGTTAGGGTTGCCCTCTCTCTCCTTTCCTATTTATTCTGTGTGCTAATGATCTCTCTCGTTCTCTTGCTCAGGCTATTGGTGCGTCTTTGATTCAGCCTTATATGCCTGGGCCTCAGGGCCCTCCTCTTTCTCATCTTTTTGCAGACGATTGCGTTTTGCTTAGCCCTGCTACTGCTCATAATGCTACGGTCTGCTCTTCTATTCTTCAAGCTTATTGCCAAGCCTCCGGTCAGCGGGTCAACCTTCAGAAATATGTTCTATGTTTCATCCCTTCGACCCCCCCTCGTCGCCGTACTGTGATCTCCCAGTTGTTAGGGATTTCCTCCCTCTCGGACCATCTGTCCTATCTTGGGATCCCTATTTCGGGGCGTCGCCCCGGCAGTCAGACTTCGGGGCTCTTGATCGTCGGATTTCTGATCGGTTTAGTAGGTGGCAGGTTTCCAGCCTCTCTATGATGGGTCGGATTACATTGATTCGGTCCATCCTCACCTCGCTCCCCATTTATCTTTTATCTAACACCCTGATTCCAGCTATCTGTCTTCGCCGGATTGAGAGACGTTTCATGGATTTTCTCTGGGGCTCGAGACATGGTGGCCACGGTCTTCATCTTCTCTCATGGGATATTGTTTGTCTGCCTATTTGTGAGGGTGGCCTGGGGATTCAATCTTTGCTCACTCGCCGGGAGGCTATGATTGCTAGGCATGCTTCTAGATTTCTTCTGGATCCTCACTACTTCTAGAGCTCTTTTATGAGAGGTAGATATGGTGTTGGTCTCCTAATTCGATCTCCTGTGTTCCCCATGGGAGTTCCTTGATCTGGCGGGCCATCTGTCAGGCTGCCCCTTCTGTTCTGACTGATATTCATAGGATGATTGGGGACGGAAGATCTGTTAATGTTACTCAGGATAGTTGGATTGCTGCCACTCCTCTATCCCGCTGGCCGACCTTTCTTAGTATTGCTGTTGCCCCTCTATGCAGTGTCTTCTTTGATCTGCCAGGATGGTCATGCTTGGAATGTTTCCACTATATCAAGACTTTTTGGACTGAGTTGGCGCAAAGGATTTTCGCCATTCCCTTGGCTTCTTTTGCTGACTCGGATACCAGACTTTGACGGCGTTCTTGTGCCTCCCGTGTTTCTACCAGGGATCTGGTTGACTGCTTCCGCACTCGGGTTTCAAGATTGGATGATGTTGCTTGGATTTGGTGCTTGCCCATTCACCCCAGGATTCGGCTCTTTTTATGGAAGCTGAAGTGGGATCGCCTTCCTACTTGTTCTTTATTGGCTGGCCGAGGCCTCTCCATTTCGCCTCTCTGCCCAATCTGTGGGCTTGAAGATGAGTCGATTGATCACATCATCTTCAGTTGTTCTCGTGCGAGGAGGATCTGCAGCGGATGCAGTTTACCCCATGGTTGTCTGATGTGGGCTCCATCCGGCTTTCTTTTCTGCGCGCCTTCGATTTGCTGTTCAAAGCGGTCCGAGATCTCAGGGTGCTATTTCAGCCTATCTTGCTTATCATATTTGGCTTACCAGAAACCAGATGATTTTCTCGGAGGAGATTGTCCCACCTTTGGCGATTTTCAGAACGGCTGTCCTCCTTGCCAATGAGTATGGCCGTTCTATTTCTTCTGTTCACTCGGTCCAACCCGGCCTCTGGGATTCCCCTGCTGCTTCAGCAGTGCACCGTTCTACGGTCTATGTTTCTTGGGAACCCCCACCCCGGTTATATCAAAGTGAACTTTGATGGTTCTGTCTCGGATCGTAGTGCTGGGTCTGGTTTTGTTATCAGAGGATCTGGGGGTGAGTTAATTGCAGCAGGTGGCCATGGATCCCTTGATATATCGGTCCCTATGGCAGAGCTTCAGGCTGCTTGGGCTGGTATCAGCTATGCTGTTCGTCATCTGGCCTCTAGCAGATGGATTATTGAGGGAGATTCTCTCACGGTTATTCGCTGGATTCGTCAGGACGGGGATCTTCACTCTACCAATCCTCTGCTCCGTACTATTTGGGACTCTCTCCGGTCTTCTGCAGCGCCTCGGATCCGCCATGTGTATAGGGAAGCCAATGCTGCGGCTGATTGGGTCGCTGGTGTCGCAGCTCGCTACCCTACCCCTTGGGTTTGGCATATAGGTGACCCATGCCCTTTAATTTTGCAGCAAATCATGTATTCCGATCTTTCGGGTTTGACTCATGCCAGACTGGTGTGATCGCCCGCTTGTAACAAAAAAAAAACAAAAACAAAAACAAAAAAAACATCAATCAATAGTGTGCTCAAATATAAGCCATATGAATTATATTTATCAATAATATTGAACTCATCCTGCCTATATCATTTGACTACATTCATTTAGTTAATTTTATAAAATTAAAATCATCAATAATTAATGATAGTTCATGTATGAAAAAATTTCAGCACTAACATTCAAGCATGTTTCTTGGAAGAGATTGTTTAGTTGCCTGAGTACAAGAGAAGAGAAGGCCATGGAGATAAAAAATATGAGAAAGGACAGAAGCTGAATGCAGTAAAACAGCAAACAGAGAAACTCGTAAGAGAAGGATTGATTTAGGTGTTGCCATTGATGCAGGCTGGCCCATGTAACCACTGGATGGGCTCATTAGGGTATCAACGGCTATCTCCATAAGGAAAAGTCTTTTTGCATCAGGGATGATCGTGCGTATATGTGAGTACATGTGTCATGTCTCATTGGATCGTAGTACGCATCACACGTGCACTCGCATGCATGCGTGACCAATGATTGCGCGTGATGCACGCTTTCTACACTAGACTCCGGTGCAGAAAGATTTTTGCATCTTCATAAAGATCTTAATAGGACCTTGTCTCATGACACGGCTGATGAAGGCAAGATCAAAACCCACGGGATAAAATTATAAGTGAACTCTGGAACTCAATTAATCAAAGTCTCCTTGCATTTCAAATGTGAGTTTATTATATATGAATTTTAAAATAAACTTTTTACACATCAAAAAAGAAAAAAGAAACTGAAACTTTTTGGTGTTAGATTTGAGCCAATCTGGAGTAGTTTGTGGCTAATTTGGTGAGCGAGTTGAATGGAAGGAGGACTGGAGTTGCTAGAGTTCATTAGTGTTATGGAGAGTCCACTAACTCTTCCCAAAGAAGGCAGGGAGTACTTATGTTGGTGGCGAGATGTTCTCTGTATACCATGATTTAGTTTGATTCGATTCTTTACTACGACTACGAGCGTGATATGATATTAAAGAGAACAAATATTAGAATGATGAAACCTTAAAGAATAACAAAAAAATAAATTAAAAATTTTATTGTATTTAGGCCTTGCGCCTCGAGGCTACGCATAATCTTATTTCCGTTTTAAAATGATTTGTTTTTCTAATTAAAACGACGCCACGTATGTGCTCCCGTGACGGCTTGAACCATTGGCATGTTCACATATTGAAAACTTCTTCATTTAAACGATCATTTTCTAAATAAGAACTGCTCAAAGTGAAGTAGGCTGCCATGGTTACTTGGAATCTCTTCGCTAGCTTGAGTGCCGATTGCGGTTTAGACCAGTCTTTTTCGCAATGAAAGTTTAGGCTTTGTCTGGTTTTGGGTACCATTTTTTATTTTATTCTTTATTTTTGTTTTCTAAAATAAATTTTATTCTTTTATTTAATTTGTATTATTTTTATTTTTATTTTTTTATAAATAGTATATTTTAAAAGGGTAAGTAAAAAATAAAAGAATATCATTGATTGCTAAGTTTTCAAGTAATAAAAAAATCCTTTAGCGCGTCTCCTTTCGATCTCCATGCCACCGCCAACCTCTACTACCCCCTTCCCTCGATCTCCGCTCTACCTTAGATCTCTTCTCTGCCCTATCATCTGCGTGCACTCCTCCCAATCTTCACACTGTCGCTGACCTTTGCTACCGACCTCACTGTCCTTGACATGGACACCGGCCACCTCCGCCACCTCTGTTGCCCCTTCCCTGTCACTGCAGGCCATAATCACCAGGGTTATTAGCATTCTACTAAAAATTAGGATTTTTGTTTTGATGAATTAAATTATATTGATAAACAATAGCTACCAATTTTTTATTGAAAATTAATGGTTACGTTCTAGTAATTTTAATATCTATTTTTCACATAAATTTTGTTGTACGTTATTATTCTTTATGTTGATTTGCTTAAATTATATGGCACTCTGCATTTGCAGCATTAGAGATGAGTCCTATCCTTTCAAGGATATGTTCAGGTCAAACCTGTAAAAAACTAATGGTTAAAAATTTCTCCACATGACCTGGTAGTACAAACTATTGAAAGCTACATTGAACTTGTAGGCATCCACAACAATGTTGTGATCACTCCCCTCAAAAAAATCCTGTATTAAAGTTGTTTTCCTGGCATAGTTTAACAGCATCTTTTCTAAGCATTTCATTCCATTGTTCCACCTCCTGGTTCAATTCAGCATCTACCTATAACCAGAAAAGTATATCAGGAAACAGCACATGTAGTCAGCCAAAAACAAAAAAATTATAGATATAGAATGTCAAAGGTTATAAATAGTTGTCCATAACCAAAATAAGAATCACTGTAAAACAAAATAAAAACTTACGTTAGGAACAAACTGTCAGAAGACAAAATATGGGTGTACAATGTTCAAATAATTAAAGTTGTTCAATGTACAACTTCTAGATGTACTAAAAGGATATCAGGAATCAGCCCAAAGCACAATGTCAGATTAGCCAGTAATTCCATAGGCCCAGAAAGACTGCAAACACCTACCATGTATATAATGATGCAGAGAAGGGGAAAGAAATCCACGATGGTTCAAATTGTTCAAATAGGAAATAATAAAAAAGTGATTGGAACAACGAAACTAATCTTACCAATGTATAATTTATCGAGGGGTAAAATTGAAATGTTAAGTAGCCACAACAAATCAATTTTGAGTTCCCAATTGTGGCCAAAATATAATAACAAAAGAATTTAACTTATGCTAAAGAATCCTCTGTAGGTTAACATATGGTTATTTCAGATATTACTTATCCATGCTTGTAAAATATGTTGCCAAGTCATTTCTAACCTTTGCAAATTTGTTGAAATCACGAAGCTTCATTGTCAACCGCAAACTATGTGAAGTATTTCCACTACCTTTAAAATGCCTACCACTCCAATTCTCCCGTGAAATGAGAGATGGAATCAGGACTTTCTTGACCTCCCAAAGATGAAGATTTTGAAGTACATTTGTGCATATCAGAATCATTTGAATCCACATATGTTTCCTTTGAAACATGTTGCTTACATGTAGAGAGAGGAGTATTAAAACTGAATCCAGATGTTTGTGATGGTGAGTCAAAATCCTCCTTTTCAAAGTCTCCAGAGCTCTTGCTGATTATTGACAGGAAGACTCGCAAGAGACCATCCAGCTTTTGGTAAAGAGTAAGGAGAAATACATGGAAGCCCTGCAGATCCCTGAAAGCTGCACGAAACCCTCCTCGAAACTCATTCATTGTCTCATCCAACTGTTGGTATTAATTTTTCTTCGATTCTCCTATTAAAGAACAGAAAGAGATTGATGTGTGTCCTACCAAGATAGCTAAGAAGTCATCTTACAAGCTTTCAAAGTGACATGTTATATTTGGATAATAGAAAAGGAAATTATAATAAAACTTTGGTGTAAACTCTGCATTGGATGATTCCACTCATGGCTGTCCCTCGTTAAATGAAAATGTTGTCATTTGTGATTGAATATGATTATGTTATGCATATTTAGATTTTCATATTACTATTTATTCTCATATATGCCTATGCTACTAAATGTTGAACACTTATGATGATGAAATATGTGTAGGATGTTTGGTTGTTTATCTGATACTATGATAGCTTTTCTAGATGAGGCTTTGAACTATGATGCATATTGAATAAAAGTTGGTTGTTTAATGATCATTTTATCCTAAAATAGATAAAAGTTGGATAAATAAACCAAAAAGTATCAAGAATATTTAGATGAAGTTCGTGATTTCATTAAATTTGGTATGAATAAAGTAGTTTAAATGAAAAGATTTCATGTCCATGCCGACGATGTGTTAATAGTTTCTGTCTAGATCCACAAATCATTGAAGAATATTTGATATAGAATGGTTTTGCAAGAGGTTATACTAAGTGGGTTTTTCATGAAGAATTTGCCAATATCAAGTAATCAATCCTCGTCTGATCTTGGATCCAGTAATATGCAAGATAATATTGTAGGAGATGATATGACATGTTTGATCACAATGCTTTTCGACTTGATATTCAAAACTTTAGAGGTTCAACTAATACACGAAATAGCTAAAATATGTATGGTTCTACATTTATGGAACAAACATTTATCGAGGAGCAGAAGCAACCATCAACTACTGAGTCAGCTTGGTACCATAATTTAATTAAAGATGCAGATGAACAATTAAATCCGGGCTATTTAAAATTTTAAGATATTTTCTTATACATTTATTTCATAAAATATATGAACGGATGGTTCGAAAAGAATTTTACCATGATTCTTAAATTACTAAATGATGCATTTTCAGAAGGCACTAGTTTACCATCCTCTTATTATGAAGCAAATAAAGTTATCAACAAATTGAATCTTAGATATCAAAAGATCTATAGTTGTCTGAAAGACTGTATGTTATATCAGGATGAAAATGCTATCGAGAGTCATGCAATGCATGTGGATCTTCATGATGGACAACTCATGAAGAGGATGAGGATGATGTAATGAACAAAAAAAAAAATCGGCCACGGTATTGCTTTACTTTCCTCTTATTCCTCGATTGAAAAGGCTCTATATCCATAATCAAAAATAGCTTCATTAATGAGATGGCCTGATGAAGGGCGTACGAAGGATGGAATGATGAGACATCCAGCAGATAGTCTAGTATGAAAAGCATTTAATACTAGGCATTCTGATTTTACCTCTGATATTATTAGTGTTTGGTTGGACTTAGCTTCAGATGGCTTTAATCCTTTTCGGACTCTAAATTCTACATATAGCACTTGGCCAGTTGTTCTAATACTATATAATTTACCACCATGATTGTGCATGCAGCAGACCTCGCTTATCTTATCAATGGTTATTCTAGGTGATTAGGGTTCAAAAAATGATATTGATATTTTTCTACAACCTTAATAAAGAAATTGAAACAGTTATGAAAAGATGTCGATGCAATTGATGCTTCAAATAGTAAAACATTTAAATTATGCATGGGCAGCTTTGTTATGGACTATTAATGATTTTTCAGCATATGCCAATTTATCTGGCTGGAATACTAAGGGATGGGTTGCGTGTCCTTGTTGTGTAGATTCAACATATTTAATTTGATTAAAATATAGAGAAAAATTTTGTTATATGGGACATCGTCAATGATTAGAACCAAATCATCTGTTTTATTTTTAGAAAGATTTATTTGATGGTACCATGGAATTGGGATGTGTACTCATTCCACCTTTTATAATTAATGTTGTATATAAATGGATTCCATTAGTTACATATATGATAAATTCTCAAAGTCTTCTAAAAAAAAGGAAGGAATGATCAAGAAGGATTGTAGGAGAAGTGACTATTGGTAATATGGATGCACAGGTATTTGAAGATCCTGATATTTTTTTTGAAAAAATAAGAAAAATATACAAATAGCATCTATAAATCAGCCTAGCAAACATTTATGGAAGAAAAGAAGTATCTTCTTTGACTTACCTTATTGGGAACATAATCTTATTCGACATAATCTTGATGTCATGCACATAGAGAAGAATGTTTGTGATAATATGCTTGGTGCATTGTTGAATCTTGATGGAAAGACCAAAGATAACGTGAAGGTACGACTGGATTTAAAAGAATTGGGTATCCGACCGGAGCTTCATCTCATAATGCTTGCTAATGATATAATTTATTTGCCTCCTGCATCTTATACAATGTCTTTTTAAGAAAAAAAAATAATTTTCTTATAGTATTAAAAAATATTAAAGTACTTGATAGATATGCATCAAATATTTTAAGGTGTGTGCATCTTAAAAATATAAACATTTTAATCTCAAAAGTCATGATGATCACATATTGATGCAATATATCTTGCCAATAGCTTCAAGATCATCAGTGCCTAAACAAGTTCTTGTAGTTATAATTTGGTTATCATCACTCTTTAAGGTATTATGTTCAAAAGTTATTGATCCTGAGAGTTTGATCAGTTGGAGTCTGATGTTACTATTACACTTTGTTAGATAAAAAATATTTTTTCTCCTAAATTTTTTATTATTATGGTACATCTACTCATTCACTTAGTTTTAGAAGTCAAGCTTGGTGGACCAGTACATTATAGATGGATGTATCCTATTGAGAGGTACACTATAGAGTCTGATGTATCCTATTAACCAGTACATTATAATTTTAATAAAAGTAGCATCATAATTATGATAAATTTATAATTTATTTATCTTATAGGTACCTTATGCGATTGAAAGATTATGTACGAAATAGAGTTTATCCAAAGGGTTTGAATGCTGAAGGATATATTGCTGAAGAGTGTTTGACATTTTGTTCAAGATATCTTCAAGGTGTAGAGACAGTATTTAATAGACCTCAATGGTATAGTGATTTTGCAGATAATGCAAAATTATATAAAATTTTAACTGCAAGTAGAGTAATGAAAAAAATTGAAACTATTGTATTGGATGATAAATCAATGGCACAAGCACATCATTATGTTACTCCATAGTAAAATAATATCTGACTATTGTAGATTAGTATGATTTATTGCATTTCAAGTTTAAATATTATATCTTATTTTTTGTTCTAAATGAACAAAGTAAATTTATGTAGCAAATTTTTATTGTCTTAGCGACAGGCTAATCATAACACTCGACCTAATCTAAGGATTGAGCAGCGATGGTTAGTCGAGTTATTTCTTACATGGCTTTCAAAATAGGTTTAACATATACTTAGAGAATATATGGATAGATATAACATCAAATAATCCGTTAACATTTCTTATTTATTTTTTAGGTATCAATGATAATGGAGAGAAATTATTCAGATGAATTAATAGCCCTAGCTCGAGGACCTAACAAAGTTGTTAATAGATATTATTATGTTAAAATTAATATTTATCTTTACTAATTCTGACTATGATGTAAATGATAGGTGATATTATGTCGTGCTCATGGATAGAGGCCAACACTTCTGCTTCAGCACAGCAGGTTCATGCCGGTCCTTCAGTACCATATGTTGCGTCCAGTCCTTCAGCACAAGCAGTCTACTGCAGGTCCATCATCTTCGGGGCAACATGATCCTACTATCGGTATAGGAGATGATGAGCTACACATTCAGGGTGATTTATTTTTATTTGTCTGATAAAATTGTTTTACACTTTTTACTATAGTTTACTTATCTATTTTTATGCAGAAGAATCTGAAGGGTTACACACAGACGCGGACCCATGGTAGTATGGGATGTATGGCAGATGTGCGAGGTGAAAAGATAGTGGTTGAGTGCAATCAGCTGGGCAGCCAATTAAAAAAGTCGCTAGCTAATTGAGTTCCTTTTTAGGGACAGTGTTATGTTTATATTTTTTTCAGTTATGAACAGCTTGTTTCATTTTAATTAAGTCATTTACTAGACTTAACAATTATTTTATTTTGCAGTCCAAGTTTGTACTTCCTCCATCCTCTCATGATTTTGTACTGAAGTCTCTCAACTGAAAATGAAAAGAATATAAAGCATATTTGAAGATGAAGCACAAGTTGCGGGTATGATCGAGGAGAAGGTAGTTGGTACTTGTCCTCCTGATGTACCCTCTCATCAATGGATGGAGTTGGTTCATTACTGGTTCTCGAGAGGGGACATGTATCTTATAATTTAATCTTTTAAGACACTTTATTAAAATATTTATTTTTATTGTATATTATACATATATATATATATATATATATATATATATATATATATATATATACATACTTTACTTTCAGAATATAACAAGTATATTTATTTAATTTTGCAGACATATTCTAATATTGGTAAAGCTGCATGAGCAGCTCTGTCTGTTCCCCATACATCGGGATCTAAGAGTTATGTGCGAGTCATACAAGAGTTCATATGTTCCTATGTTTATAAATTTATATTTTTTATATTAAAGCATTTACTTATTATAATGAAACCTGAATTATGTATCATGGATGATGTATCACGATATGTATCGCAATACATGTGTACCGCGATACACATAAATCTCATTTTAAAATTGAAAGGAGACCTTGATTATAATCTTGTATTAGTGCTCAATTATAATCTTGTATTATCTGTGAATCTCCTATAAATGATATTGTCCTTGCACAATTGATGATTAATTTTTTGTTGCACTTTGGTTATTGCTCAATTATAATCATCTTTTCATTTTAGAAGGTCAAAGTTTATAAATAAAATAGCTATTTTGTAGTCCTTGTAAATAGAACGAGAAAGCTGTGTGGTGAGTATCAATTTAAAACATTGAAGGAAGTGTATTATTTTATAATTTTCTTGTGTTGTTCTTGTATTACTGTTATTCTGTGTGATCAAGTTGAAGATTCTTAGTGTAGAAGTCCAAAAAAATCCTTCTTTAGCTCCATTTGGCATGTTATTTTATGCTGGGACTTGGCAGATAAATGTGCTTATGGAAGATCTGCTTGTTCAGTTATTCCTTTAGAGGTACTTTTGGAATTCTAACTTAACCCATGTTTTTCTTGTACAGTGTGAGATCACTTATTCTATTCTAAGGTTTGAGCTTTTGGAGCGTAAGGATAGCATCCAGCATATCCTGGATCTCTGTGACTACATGCCATAGTTTTTGTTATTTAGTCCATCTTGGGAAAGCGGAGGAGCCTTACAAGGCAATATCTAACTTTGAATGCTAATGGACTTACATCAACTGTCTCTCTAACGATTTTGCAGATCAGTGAAGATGAAACATGAATACCACTTTCAGTATTTTATATTTTTATATTTTGTGTTGTCATTTGAATGCTTGATTTATGTAAATCAATTCATGCATGTTAGTTTTAGAGCCCAGTATTTTGGATAAGCATGGGCAGCCTTTCTGACATAAAACCCACACTAGATTTCGTCTTTTTTGTTGTATTTTGAAAGGTATTCTGTTCCACTGGAAAAAGATTGTTGATAAGTGCAGGCAACATTTTATACATGTCTAGTCCATCTTGGCAAAGCAGAGAAGCCTTACAAGGCAATGTCTAGCTTTGAATGATAATGATCTTACATCAAGTCTCTCTTTGAGGCAATGTCTAGCTTTGAAAGCTGATGGACTTACATCAACTCTCTTTAACGGTTCAGCACTTGGATTAAATGAAGTCGCAGATCAGTGAACATGAAACATGAATACCATTTTCATTTCGCATTGACATATTTTATATTTATTCTATCATTTGAATGCCAGAGTTATATAATTCAGTACATGCATGGTATCATGTTATAGTGGATTTATATCATTTGATGAATATCTAGTGAGTGCTTATAATAAAATATCATGATAGAAATTAGTTAGATCTTACTGCCAAGTCCTTATAATAAATATCTAGCAAGAATATGGTATCTTGTTTAGTTTCCTATTGATGGAAGGAGTAACGCTAGTGCAGAAGCTAGGAGAAGTTGTGCGTCTCCTTCAGACAAGTTGATGATAAAAGAATTCCTCCATGTGAGTGTGTGGGATGTATTCCGAAAGAAGGGGTGGAGCACGCTAGGCCCTGTAAGGACAAAATGAAAGGGAAGACAACGAGGGACAAAAAGGATGGAAGGTTGCAGAGGAGTTTGCCGTTTCCCAGGCACATTGGCCGAAACACTCGATTCACTTGTGCTTCCATAGAAGATTGCATTTTTAAGAATTTTGATGATTATGAAACGTTATTTGTTGATATTTGACAAAAATCTTTGCTTGCATTTATGAATTCCTTGTTCTTTTCGCACTTGTTATCTGCACATATATGTGTATCGCGATACACATAAGTATCTCGATATACATATGTATCGTGATACTTAAATTATTTACAAATTATAATTTTTCTTGTAAATGGATGAGCATGGGCGAGAACCCGGTGAGGTGGAGTTTTACTGTATAACTCATATTCACCATAATGACACTTTTGTCAGAGATGAGTCAAGGACTTATATATAATTATTTATTATAATTTATTTCGTGCAATGATTTTAATTTGATTTTGTTAGTTAGTAAGATCTAACTATTTTTTAAATTAATACAGGAAAAGCTACAACTCTTATTGCTGAGCGTCGATGACTCTATAGCATCTACGCAGAGTAATCGTATTGAGGCCAAGGTGTTTACGGAGTTGATGGGGCTAGAGCGCTACAGTCGAGTAAAGGGTTATGGAGTTGGAGTCACCCCCACTCAGTTATCTGCGGTGAGTAGACATACACGTAATTGCAGATGGTGTTCAGGAAACACGTATTTGCAGACTTGAGTAGAAGATAGAGAAGATGCGACAGAGCCATACCGTTGACAGAGCAGCGATGGAGAAGATGCAGTGGAGCCGTGCCGCCGATAGAGCAGCGATGGATTCCATGAGAGAGTACATTTAACGGCTTAAATCTATTGTACAGATGTTTGTTTCACATCAAGTAAATAATATATTATTAAATATATATTCTTATATTAAATCATTTATTTATCTAATATATTGTCATTGATAGTTTCGTAAATTAAACATTTTAAAATTTTTTATAGCCTCTTGAAGCATCAGATCCTACGGACAGGATGATGACCTTCCTCCTACAGATCATTGACCTTTTTTTTTATTTTATATCTTCTATTTTATATTTTTAAATTTTGTTAAACTTTAAATTATAACAAACTTTCTTATAGTGGATTGTAATGAAATTTATATTTAAAATTTTTATTTGGATGTGAAGAATGTATGCAATGTGATTTTTTTGTTTGTTATGATTGCATTATACATGTTTAATATAAATTTGTATAGATTTTAATTTTAAAATAATTTATTTTATTTTTTGTCTATATATTATCTTGTCTCACTGAATTTTAGTGCATGCAGGTATCACCTTTATCAACATTGGAATCTTCATATGAGGCTCTTAATGTAAAGAAGTTTGATGGTAATATTGCATGCCTTGTCTTTTTTTCCAAAAATTCATTACTAAGCTTTTAATAGTAAATTTTCATTAATATCAAACGTAGATTCTAATGGTGTTTACTGTGGATCCTCTATATCATTAAACATTTGCACAGTTTGATGACGGTGGGGCCAAAGGTCTCCTACTAGACAACCTTGGAGTGTATGGTGGGGCCAAAGGTATAGATAGTATTCTCAGTTTTTGATTATGGTATTTTTATCCAAAACTACTAAATGTTGAATTTGCTATTGACTATTTATGTTTTCAAGGGAGCTAGAGCAACGTTACAATATATGCTGAGAATATGGATCAGAGTGAGATGATCATGACTTATGCCATGCGTGCTAGATTTGCGGGGGGTGTTGTTGACTGGCTGGCTGGCCCCACAGGTACACAAGGGAAACAACTACCAAGGATAAATTCTATATATATATATGTCTTTCTTTCTGGTGTCATTTGGTAGAAGCTTTCATATCAAATTGTTAACATGTACGCTTGTATAAAATTCTCATCATGCTAGCTTGGTTGCTTGAGTATATTTGTCTGTGTGTATATATAGTTATATTCAGGGCTTTTAATCATACTTGAAAATAAATGGGCATTGGGCCTGCTGTTCTAATTTTCTTTTGTAATCATTCGGTTAATTGTTTTTGTTGTACTCTGCACGAGTGTTTTTATGAAAAGTTTGATAAAATTCTTTAAATATTTCCTATTATTCATGTTATCTTTTTAATAGTAGTGAAATTTCTCTTTAATGGTTTTAAGGCAGGATTCCACTCCTTTGCTTGCAAAATTTTTAAACTTCGTAATCCTTTTTATGTGTTGGTAATCATTCAAGGGATCAGTTTTGAAATCTTTGTGCACATAATGATTTGTATTCAATTTTATATATCTCTATGTTCAATGATTTTCTAAGCTAATGTCTTCTATTAATGATAGTTCAAAAGCAAGGAAGGCTTACCTTGTTCTCACTTGTGGGCCGCCTTCCATGGAAACATCCTTCTAAAAGGCAAAGGTGAAGATGGTGAGATGTGCAGTGATGATGATGAGAGTGGTCATGATGAAAGCCAAACGGTAAGCTTGCATTTCAAATCCCTTTGAAAAGCAATGATTTTTTTTTTCATTTAATTTCTTGGGTAATTGTTATGACCATCTACTTGGTCGGACATATCATAGTGATTTAAATTGATCTTATTTCCAGTCATTTTTTGTTGGTTATGTGGTGCAAACCTGGTTAGGACTGTGACCGATGAAGCCCTTAAAGTGAGGGGTCCATAGCACTTAAATTTCTGCAGTTTTGTGTGGCAATTTTATCGACAATGTTATGTCAAATATTCATATAAAATTCCATAATTTTGTGTTGCAACTAACATCCTAACTGGGAAGAACAGATTAGCATTATAATCAAAATTATGTTCTTCATCTCTTAATAATGAATTTCATTAATTATTTATTCTATTTATATGGATGCAGGTTGGTATATATAACCGAAACCAACCAAGAAAAAAGTTAAATTAAAGTAAACAAAAAAGGAAAAGGAAGAGAATGGTTCTTAAGAAAAAAGGAGCAAATGAGAAGAAAGGGGCATGATGTACCGCCTGATACAAAATACGATTAGTAATGATTACTAGAAAAGAAACAAAATAGAAGGGTTTCAACCTGGAGAGAAGTTTTATTATTATTGTAGTTTATTTTGGACATATATAGAATCACAATGCAGTTGTCTTTATCCTTATGATCCTTATACCAACTGAGCTACTGAGAGGGCCAGTGCACACTTTGTATTTTCTCATTTGAACACTGAAAATGATGCTGGAATCCACAGCAAGCAGTACATTTTTGTTTTGGGACTCTTCGTGAGTCAATACTCATTGACAGGATATGATGCATCTGCACGTATGGTAATAATTATTCCTATAGTGTTTTGTTCCTTATCTTAGATATTAAATTTATCAACTACTATTTTCACAAATGATACATAACCAAGTAGATTTGTCATACTTTGCCTTTAACCCATCCAAATTCTGTTTCTTCTATCATAAGGAGATATCCTTTTTCACAATTTCCATCTTAATCTTCTCACATCTTTCCTGTCAAAAGTGTCCAAATTTAGATCTGATCTCTCTAAAGGTAATAAATCAATTTTGTTTTACTTTTGCTTGACCATGAGGTTGTTATTAACCATAGTCGTGGGCTCAGAGTGTAACTGATCTAAAGCCCAAAATACATTCATCTACTTTCATGTACTATCAATTATTGTTGTCTCTTAAAATCTCATGGCAATGTTAAATTGGTTCTTTAGCATATTTCTATAATTTTTTCTCCAGACAGAAGAAACTAAAAATGCAAACAAGAATGAACAAAACAAATAATAAGTGCAGGAGACGTCCGCTTACGTTGCTGACTCTTTTTGAGGCCTGCTCACGTTGCTGACGCTTTTAAAAAGCATCGCAATGTAAAAAGCGTTATGTTGCCAACGCTTTTTAGCATCAGCAACACTCTAGTTTCAAAAAGCATCAGAAAGAATTCTTTCCATCCCTAGTTTACCATGCATTGCAAAGCTGTTGGGTCTGGTCATACAGCGAAAGGCTAATTAAAAAATTAACCTTGAAATTCTAATCAACCGAAACCTTAGACCCAAGACCCTTGATTATAACATTAATTAGTCATAAATGTAATATATATGTAAAAAAATGTACCTTAATACTTGATGAAGAAAGAAGGAAAGCCGGTTATCCAATCTTTTCCCCTAGGCGCCAAGTGTTCGCCCTCCAATGGTGATCCATACGAGAATTGGATCAAAGATATGCTCACAAACTTGACTTAAACCTCATTTGGCTTCTTGACTTCTTGGCTTTCCTCTTAGACCCTTTTACCCTTTTCTTAAGCCTAATAAAACTTGTATTAGGCTAAGAAAAGAGTTATCCTAAATTGACTAAGGCTTGTAGGAAGGGGAGAGGGAGAGAAAAGACTCTTGTCTTAACAAGGATTGCTAAAAATTATCCGATGCTATCCCATATGTGCCATCCCCTTTAAATAGTAAATGGGAAAACGTCAAATGAAGGGATACAACCCATTCCACATCCTTCTGAAAGGATATGAATTTTTAAATTCATTTCAATTTGAATCAAGGGACACATCGTTATAATTTTCAACACCTTTCTCCCTACGCGCGCCACACCTGCTGGGATGCTTTTGGCATCCCATCTTCAATCAGATAGCCTCTGATTTTGCCATGTGTCAAGATAAGGTTCTTCATGTTTATATGGACTCATAAATCCCCAAAAGATACGCCTTCTAGTGCCTAAATTAGAAGGACTTTTAGATGCCTTTTGAAAATTCTGCACGCGCACAGTTTTCCTTCCAAGAGTCCCATGTCTCTTGGACTCTATTAATTCAACCTTATCCAATCCAATAACATCAAGATAAGGTTCTTCACATTCAATGGACTTATAAATCATAAAAAGATGACCTCCTAGTACCTTAAATCAGAAGGACTCTTAGGCGCCTCTTGAAAATTTTGAACACGCACAGTTTTCCTTTCGAGAGTCCTATATCTCTTGGACTTATTAATTTAACCTTATCCAATCCAATAAATGGTTGATCAGGTCAAAGGTTATCCCAAATTAATTCTAAAATTAATTTAGATCAATTAATTAAGCCGGTTCAAATCAATTTTGACCCAAATTGGAACGATAGTTAGCCACATGTGCTAGCATGCTGATTGGCTAACCAATTGAATTAATTAATCTTATTAAAATGATTCTTTGACCAATTCCCTTATGTGTGTGACCCATTGGGTTCCTCATCTAGCCAGCAGTAGGTCTAGGTTTAAGTCGATTTAATTCGATTAGAAACTGACTAACCGAATTAGATCAAATCGTGCTAACCCTAGTTGCCAATTTGAACCATCTTTCAAATTGACTCATGAATTAAATTTGAGTTAAATAAATTTAATTCATGAAAACCTACAAGACATGATTGATATCTAGAAATGTGTCATGCCTACCTAGAATATGAGAAATTTGATAAAATTATCAAAATATATTTAGTGGCAAGTTACTATGCAATTCAATCCTTCGATCTCTCTTTATCCCGAATAAGTGATGGATATGGAAAAATGTCAAACCCTAACATTTTATTCATTTGAATCTCAAATCAATAATAAAGACTCGACAAATGAAAAATTAGAAACCTATTCTAATTTCATTTTGCTTTGATCAAAGACTTCTTGAGTCATCATATGATGAGATTACATGGGATTACTTTTCCTCTTACTAAGAATAATCGATTCCTTGTTGATCTACACATAACCTTCATACACAATCCTTCATATCCATGAACATCCCGTATATGACTTAGCCATGAATGAGTATGAACTAAAACATAGATTCATGTGCATAAGATTCTATGGTAATCTCAGGCCTAAGGATCACTTGCGCAACTTTCACTAAGAGAATCATCTTTTGACAAGTAAGATCTCCATAAGATATTCTCAATGTGGATCAATTTAGTGAACTCATACCCTAATGAGAACCCGCATCCTTGTATTAGTGTCTCTATACAAGTGGTTGTGAGACCAACCACCCTCTTCATTGAGCATACATAAAATGTGCCAGTCTTACCGGTATCATCGATCCCCGACTCGATCCTTCGACTGGGAACATTTTAGATTAGAGTTTTTAGGAACTTAGGTCTCATCATTATAAACTTCATCATAACCCTAATTCCATTGCCCTAACCTTATGGGGTTCATCATAATCTTAATAAATATAAGACACAACATATGATGAATCAAAAAAATACCTTTTAATTAATAAAATATCATACATGAGTTGAAAGAAATTACAAAAATGCCCTTACATGATTAGCTTTTAGGGCACTATTCTTTCAGAAGCATTGGCATATTTTTTTCGATGCTTATTAGCATCGAAAAAGGCTTTTTTTAGCATTATCCTTTCTCAGAATTGTTGTAGTGTAAGCCTAAGTTTAATTTCAATCATATACATCAATCCATCTATTTTGTGACTAAATCTTACACATGACTCTCAATGGTCATCTTCTTCAACTATCCATAAATCCCAACTTACCTCTTTCTGATACAACTTATTGGAAGAGAGATAGAGAGGAAAAGAAAAGAAAAAAAAAAGCTCCAATATCACTTGTTGAAGAAGAAATGAGAAGCTTGAATCTAATTAAAAGAAGGCTTTGCTCAAGTTTTGAACCTAATAAAAATAAGAATTTAATCAACAAGTCTCGATTTAACTTAAAATTAAGCTTATGGTTATAATTTTTACCTAATAATTTATTAATCTATCTCAACTCAACTGAACTCAACTCAACTCATCTATCTCTAACTAATTATTTCATATTGGATTAAATTTTACACATCTATCCTCTATATCTTGTAAATATGTGTATACTTTTTTTATTTTTTTTAAGAACTAAGATAGATGAAAATGTAGGCAAGTCTTGTGGCTTCATGAAAAAGGAAAAAGAAGGAAAACTGGAATCATGTTGGGCGTTAAAAAAATAAATGGGCCAATGGAAAAAAATTTTAGGAAAGAGACATAAGAAACATAAAGTAAAAGAAAGTTAGAATAATCACGACTTGCTTGTATTAAGAAAAATATTAAAAGAAAAATACTTAAGATGTAGATTAAAATATAATTCTAGAGTTGTCATGATAATGATAAAGACAAGAGTGTTACTATACTGAGTTATTGCTTGGCCATCAAGGATGAAATAGATAGTAAAGTTATGAATTGGGTTTTGATGTGGCTGATCATGCTTCACGGGCAATGGATTAACAGACTGTATGGATTTTCGAAGCCGAGCAATAATATGGCAGCTGGTCCTAGCCTCGGGGTCAACCTCAGCCTTGGCCTCGAGCACAGCCTCGACCTCGGCCTTGGCCTCGAGCATAGACTTAGCCTCGGCCTTGGCCTCAGCCTTGGCCTCGAGCACAGCCTCGGCCTCGGCCTCGACCTTGGCCTCGAGCACACCTCGGCCTTGGCCTCGGCCCTGAGCACGGCTTCGGCCTCGGCCTCAGTCTCGAGCCTGGCCTCGGCCTCGGCCTTCAGCCTGACCTCGGCCTCGAATCCAACTTCAGCTTCAATCTTGGCTTCGAGCATAGCCTCAACTCCGGACCTACTCTCGGCCTCTAGGTTCGGCCTCAGAACCAGCCTCAACTTCGTTCTCGGCAACCTAACATGTGCTCAGATCTGCCACGTGGCCCACTAACCCACTATCGCTAAGACCACGGGTAGTTACCATTATTTACGATACACCTTTGGCAGCAATGCGCCCGCCTACCACTCACGGCGCCACTTCTGACGGACGACGTGATTCAACGGTCATACACAAGGGTAAGAGGGACCTCCGAACAGGAATAAAAACCCCTCACTCACAATGAGGAGGGGGGATCATTCACTACTACTCTATCATCTCTAGAGCTGTTCTCAAACCACTAACTAGAGCGTCGGAGAGTCCCCGCCAGAACCATTGGTCTGGGACTTTTGTTGCAGGTTTCTAGTTGAAGGAGGCAGTCATGTCATCTCTTTGAAGATCCACAAGCTCTTTTCTTTCCCACACTGGCTGAAAGTGATTTGGCAGCAACATATTGGCACGCCAGGTAGGGGGACAGGCGAACGTTCATTCAATGTATCTGCAACCCCTGCAAGGAAGAAGATGGCAGTTACACGTGCGTAGGAGGCCTCTACCAGTTAGGCTGGGAGGCACCTCCCTCGGGCTGAGTAGCCGAAGGCCGACCTCCCTACTTCGCCCCCATGCAGCCGCAGGTCAGCCAAACTGACCGGCTCACCGCCCTGATCCAGCAAGTTCAAGATCTGATGGCGATGGTTCAGGGGCTGCAAGAACAGTGCTCCGCCACTACGCCATTGCCACCTTCGCTCCCCATGCCCCAAGCGAGGGATCATAGGGCTGGCCAGTCTCACAATGACAGTACTCCTCCAGAGCCCTTCCATCGCACATCTTCGAAACCCCATCGCCAAAAGACCTCCAAACGGCCACGATCTCCTTCCCATCACTCCGACCGCCTCCCCAAGCGGCGTAGTGGGAAGGAACCCGCGCAGGTGCACCCTCTCCATCGGTAACCCTCCCCACTCGTCCTCTGAATCTTCGAGGGGAGATTCTGTCGACAAACGAATTGCTCATCGAGCCAAGCAACAGTTGGACGAGTATCATCAGCGGCTAGAGGAGCTCAGCCATATAATTACCAAACCTCACGGGGCAGACTACAACCATCGCCCCCCACTGTCTCATCGTATTATGGAGGAATCGGTTCCATCCCGATTACGTCTACCCCAGCTGGACCCATGACGGCCCACAGACCTCCTAGATCATTTGAAGAGTTACAAAGTCCTCATGCAAGTACAGGGGCCACAGATTCTCTCCTTTGCATCGCCTTTCTGGCAACGCTCCGAAAGCAATGCATGCGTGGTATTCCCACCTGCTACCGCACAGCATTAACTCCTTCAGGCAGCTGGAGCGATCCTTCTTGGCCCACTTCGATGCATGCTAGAAGATCCCCAAGGTAGCTGATAGCTTATTTGTTGTCCAGCAGAGGAGCGGCGAAACTTTGAAGGACTTGTAGCTCGATTCAAGGAAGTTGCGCTCGAAGTTTATAATCTTAAGGATTCCGTGGCCACCCTGGCCCTGAAGCGGGGACTCCGTCCCTCCTGCTTCACTTATTCCCTGGACAAGAAGCCTCCCAGCTCTTATGCCAAATTGCTTAGTCGAGCGCAAAAGTATATTTGTGCTGACGAAGCAGATTTTTCTAGAAGGAAGGTTGGCAAGGGGTCTAATAAGAAGCCAGCACATTCGGAGCCTGCTGGAGCGCGGCCTAGGAAGTTGAGCCTCCTCATCTTCCAGACAACCAACCTCGAGCCCCGACACCCAAGGAACACTTCACTCCGCTTCTCGCCCCAATATCCCACATCCTGCTAGAGATCTAGGGCGAGCCATATCTACGGCATCCACCTCCCATGAGGCCAGGAGTCCCCTGCAATAAAGACCTCTACTGCCGCTATCATCAAGACTACAGCCACGACATGAAGGACTACCACCTGCTGAAGAAATCCATTGAGGAACTTGTTCAGCAGGGCCATCTAGAAAAGTTTGTCCGAAAAGGAAATCCCACTGCTCTAGGCCCGTCGGCACCTCCTACTGCCCATCGGTGTGGATAACACTCTGACAGAGAAGATGGTGGCCATGATCTCCTAGAGGACAGGCACAACCCTAAAAGGCAGCGTGAGGTTGGTGTAGACTCTGTAATTCCCTTTTTAGATGGGACTTAGAAGGGGTGGGCAACCCTAATGATGATAGCGTCATCGTGTCTATAACGATAGCTAAACATCCTGTAAAGAAAATTTTCATCGATAGTGGAAGCTCAGATGATGTTCTTTCGTATGAAACATTTATTCGAATAAGTTTGTCTCTTAATCTCCTTTGCCCCGTGACCACTCCCTTGATGGGTTTCACAGGGGATTCTATAAGGGTAGAGGGAGAAATCACCCTTCTGGTTATGGCCGGGATGGAACCGTGCTAGAGCACAGTCTTCATAAAATTTTTGGTTGTTCGAGTTCCCTTAGCCTACAATGCTATTCTTGGAAGACCCGGTCTCAACCTCCTAGACGCCATTATTTCTACAAAGAGGCTACTAGTACGGTTTCCTACCAACAAGGGAGTCGGGAGATGCGAGGGGAACGGAATCTGTACCCCTATGTTATCACACTGCTCCTAGCCCTCATTAGGTGATTGCTCTACCGACATCCGAGCCGCTTGACCCTAGAGACTCTGAGAAGAGGGGAGAACCGGCCGAAAGCTTGCTGGCCTTCCCGCTGGGAGAGGATCCAACAAAGATAATCCGAATTGGAACGCTTCTTCCTACAGGAGCGAGAGATCGACTACTCGCTTTCTTGTAGACCAATGCGGACGTCTTCGCTTGGTCAGCCTCGGACATGCCGGGAGTGCCGCCTGAAGTTATCACCCATAGACTCAGCATTGACCCAAAGAGTCGATCGGTTCGGCAAAAGAAGAGGAGTTTCACTCTCGAGAGGCAAAGGGCCGTGGACGAAGAAGTTCATAAACTAATCGCGGTGGGCCATGTATGTGAGGCACATTACCCAGTCTGGCTAGCTAATGTGGTCATGGTCAGTAAGACCAACGAAAGCTAGAGGATGTGTGTTGATTTTACCGACATCAACAAGGCGTGCCCCAAGGACAGCTTCCCACTGCCCCGGATCGATCAGTTGGTGGATGCCACGTCAGGCCATGAAACCCTTAGCTTCATGGATGCCTTCTCAGGGTACAACCAGATAAGGATGGACCTGGCTAACGAGGAGGCCACTTCTTTCATGACCGAGAAAGGCATCTATTGCTAAAAGGTCATGCCCTTCGTGTTGAAGAATGCAGAAGCCATGTACCAGAGGTTGATGAATAAGGTCTTCGAAGACCAAATCGGGCACAACATGGAGGTGTACGTGGATGATATGTTAACAAAAAGCGTCCATGCCGACGACCACGTTGCTGATTTGTTAGAAACCTTCAACAACCTTTGCCGATACCAGATAAAATTAAACCCATGGAAGTGCGCCTTAGGAGTCACAGCGGGCAAATTTCTGAGCTTTATGGTGACATAGAGGGGAATCGAAGCTAACCCCGAGAAGATCAAGGCCATCATCGACATGAGACCACCAAATAACAAGAAGGAAGTGCAACGGCTCATAGAAAGGATAGCCGCCTTGAGCCATTTTCTAGCAAGGTCAGCAGAAAGGTGTCTACCCTTCTTTAAAGGCTTGCGCAAAGTTGATAGCTTTGACTGGATGATAGAGTGTCAAGAAGTGTTCGAGGGATTGAATAAGTTCTTGTCCACCCCACCATTGCTATCTAAGCCAAGGGAAGGAGAAGAACTCTTCCTTTACCTCGCTGCATCCCCCGAAGCGGTGAGTTCTATGCTCGTCTGTGTCGATGACAACAAGACACAAAGGCCAGTCTATTACACAAGCAAAGTGCTTCACGATGCAGAGGTCAGATATTCTAATACCAAAAAGATTATCTTTGCACTAATCGTCTCTGTTCAGCGTCTTAGACCTTACTTCCAAGCACATCCGATCGTGATGGTCAGGATCAACCACTCAGGGCAATTCTCTCTCGTCCTGACACCTCTGGCCGACTAGCGAAGTGGGCAGTCAAGCTGGAAAAATTTGACCTATCGTTTCGACCCAGGTCGGCCATAAAGTCCCAAATCTTAGCGGATATCCAGATCGAATCCACCTGGGTAGAGGAGCAGCTAGAGAAACCTCATACAAACCCCTCGAACACTACAACCGAGGGAAGAGGGGAGGACTGGATCCTTCACGTAGATGGAGCGTCAAATTCTCAAGGCAGCGGGGCAAGCCTCATCCTAGCAAGTCCAGATGGCATAGTGACCGAGTATGCCCTCCGTTTCCTCTTCTCGGCCATAAACAACCAAGATGAGTACGAAGCTTTGCTGTCAGGAATGAGGCTGACACGGGAGCTCGGGATAAAATGCCTCAGAATCTTCATCGACTCCCAGCCCTTCTCTGGTCAAATCAAGTGTTGGCCCAGATGGCAACCCAAGAAGAGGGGTGAATTGGGTTCTTTAAAAATTTTAACACTTTAAAGCTATGTGCCTGATTTGAAAGTGGTTGAGTGCAATGAATAGATAAATGCTAAGCACAAATAAATGAGATAGAGAGAGAGACAAAGCATGGCAAACACAAAGATTTTATAGTGGTTCGGTATATCCAACACCTACGTCCACTCCCAAGCTTTACTTGGGTCCACACTATAATCTACTTGATTACAGTCGAGTTATTTTACAAGCTCACAACTCAAACTTGTTGTTTTTCCGGGGTCACAACGAACCCAGCCAGTTTTTCTGGGCTCACCAGCACAAAACCCAAACACAAGCTAACCTTAGCTTGTCCCGAGGTATACTACCTCCACTAATTCAATCCCCTAATTGAATTAGCCAACAATAATGAAAAATAGAGTTTTGAATACACAACAGCTCCTCAAATGAGCAAATATGTAATTGAATAAACAAAGGGTAAGAAAAGCCTGTTTGAAGTGATTTTGATTTGAGCTTTTCTTCTTCTTCTTTTCTTTTTCTCCTTGGAAAGATTGAATCAGGCCTCAGCTCAGATTCTTCACAGCAATCGCAGTTGAGAAGTTGAAGAAATTTGGGTCTTTTTGAACTTTGCAAATCCTCCGATTTTAAACTTTTGAATGCTTTGGATTTTTCTTTTTACTCTCTAGGATTGGTTGATGTGAGCTCTGAGTTTTTTTCTTCTATGATTTCTCTATGTTTCTTTCACAAGATTTTTCGATTATTCAGTCTCTTCTATTCTCTTTTCAAAAGGACAGTTTCCCCTTTTTATAGATCCCTTAATCCAAGATTAGGTGGAAAAAATAGTCGTTGCAGAGTAGTTGGATTGCTTCTACATACAAAGAAAAATAGCCGTTAGAGATTAGGTGGAAAAATATTACCGTTGGAGTCCGTTCTAACATTTGAAAAATCTGTTCCTGACAGGTTGGAGTCAACTCCATCTTTTCAGGTGTTCGCTCCAAATCGGGGTGTCCAAAAATAGTAATAAGAAGTTCGTTGAGGAGTCGGCTCCGAAAAAGTTAAGTGTCGGCTCGGTGCATCGGGAGTCGGCTCCGGAATCCAAAGGTGTCGACTCTAACTTTGTCCAAAAACATGTTCTCTATTCTCATGTTAGAGTCGGCTCCAGAAACTTAGGTGTCGGCTCCGCAACTTTTAGGTGTCGGCTCCCGAACTCCAGATGTCGGCTTCAGAAACTGATGCATAAACCACTTCTCTGTATCTCAGGTTGGAATTGGCTCCGAAACTCTAGGTATCGACTTCGGACCGTGCCGAAAATGTAGAAAGGTTATGATACGCCCTGGGGTCGGCTCCTGACTGTTTGGGTGTCGACTCTAAGTTCTGAACTTACATATTTTCTTTTCAATTTTGATTCAAAACTCATTTCCTTACACCTTTTAACTGATTAAACATTTTTAATCCCTGAAACACTTATTGAATTTGTTAGAAACATAGTGAATATACTCATGTCTTTTGTTAATAATCAAAGTCAATACTTGGGTCAACAATCTCCTCCTTTTTATGATGACAAAAACATAGAGTATATGCATGATTAAACAACCAGACGGGCTTTATAGGTCTCCACCTTTCCATCTGCACCCCGTTTCCTCTTGAAAATCCATTTACACCCTATGGGTTTTACCCCTTCAGGTGAATCAACTAGTGACCATACACTATTAATCTCCATGGATTCCATTTCGGACTTCATGGCCTCTAGCCATTTCTCAGAGTCAGATCTCTGTAGCGCATCCATATAGGTGATTGGATCCTCATCATTCTCATCAAGTTCGATGGGATCCCCGTCACGGACCAAGAAACCGAAGTATCTGTCCGGCTGACGTGGTACTCTACCAGATCTCCTTAATGGTACCTCAACGGGCTCTGTGTTCGAACCAATCAAAGCCGGTTCCATAGCGGTTTCTGAGTGTAAAGGTACTTCTCCTTGTCGAACTTCATTAAGTTCAACATTAGCCTTAGCACTTCCAGTAAGATACTCCTTTTCTAAAAAGGTGGCTCTCATACTGACGAACAACTTTTGCTCTTCAGTGTGGTAGAAGTAGTATCCTTTAGACTCCTTTGGATATCCCACAAAGATGCATTTGTCAGACCTTGGTCTAGCTTGTCTGTCAACAATCTCTTGACATAAGCTGGACATCCCCAGACCCTAAGGTGTGTGAGCACCGGCTTACGCCCCGTCCATATCTCATATGGAGTTTTAGCAACAGATTTACTAGGGACCCTATTAAGAATGTAACAGGCCGACTCAAGTGTGTAGTCCCAAAAGGAGATAGGCAAACTAGCAAAGCCCATCATGGACCGAACCATATCTAATAGGGTTCGATTCCTCCTTTCAGACACACCATTTAACTGGGGTGTCCCTGGAGGTGTCCATTGAGAGAGAATCTCATTCTCCTTTAGATATGTCAAAAACTCATTAGAAAGATATTCACCTCCTCGATCTGACCGAAGGATTTTAATATTCTTTCCAGTTTATTTTTCTACCTCACTACGATATCGTTTGAACATTTCAAACGATTCAGATTTATGTCTCATTAGGAAGACATAACCGAACCTGGAGTGGTCGTCTGTAAATGTAATGAAATAGCTAAACCCTCTCATAGAGGCAGTATTCATAGGTCCACAAACATCCGTATGTATGAGGCCTAGAATCTCTTTGGCTCTTTCACCTTTTCCAGTAAAAGGTGACTTGGTCATTTTCCCAAGAAGACAGGATTCACAAGTTTTAATTGATTCACAATCAATGTCATTGAGGATGCCCTCTCTGACTAACCTGCTTATCCTGTTCTTGTTTATATGACCTAGCCTACAGTGCCAAAGGTATGAGTCATCGCATCATCTATTTTGGGGTTTGTTTGGAGTGCATAATACATTAACAGGCTGTGATAGAAGGTAAATTCCATTGCTCAATTGTCCACACATCATAGATACATCATTCACAATGATATTTAAAATATCTTTCTTTATTGAAAAATCATATCCTTCAATAGCCAACTGGCCTACAGAAATGACATTTAATAAAAATGCAGGACAATAGTGACATTCACTAAGCAATATTTTATTAAATTCAAAATAAAGCTCCACGACTCCCAACGCCAGTACTGGAACTCGGCTTCCATCACCCACGTTTAGGAATCTTTCACCTTCTTTGAATCTTCTACTAATTCGAAGCCCCTGCAAAGAATTGCAAATATGAATTGGACTCCCGGTATCTAATACCCAATTAGTAGTATCACAGATAGAAAAATTACAAGGTGTTATCATATAAATACCTTGTCCAGCAACTCCTTGCTGGTTTTTCTTCTTAGGCCTGTTTGGATCCAGGGTTGCTATGTACTGGGGACAGTTCCTTTTCCAGTGACCCAGCTTCTTGCAGTAGAAGCACTCTGCCTGACTTTTGTCAGCCCTCTTCTTCTTGGTCTGACTAGGCCCAGCATGTTGCACCTTCTTTCTTTTATTTTTCTTCTTCATCCCTTTCTTAAGGTGATGACGACCTGCCCCGAACCTCCCACCAAGTTCACTGACTTCTTTTGAAGCTGGTGATCTTTCTCAAAAGTCTGCAGTAGACCCAGCAAACCATGATAGTTTACTGCAGGCTTCGTCATTCTATAATGACTGAGAAAGTCCAGGTAGGAGCTAGGCAGGGAGTTCAGTATGGCATCCTTCCCAAGTTGCTCATGCAAAGGAAATCCAAGTTTGCCCAGACGTTCTATCGTCTCGATCATGTACAGTACATGATCGGTGACAGAAGTCCCATCACGCATACGCGCATTGAAGATGGCACTAGACATTCTGTACCTTTCAACGTCGTCTGGCGTCCGAAAGATTCCTTCAACATTTGGAGTATTTGTTCCGGTTGGGCCTCCTCAAATTTTCTACTGAACTCATCATTCATAGAAGCCAGCATTATGCAGCGCACTATGGTGTGTCATTGGTCCACTTCAGATAAGTGTCCCTGACCACACCCCGCACATTAGGGGCTGGCTGCTCAGGTGCAGGATCCATTATCACATAAAGGATCCTCTCATGCTCTAGGACTATCCTAAGCCTTCGATACCAGCTATCGAAGTTTGGACCTGTCAGTTTATCACTGTCCAACAGTGACCAGAGCGACATTTGTAGACATTTCTGAAAGGAAAACCAAAAACTTATTAGTGTACATGATTTATTTAAACCTATAGACTTGGACTTATAGTCTAAGGCCCTCCCACTATTTTATTCAGGTTGGTAGCCCCTACCTCCAACCCGAGAAATTACTCCTAATTTCTTAGTGGGTACTAGAACCCAGTAGACTACATATGAGCCCGACTTTGGCCGGCCCACCCACATGTATCTAAAGGTAGGTTCATAACCAATTGTTTCCCAAACAATTTCTAGTAATTTATTTTGCCCCAGGTTGCACGCCAATCGGCCTTTGGGCCTCCTATTGGGTGTCCTGGTTAGGTCCAACCATTAACATGACATGTTCAAGCTTCTAACCAAGGAATTGGTCAAGCCCGACTTTGGCCGGCCCACCTGACCATCGTTGAGAGAGTTGCATTGAACCATCATAATATGAATGATAATTCCAAAAACCAGATGAGTACCAGGCCTTTGGGCCTCCAATAATCATCTTAGCCATTGGACTCATTATCACTCTCTTAATGGGAGGCTATGACCTAATTATCCCCATAATTTAGTCACTTTAGGGACCTAATAATTTTAGAGGGTTTGATTAATTTGTGACACATGAATGACATGGACCAATTTAAGTATTCTCCCACTAAACCATTTAGTTGGGTTCATTAATTTGGTCCATGGGTACCTAAATCAGTCAAACTGATTTTTCTTAGGAAGCATGGGTTAGCTCAAGTCAATAGGCTAGTCTAATCAAGTGCTGGGACCACTTAGCCAGGCGGCTTGATCAAAAGGCCGAGTTGCGCCATTAACCATCTTGCCTAGACATCAGCTGATAATCAACTAGCCAGGTGAGAGGTAGCCATGACCTTGATCAGAACCTTTCTAGACACTAAGTGGTTGACCAGACCCAATTAAATTTGCCTAAAGACTTGGGTGTCCACTGAGCCCCAAATCAAGTCCATTTAGATGTATAGACTGATCAATCTAATCTAATTAGATGGATCTAAAGAAAAGACCTAACTCAACATTTGATTAGATTTAATTTTCTAATTTAGTCCAATTCATCTAACCTTAGGTCTAACCCAATTAGAGAACCTGATTCATGCTAACCCAATTAGCCCATGATTTATGATCATGTCTTAAGGTCTTTAATTCATAATTCTAGATCTTAAGTTAACCCCTGTTGAGAAATTATTGAAACATAATTTCCCCAACTTTATTGATTTTGATGATTTCCAAAAGCCATGAGTATCTTAAAGAAAACAATGTGCTTATTTATCAAAAACCTTGAGCTTATTCAAATTGAATGGAATGCACTATCAATGGTCATATCAAATGAGTTTTGAACCGTTAGAAAAAGAAGTTTCAAGTTGTATGCTCAAAAGGATTTCAAAAAGAAATTTTTAATACATTATATTTCAATCGATGAATTCTTGGAACATGTCTTGAATCCATGTTAAACATCATATTTAATGTATTCAAGTCAAATTTATATTTTAAATTTAATTGGGACAAGTTTTAAAGTCAATCAGAATTTTTCTGATTTTTGTATCGGTCCCGAGCCGACTCAAAGGTTTCCGAGTCGACTCCCCAATTTGGCTGAGTTTCTCGAGTCGACCCTTGGCTTTTCAAGAGTCGACCCCTGAATTCTTGCGAGCCGACTCCTGTCTGTGCGAGTCGACTCTGCTCAAACAACAGAACCCATGTTTTTTGAGCACTTCTCGAGTCGACTCCCCGTTTTCCTCGAGTCGACTCCCGACTTTCAGGAGCCGACACTTATGTTTTCGCGAGTCGACCCCTCAATGGTTAAAATGTTTCTATTTTTGGTAATCGACCTCGAGCCGACTCCCTCAAAGCTCGAGTCGACTCCACGAATTTTGGGCGCGATTTTTAACGATGACACATCAGCCCAACGGTAAGATTTTTGAATAACGGCTATTTTTCCCTGTCTCTAACGGATATATTTTTGCAGATTCTATAAATAGAGGAGTTCTTTTCAAATCAAAACAACCCAGAGAAAATCAAAAAGAGAGAAAAGAATATCATTTGAAAAGAGGGAAAAACAGAGCTTATTGGAAAAATCTTTTAGCTCAAAGAAGAGTGTTTTAAAAGGAGTGAAATCCAAGTGAAAGATTCGTCTACTCCTTCTCATCATTCCACAAAAGCCAGAAGAAAATCCAAGTGCGTTTCAAAGGTCAAATCTGCGGATTTTCAAAAGAGGGAAAAGTTCATCTCAACTCCAAAGTCCTCAACGGTCAAGAATCTAGCTGAGGCGTGATTCAACACTTCTAGAGGAGTTGAAGAGAAGAAGGAAGAAAGCCCAAGCATCCACCATCTGCAAATACAATCAGGCTTTTCTAACCTTTTATTTTTACTTAATTTGTATATCTGCTCAAGGGGAGCACTTATTGTTCAAACACTTTCTTATTATTTGTTTGCTGATTCAATCTATGGATTGAATTAGTGGAGGTTGGTATACCTCGTTACAAGCCGGAGTGCTTGTGTTGGGTTAGTTGTGAGCCCTAGGTGTAGGGTTTTGTGCTGGTGAGCCCGAGTTAAAACCAGCTGGGTTCGTTGTGATCCCGGAAAACAACAAGTTTGAGTTGTGAGCTTGTAAAACAACTCGGCTGTAATCAAGAAGATTATAGTGTGGACCCAAGTGAATCTTGGGAGTGGACGTAGGTGTTGGATACACCGAACCACTATAAAATCTTTGTGTTTGCCGTGTCTTTTTCTCTATCTCTATCTCTCTTTATTGACTGCTTGTTATTGCATTGTTATTCACTTCACATCTTGCTAACTAACAATTTTAAAAAGTTTAAATTTTTAAGAACCCAATTCACCCCCCCCCTCTTGGGTTGTCATCTGGGCCAACAATTGGTATCAGAGCTAGTGCTCATTAGATTTTGATCACACGATCAAGAGCTAAAGATCCAAATGGCAACACAAGTTGGATCATTTGCTGAAGGTCATTCTACGAATAGACCTCCACTGTTTAATGGTTCAAATTATTCATATTGGAAAGCTAGAATGAGGATATTCATTCAAGCTTCTGATTATGAAGCTTTGGGGTGTTATAATTAATGGACCTAGTACACCCACACATGTTATTGATGGCACTATTGTTCCTAAGCCCGAAAGGGACTGGAATGATAATGATAGGAGAATGGCACAGCTTAATGCTAAAGCCATGAATGTTTTATATTGCTCCTTAGATGCAAATGAATTTAATAGAATCTCACTTGTAATTCCGCAAAGGAGATTTGGGATAGATTAGAGGTTACCCATGAGGGTACCAACCAAGTAAAAGAATCAAAAATAATATTCTTGTTCATAAATATGAATTGTTTAGCATGGAACAATCTGAAACCATTGCATGCATGTTCACTAGATTTACAGATATTGTAAATGGTTTGAAAAGTCTTGGTAGAATATACTAACTCTGAACTTGTTCGAAAAATTCTTAGGTCACTACCAAGATCATGGGAAGCAAAATGACAGCAATCCAAGAAGCAAAGGACCTCAACACTACCCTTAGAGGAGCTTCTAGGATCACTTATGACCCATGAGTTGACAATGAAGCAGCATGTAGAGGAGGACACAAAAAGAAGAAAAATTGCCCTCAAGCTGCAAAAGGAAGAGAGCAGCAGTGATGATGATGATGATGATGAGAAACTGCTCTCTTAGCTAAAAAGTTTAAAAGATTCATGAGAAAAAGAAACCCTTCCACAAGAAGAAATTTGGAGCAAGTGGGAAGGAGAAAAGGATAAGAACAAGGACAAGGACAAAGAAAAAGAGAAAGACCCCTTGACTTGCTATGAGTGTAAAAACCGGGGCACTTTAGGAATGAATGTCCTTTAAAAAAGCCTACAAAAAAAAAGAAGGCTTATGTGGCAACATGGTCTGAAGAATCTTCCTCCGAAGAAGAAGAACAAAAGGAAGTCGCCAAATTTGTTTCATGGCGGACGACAACGATGAGGTAAGTTCCGAAAACCTTGATGAGTTTACATTTGATGAAATGTTTGATGCTTTTAATGAACTTATGATTGATTTTAAATTTGAAAAAGAAATACAATTTTGAAAAATGAAAATTACTTTAGCTAAAAGTAAAAATGAATTCTTTAGAAGTTAAGAACTTAACTAATGAAAAAGAAGAACTTAGGAAAGAAAGAGATAATCTTAATCAAGAAAAAGATTTATTAAAATCTGTTAAAAGATCAAATAGAAAAGCTTTAGATAAAGAACAGCAAGCTAAAGAAATTGATTAAGAAAGAGGTTAAAAAATATAAAGACATAGTTGAGAAATTACCTTAAGCTCAACTAAATTAACATGATTAATAGTCAAAAAGCTGTTTTTGACAAAGCGGATTAGGGTATAACACTTTAAGAAAACAAAATCACTAAAAATATTTTTGTAAAAGCTGGCCAAAGTAATTTACATGTTTTAAATGTAATCAAAAAGGACATAAATCTTATGAATGTAAAATTTAAAAATAACAAAAGTTAAATATTAAAGGAAAGAAAATATGGGTTCCAAAAGGAACAATTTTTATTGCTACTAACCATGAAGGACCCAAGAAAGCTTGGGTACCTAAACATAAAGTTTGATGATATTGCAGGAATGTCTTGTAGCCAAAAGATCAAAGAAAAAGTGGTATCTTGATAGCGGCTGCTCAAGACATATGACGGGTGACAAAGATGAATTCATCACCCTGAAGAAAAGAAAGGTGGAGTTGTACATTTGGCGATAATGGTAAAGGTCAAATCTTGGGCCTTGGTAAATTCGCATAACTCCATCCATATTATTGAAATGTACTTTATGTTGATGGTTTGAAGCATAATTTAATTAGCATAAGTCAATTATGTGATAAAGGTTTTAATGTATCATTTGAATCTTCTATATGCACTGTAACTAATTCATTGATGATAGCATTGTTTTTACTGGTTATAGAATGGCAATGTATACTTAGTTGACTTAGACAAATTGTCTACTAAGTAATCATTGCTTAATTGCTGATAATGCTAACATGAATGAGATTAGTTGGTTGTGGCATCGTAGATTAGGTCATGCAAGCACACACCTTATTTCAAAACTAATTAAAATGGATTTAGTTAAAGGATTACCTAAATTAGATTTTGAAAATAATAAAATATGTGATGCATGTCAATTTGGAAAACAAACTAGAAGTTCTTTTAAATCTAAAAAATTGTTTCAACTTCTAGGCCATTAGAGCTACTTCACATGGACCTTTTGGACCAACTAGAACCACAAGTCTAGGAGGAAAGAAATATGGTCTAGTGATTGTAGATGATTACTCTAGATATACTTGGGTAATGTTTTTAGCTC
The DNA here is from genome assembly GCA_900491605.1 of Calamus simplicifolius. NCBI lineage: Eukaryota > Viridiplantae > Streptophyta > Magnoliopsida > Arecales > Arecaceae > Calamus > Calamus simplicifolius. The sequence goes on along the minus strand of UESW01004827.1, from coordinate 127,444 downwards.
ACAAAGATGAGACTTTCTCGATATTCCTGAAATTTTTCAAGAAAGTCACAAATGAGAAAAACACTACTATAGTATCTCTAAGAAGTGATCATGGAACAGAATTTGAAAATCACTTATTTGAAAATTTTGCACTGAAAATGGAATTAATCATAATTTTTCAGCCCCTAGGACCCACAACAAAATGGTGTAGTTGAAAGAAAAATAGAACTCTAGAAGACATGGCCCGTACCATGCTATGTGAAAGCAACTTACCAAAGTACTTTTGGGCGGAAGCTATTAACACAGCATGTTACATCCTAAATAGAGCTTTAATAAGACCAATATTAAAGAAAACACCTTATGAATTATGGAATGAAAGAAAACCAAATATAAAATACTTTCATGCATTTGGATGTAAATGTTTCATTCATAATAATGGTAAAAATAACTTAGGAAAATTTGATGCTAAATCTGATGAAGGAATTTTTCTAGGTTATTCAACAACTAGTAAAGCATATAGAATCTTTAACAAGAAAACCTTATTGTTGAAGAATCCATTCATGTAGTTTTTGATGAATCTTTAGCAACTGGATCTGAAAAGATTGATGATGAGGAAGATACAAACATAATTGAAAAAGATCTTGAAAAACTTAATATTGAAGTATCTTCTGATCATGAACAAGAAGCTAAAGATGATGATTCACATAAGGACGATGATGTAATATTGATCATAATGATGTAGATCTTCCAAGAGATTGGAGATATGCTTATAGTCATCCAAGGAATTGATTATAGGTGATCCATCTCAAGGAATAAGGACTAGATCATACATGAGAAATATTAGTAATCATCTTGCATTTGTTTCACAAATTGAACCTAAAACTATTGAAGAAGCTGAAAAAGATAATAATTGGATGTTAGCTATGCAAGAAGAACTAAATCAATTTACTAGAAATAATGTTTGGACCTTAGTGAAAGACCTAAAAATCATTCAGTATAGGATCAAAATGGGTTTTTAGAAATAAACTAGATGAAAATGGCATAGTAATTAGAAACAAAGCTAGATTAGTTGCTAAAGGATATAATCAAGAAGAAGGTATTGATTTTGATGAAACCTTTGCACCTGTAGCTAGATTAGAAGCCATTAGGCTATTACTTGCATTTGCATGTCATATGAACATTAATTTATTTCAAATGGATGTAAAAAGTGCATTTTTAAATGGATTATTAATGAAGAAGTTTATGTAGAACAACCACCAGGTTTTGAAGATCACGAATTTTCAAATCACGTTTTTAAATTGCACAAAGCTTTATATGGTTTGAAACAAGCACCTAGAGCTTGGTATGATAGGTTAAGTAAATTTTTAATGAAAATGATTTTACAAGAGGAAATGTTGATAAAACTTTGTTTTTGAAAAGAAAAGGTAAAGATTTACTTGTAGTACAAATATACGTAGATGACATTATTTTTGGTGCTACTAACGATTCTCTTTGTCAAGAATTTGCAAAGTTAATGCAGGGAGAATTCGAGATGAGCATGATGGGAGAACTCAACTTCTTCCTTGGACTCCAATCAAACAAAGCAAAGAGGGAATCTTTATCAACCAAACCAAAGTACACAAGAGAACTACTCAAAAAGTTTGGTATGGAAACAATGAAACCCCTCGGAACACCAATGAGTCCTTCATGCAAGCTGGACAAAGATGAAGAAGGTAAGAAGGTTGATCAAAAGTATTATCGAGGTATAATCGGATCCCTTCTTTATTTAACAGCAAGTAGACCAGATATAATGTTTTCAGTATGTTTATGTGCTAGATTTCAATCTGAACCTAAAGAATCACATTTAATAGCTGTTAAAAGAATTTTAAGATATCTAAATGGAACTAAAAATGTAGGTTTATGGTATTCTAGAGACTCCACATTAAACCTAATTGCATATTCAGATTCTGATTATGCTGGATGTAAATTAGATAGAAAAAGCACAAGTGGTGCATGCCAATTCTTAGGAAGTAACTTAATCACATGGTTTAGCAAAAAGCAAAATTCAGTTGCATTATCAACTACTGAAGCTGAATATGTAGCAGCTGGAAGTTGCTGTGCGCAAATCCTATGGATTAAGCGACAACTTGAAGACTATGGTATCACACTTGATAAGACACCCATAAGATGTGATAATACTAGCGCAATCAACTTAACTAAAAATCCAATTCAACACTCAAGAACAAAACACATAGAAATTAGATATCATTTTATAAGGAACATGTAGCTAATGATGAAATTTGTCTTAGATTATGTAAACACTGAAGAACAATTAGCTGACATATTCACTAAACCTTTAAATGAAGAAAGATTTTGTTATCTTAGAGGAGAATTAGGAATTTGTAATCCTTTTGAATAAATTTTGAAACCTCTAAGGAAATATATCTAGAATTCTTTCAAATTCTCAAAATCTTAAGGAAATTTTATCTAGAACTCATATCAATTTGATCTCTCAAAGTCCATGATTTTTAATCATACTCAAAGATCAAATTTGGGACTTAATTCGGATTCTCTGAATCTCAATCTAATTTTTCTCTGAATTTGTCCGGGAGCCGACTCGAGAGTTTCGGAGTCGACTCGAGTTTCTGCTGAAACTCAGGAGTCGACCCCTCCTCTGAGCGAGTCGACTCGAGATCGTGTCCGTGCTCTGTGACTTAGTCGCGAGCCGACTCCACACTTTGCGCGAGTCGACTCGACGTGGTCCCAGTCGATTTATTTAGGGCACGAGTCGACCCGACGGACATTTCATTCTTCCAAAATCTTCCAAATCCTCTCCAAAACTTTCCCAAAACCCTCCAAACTTCAATTAACCTCTGATTAAACAATCCTTCAAGATCAATGGCACCTAAAACCCGAGGAGCAAGCTCGAGTGGCGCCGGTGTGAAGAGAAAAAGGACCGTCCGACGACCCGTCCGCGAGCCGTCAACGGATTCCTCTTCTACGCCTTCGGCTAGTGATCCTCCAGCTCCAGCTCCAGCTCCTACCCCCAGGTAGATCTTCTAGCAGTAGGATTGTAACCACAGGAAGGAAAGTGGATTTCGAGTTGTTTGAGAATGAGGGATTTATCATTGGTAGGCACTTATCGAGATGGGTTTTGAGTATATTTGTTCTTTGGATTGCCCAACCTATCCTGCTTTGGTCAAAGAATTTTACAAGAACTTGTCTAGAGGAGATGATGGCCTTGTAAGCAAGGTTAGAGGCATCGGTTTAAACATTACATCCTCCATTCTTTCTAGACTTTTGAAGTTACCCTTATCTGGACCTTCTACATTTGCCCCTGAAGATAGGTCTCCTGCTCTCGACTTTTGAACCGTAACTTTGAGGGATTTGAGGAAGTCTTTGCTAGTCAACTACCATTGGAACTAAGGCTTCTCCACAATATTTGCAGCAGGATCTTATTTCCCAAGACAGGCCGGTTTGACTATGTTTCAGAACGAGATATCTTTATCATGGATGCAGTTGTATCTGGGAAACCCATCAATCTGCCTAGGATGATGATTTGGTATATTGCAGACTGTAGCGGGAAGAAGAAATCGAGCTTACCCTATGGCATGGTTTTGACTAAATTATTTCTTAGCCAAGGGATTGTGTTCAGTGATTGTGAGCCAAAGAAAGAGTTAAGACATACAGATTATTATACTTTGGCTACAATTCATCGCATGGGGTTTATTAAGAAAAATGGAAGTTGGGAGAGAAAGACTGTTACTGAGGATAGAGACTTAGATGCAGAGGCACCCAGACCTTCCTTGAGACATTCATCTCCGGAGCCTCCTCAGCATTCATCTATTCCAGATTCTATTCCAGCTCCTACTTCAGATCCTATCCCTGCTCCTACTATTGATCCTGCACAGTCTTCCACAGTTTCATCTGCTAGTTTTTCTGATACTCAGTTGGATCAACTTCGATCTTTATTCAAGTCTGAGTTAAGTGATCAAGAAAAGAGATTGAAAGATGAATTTAATGATAAGTATATGAACTTAAAAGAAGCATTGTATTCTCTCAGTGATCGTGTTGCATTGATTGAGTCCACTCTTAGCTCATCTACCGGTTCCTTAAGTGAAAATTTAAAGAATATCTTTGGAGAGCTTAAGGACATTTGCGGTGATTCGGAGACTTACTCACAATGCAACGCAGAGCTTCAAGAAAAATCACTTCTGCTTGTACTTTTGTTGATGAAAAACTTAAAGACTATGTAAGGCTTCAATGCGAAGGGATGAAGCAAATTGTAGATCATTTGAATAGAATCACAAGAAGAAATTTTTAAGTTTTCATGTAACCTTTTTGATGTAGTCAATTTACTTTCAATGCAATGTACAAGTTTACATTTCCATGTACTTTCATTTTGAAGTAATGAGAATGTTTGATGCTTCACTTTTTGTCTATTTCAATTGTGAGTACCCTTGAATATCTTTGAATGCTTATGTTTAAATTGATATAATTTTGAATATCTCAATACTCAATTGATAACTAAGATGCTGAATGAATTCGAATGAGTTTAATCAATTTGATGCTCTGATGCATCTCAACCTTTTTGTTGATTACAAAAAAGGGGGAGAGATTTATATGAATTAATCGTATATTGCATCATCTTTTAATTGCCCTAATTAAATAAGGGGGAGAATTAAATAAGAAAAAAAAAATATGTTTCATATAAGGGGAAAGATAAATTGAATTTCATAAAGGAATTGCTTAAGTTTTTGATTTTGAAAAATTTTGAATGATTTATAAGATTAAGGTTCATAGGGGGAGCTACCTCATTGAGGGGGAGCCTTTCCATGAACACAAAAGTTGATTTTGGAATCACAAATTTTTTCAATTTTATAATGCATATACTCAATGTTTTTGTCATCATCAAAAAGGGGGAGATTGTTGAGAAATTATTGAAACATAATTGCCCCAACTTTATTGATTTTGATGATTTCCAAAAGCCATGAGTATCTTAAAGAAAAAATGTTTATTTATCAAAAACCTTGAGCTTATTCAAATTGAAGGAATGAACTATCAATGGTATATCAAATGAGTTTTGAACCGTTAGAAAAAGAAGTTTCAAGTTGTATGCTCAAAAGGATTTCAAAAAGGAATTTTTAATACATTATATTTCAATCGATGAATTCTTGGAACATGTCTTGAATCCATGTTAAATGTCATATTTAATGTATTCAAGTCAAATTTATATTTTAAATTTAATTGGGACAAGTTTTAAAGTCAATCAGAACATTTTTCTGATTTTTGTATCGGTCCCGAGCCGACTCAAGGTTTCCGAGTCGACTCCCCAATTTGCCTGAGTTTCTCGAGTCGACCCTTGGTTTTCAAGAGTCGACCCCTGAATTCTTGCGAGCCGACTCCTGTCTGTGCGAGTCGACTCCGCTCAAACAACAGAACCCATGTTTTTTGAGCACTTCTCGAGTCGACTCCCCATTTTCCTCGAGTCGACTCCCGACTTTCAGGAGCCGACACTTATGTTTTCGCGAGTCGACCCCTCAATGGTTAAAATGTTTCTATTTTTGGTAATCGACCTCGAGCCGACTCCCTCAAGCTCGAGTCGACTCCGCGAATTCTGGGCGCGATTTTTAACGATGACACATCAGCCCCAACGGTAAGATTTTTGAATAACGGCTATTTTTCCCTGTCTCTAACGGATATATTTTTGCAGATTCTATAAATAGAGGAGTTCTTTTCAAATCAAAACAACCCAGAGAAAATCAAAAAGAAAGAAAAGAATATCATTTGAAAAGAGGGAAAAACAGAGCTTATTGGAAAAATCTTTTAGCTCAAAGAAGAGTGTTTCAAAAGGAGTGAAATCCAAGTGAAAGATTCGTCTACTCCTTCTCATCATTCCACAAAAGCCAGAAGAAAATCCAAGTGCATTTCAAAGGTCAAATCTCGGATTTTCAAAAGAGGGAAAAGCTTCATCTCAACTCCAAAGTCCTCAACGGTCAAGAATCTAGCTGAGGCGTGATTCAACACTTCTAGAGGAGTTGAAGAGAAGAAGGAGAAAGCCCAAGCATCCACCATCTGCAAATACAATCAGGCTTTTCTAACCTTTTAATATTTTGTACTTAATTTGTATATCTGCTCAAGGGGAGCACATTATTGTTCAAACACTTTCGTTATTATTTGTTTGCTGATTCAATCTGTGGATTGAATTAGTGGAGGTTGGTATACCTCGTTACAAGCCGGAGTGCTTGTGTTGGGTTAGTTGTGAGCCCTAGAAAACAACATGTAGGGTTTTGTGCTGGTAAGCCCGAGTTAAAACCAGCTGGGTTCGTTGTGCGCCCGTGAAAACAACAAGTTTGAGTTGTGAGCTTGGAAAACAACTCGGCTGTAATCTAGAGAGATTATAGTGTGGACCCAAGTGAATCTTGGGAGTGGACGTAGGTGCTGGTTGCGCCGAACCACTATAAAATTGCCTTGTGTTTGCCGTGCCTAATTTTCTCTATCTCTATCTCTCTTTATTAACTGCTTGTTCATTGCTATTAGTTAATCTCACTTGCACATCTTGCTAACTAATCAATTAAAGTTAAAAAGTCTTAAATTTTTAAGAACCCAATTCACCCCGCCCCCCCCTCTTGGGTTGCCATCTGGGCCAACAACCCCTTTTTAAATTTGAACCAATTTCAATTTTGAGTTCTGATTTTGAAACATTTTTCAAAATTTTTTTGTAAAACATTTTTACTTTCTTTCCTTTTTTTGTGATATGACTTTTACGTAAAACAATTTTACTATCATTTATAATTAAGATTTCATCAATTAATATGTATTAATGTTAATCTTATTAACATGTCATCTTTAATTAATTTTGGATCTAATCAAAATTATTACAGAAATAAATTAATTTGATTAAACATATTTTAATCTTTCTTTCTTCTGTTCTGTACATCCGTTCATGGGTTCTTTCACAGTGGCACCCCTACACATCATAGGAAACCTTTCTTGAATAAGAAATAGAGGCTATGAAACCTCCCTATGATCGGATGGCCTGGTGAATATACCCAATCCAAGATATAATAGAACACAGCATGCAAGATCTACATTAGATCTACTTCTAAAACATATATTTAATCATCATTAAATAACTTTAACATGCTCTCATCATGCAAAACTTTTAAATCTACTATAGATCTAAACTAATCATAATAAGATCTACTTTAGATCTACATTAGATTATTTATGCATAATAATATCAGATCTACTATGCTTATACATGCATTCCTAAGCCTTAACCAAGGCTCTGATACCATTTGTAAGGAATACTTGCTTTTCCTATGCACAGGATCTCAAGGTGGAAAGTATGTAATTCAATTTTAATATTCACATTGAATATAAATTAAAGCATATTAGCAAATCTAAAATTTAAGAGTATGTAAAAATAAGTTTAAAACAATACCTCTCGATGCAGAAGCTGTAGATGACGAACGTAGCAGATCTGATCTGCAGGAAGAAGTTTCTACTCGTGCCTTGCAAGAGCTGCACGCGCCGCTCCTCTATATAACACGCATGCCTGATGTATGTAGACAGGAGGAGGAATCCTAGAACAATGGAAGGAGAACTCTTCTCCCTAAGAAGAGACAATCTCTTTTTGATTGGACTTTTTTCTGACTTTCTGTGATTGCAGACGATCAGCTTTCATAGAAAATCTCTGCCAATTTTCTTCTCATCTCTGTTCCCCTTTCTACTTCGTATTTTATACACACCGTAACATTTTCGATCGTATTCTCTTAAAAATCTTTTCTCACCGTAATCCTTTCACAAAGGATCCGATCAAATAAGATAGGAATTTTATCCTTTCATAAAACCACTTCCAAAACTAATTTTGGAATTTGATTTTTTTGTAGGCTTGAAGAGCTCGTCGAGAGCTTTCCAACACACCTGACCGATTCGAAATCGAAGTTCAAACAGAGAAGACATGAGTAGATAAAGATCAGAAGCAAAAACTCACCGTCGCACAGATCTTGACACACACGTGGGCGCGCATGGCGCACCACGTGGCGCGATCAAGAGTCTGCGCTGACAGCAGAGGGCGGCGCACGTTAGCCCACTGCTAACATGCACCGCATACACTTTAATTAATTCTTTTTAAAACACATAATTGATCCAATCAATTCCGTTTGAAGTCCAAATTCAAATCCGAAAGAAGCTACTCGTAGCTCTTGAACCATACTTCGCATTTGGCCTATCCGAGCTCCAATCCGAAGTGATTTATGAATTTAAAATTCATAAATAAACTTTCAGAGGCTCTATTGAAAATTCAGATTGAACCACTTCGAACCCGGATCCAAACCACTCTGTTGTCAGACCAACCATTGGTCCATGGTTCAAATTAACTTCATACCAGATTCATATCATATCCCAAAATTCTATTTGAGTTACTGACTAACTCAAATCACCTTCGAAGTAGGTGCTGCGGCTAATGCCTAGTGCTAGCTAGACATAGCCAGAACAAACCCCGTATGACCCATCTGATTGAGTCCCACTCAAATCAGTGATCACGCCTGCGTACAAGTCATCCGACTATGTGCGTGACTCCATAGGTTCGAACCTAAGCCGGTAGCATAGGAACGCTTCCTATACTAATCGATGTGACCATCTAGCCATGGTTCCTGATGTCCGGATGATCGAATTTGCACAAGGCAACATTTAGGAACCCAGGCTATGGTTGCCGCATAATTCATCCCCTTGTCCTAGTACTCAGGGCGAATACGGAGTTAACTGCCAACTCCGAGTAAATCACCCAAGTATGTTTCAATGCAATGAATCTTGTGACACCTCATAAAGATTACCTTGGCCAAGGTTTTGCTAAATTGAAACATAGTTCGAGCACTCTCTCTAACACTTAGAGTGGACAATCCCATCTTGACTTATCACTGACCCAATAAGTACTTGATTGTACCCAGCAACCTTCCGTCACTGGATTAGAAATCCGGGTGGTCCAGTGCCTAAGTACAGTGAGTTGCTTATCCGTCAACATGATAGTCTCATGTCAAAGGGACACTTATACCCATTGCCTTTCTGTGAGTTGCTCCAGGCAATTAAGCACTTAGCAGAGGTGAGTCACTGCTCAGTGAATGTACTCCTATACTCACCCGCATGTCATACCAGTGTTATACACTCTTTGGTTTAAGAGAACAAACCAACCCATATGGCACACAACGACCTACACTTGATTACGTCATCGTCCTAGGTAACAACGTATCATTTGGCTACGAATAGATTTAAGAGTTACTCAACAATTCCTCCATTGTCGAATACATGTAACTCTAAGGACTACAACATATTAGAATTCTACTAGAAGATGTAAACTATACTGTACTGCCAAAATTGACTTTTATTTATTGAATAAATCATGTGCATATACATCAACTCATAACCATCTACAAGTTAGACGATTGGCTGTAGGACACATTTCTTAACACTTACCTCATCGTCATTTGCCATAAAGCAAATGTTTGCAACTTCCTTTTGTTCTTTCTCGGAAGAGGATTCTTCGCTATCGCTCCATGTTGCAACATAAGCCTTCTTCTTTTTTTGTAGGCTTTCTTCAATTGAGGATAGTCATATCTAAGGTGCCCCGGTTTCTTACATTCATAACATATGAGGGGGTCTTTCTCTTTGTTCTTGTCCTTCTCTTTTTCTTTTTCACCTTCCATTTTTGTTTCATACTTTTTCTTGTGGAAAGGTCTCCTTCTTTGCATAAATTTTCTGAACTTCTTTGTAAGAAGGGCTGTCTCATCATTTTCCTCTTCTTCTTTACTGCTTGTTTCCTCTTCTGCAGCTTTAAGGGCAATCATTCTCTTCTTTTTGACTTCTTCCTCTTTATGCTGCTTCATTATCAGCTCATGGGTCATCAATGATCCAAGTAGCTCCTCTAAGGGTAAGGCATTGAGGTCCTTGGCTTCTTGGATTGCGGTCACCTTTGCTTTCCATGACCTTGGAAGAGACCTAAGAATTTTATGCACCAAATCAGAGTTAGTATAGGTTTTACCAAGACTTTTTAGACCATTTACAATATCAGTAAATCTAGTGTACATGCATGTGATAGTTTCATTTTGTTCCATGCTAAACAATTTATATTTGTGCACTAGAATATTAATTTTTGATTCTTTAACTTGATTAGTACCCTCATGGGTAACTTCTAATCTATCCCAAATTTCTTTTGTGGAAATACATGTAGAAATTCTATTAAATTCATTAGCATCTAAAGCACAATATAAAACATTCATGGCTTTTGCATTAAGCTGAGCCATTTTCTATCATTCTCATTCCAATCCTTTCAGGTTTAGGAACTATTGAACCATCTACAATGTGTGTGGGTGTGCTAGGTCCATTAGTGATTACACTCCATAGTTCATAATCTAAAGCTTGAATAAAAATTCTCATTCTAGCTTTCAATAAGAATAATTTAAACCATTAAATAAAGGAGGTCTATTAGTGGATTGACCTTCAGCAAATGAAGATCCAGCTTGAGCTGCCATTTGGATCTTTACTCTTGATCATTGATTAAACAAGAAATGAGCACAAGCTCTGATACCAATTGTTGGCCCAGATGGCAACCCAAGAGGGGGGGGGGGGTGAATTGGGTTCTTTAAAAATTTTAACACTTTAAACTATGTGCCTGATTTGAAAGTGGTTGAGTGCAATGAAAGATAAATGAGGCACAAATAAATGAGATAGAGAGAGAGACAAAGCACGGACAAACACAAAGATTTTATAGTGGTTCGGTGTATCCAACACCTACGTCCACTCCCAAGCTTCACTTGGGTCCACACTATAATCCACTTGATTACAGTCGAGTTGTTTTACAAGCTCACAACTCAAACTTGTTATTTTTCCGGGGTCACAACGAACCCAGCCGGTTTTTTCGGGCTCACCAGCACAAAACCCAAACACAAGCTAACCTTAGCTTGTCCCGAGGTATACTACCTCCACTAATTCAATCCCTGATTGAACTAGCCAACAACAATGAAAAATAGAGTTTTCAATACAAACAGCTCCTCAAATGAGCAAATATTAATTAAATAAACAAGGGTAAGAAAAGCCTATTTGAAGCGATTTTGATTTGAGCTTTTCTTCTTTTCTTCTTCTCCTTTGAAAGATTGAATCAGGCCTCAGCTCAGATTCTTCACAGCAATCGCAGTTGAGAAGTTGAAGAAATTTAGGTTTTTTTGAACTTTGAAATCCTTCGATTTTGAACTTTTGAATGCTTTGGATTTTTCTTTTTACTCTCTAGGATTGGTTGATGTGAGCTCTGAGTTTTTTTCTTTTTGATTTCTCTCTCTTTCTTTCACAAGATTTTTTAATTTTTCAGTCTCTTCTATTCTCTTTTCAAACGGACGGTTCCCCCTTTTTATAGATCCCTTAATCCAAGATTAGGTGGAAAAAATAGTCATTGCAGAGTAGTTGGATTGCTTCTACATACAAAGAAAATAGCCGTTAGTGATTAGGTGGAAAAATATTGCCGTTGGAGTCTGTTCTGATATTTGAAAAATCCGTTCCTAACAGGTTGGAGTCGGCTCCAACTTTTCAGGTGTCGGCTCCAAATCAAGGTATCCAAAAATAGTAATAAAAAGTTCGTTGAGGAGTCGGCTCCGAAAAGTTAAGTGTCGGCTCGGCGCTATCGGGAGTCGGCTCCGGAATCCAAAGGTGTCGACTCTAATTTGTACAAAAAATATGTTCTCTGTTCTCAAGTTAGAGTCGGCTCCAGAAACTTAGGTGTCGGCTCCACAACTTTCAGGTGTTGGCTCCCGAACTCCAGGTGTCGGCTCTGGAAACTGATGCAGAAACCACTTCTCTGTATCTCAGGTTAGAGTCGGCTCTGAAACTCTAGGTGTCGACTCCGGACCGTGCCAAAAATATAGAAAGGTTCTGATACGCCCTGGAGTCGGCTCCTGACTGTTTGGTTGTTGACTCTAAGTTCTGAACTTACATATTTCTTTTCAATTTTGATTCAAAACTCATTTCCTTACACCTTTGACTGATTAAACATTTTTAATCCCTGAAACACTTATTGAATTTGTTAGAAATATAGTAAATATACTCATTTCTTTTGTTAATCATCAAAATCAATACTTGGGTCAACATCAAGGGAGAGTATGAGGCTCAATATCTTACAATGTCTCGCTACTTGAGTATGGTGCAATCACAAGCATCTCCGTTTACTCATTTCAGCGTCAGATACATTCCCTGGAGGGAGAATGCTAGAGCTGATGCTTTGTCCCGGCTAGCCACTTCAGCCAATGGGACCTTGTGGAGAACCTATGTGGAATATATGAAAATCCCAAGTATCTACGTGATAGAAGAGTCCTTGCCAATCAATCAAGATCCTTCCTGGATGGACGCTTATGTTCAGTACCTCACCAACAGCACCCTCTCAGTCGACCCTGCGGAAGCTAAACTATTCAAATGGCGAGCATCCAAGTTCCTTGTACTTGACGGACAACTGTATCGAAGGTCCTTCTCACACCCTCTCCTCAAGTGTGTTGGTCCTGCGGACGCTGACTACATCCTCCGTGAGATCCACGAGGGTATTTGCAGAAACCACTTGGGGGGCAAAGCACTATCACACAAGGCCCTACGCCAAGGCTATTACTGGCCTACCATGTGAGGAGATACGGCCGAGTTGGTTCGGAAGTGCGATAGCTACTAGCGGCACGCTAACATCCAACGGCTGCCAACCTCTCAGCTGAGCCCCCTATTGGCTCCATGGCCCTTCGCCCAGTGGGGGATGAATATTTTGGGGCCATTCCCTCCAGCCTCTGGTCAGAGAAAGTTTCTGCTCGTTGCCATAGACCATTTCACCAAGTGGGTAGAGGCCGAAGCACTCGCCAAAATCACCGAAGCCAAGGTGAGGACTTTCTTTTAGAAGTTTGTTATTTGTCAATTTGGGCTACCCCACACCCTTGTTATCAGCATGGTCGACAATTCGATAATGCTCCCTTCCGAGAGTTTTGTGCCGAATTGGGTGTATGCTAGAAGTTCACTTCTATCGGTCATCCTCAATCAATGGAGTGGCCGAAGTGACAAATCAGACCATCCTTCAAGGGCTCAGGACATGCCTAGATGATTTTAAGGGAAGATGAGTGGAGGAGCTCCCGAATGTGCTGTGGGCGTATCACACGACACCACGAGTCCCCACGGAAGAAACTCCCTTTAGCCTCGTATTCGGATTGGAGGTCATCATCCTGATAGAAATTAGCATTCCTAGTCTCCGGTTACAATCATATGATGAGGGGAACAATCCAAGCTAGTGTGAGCCAACCTTGACCTTGTTGAGGAGGACCGTGATCAAGCACGGCTCAAGATGGCTGCTTACCACCAAAGAATTACAAAGTATTACAACACCCAAGTTTGCCCCAAAACATTCCTTCCTAAAGACCTGGTCCTCAAGCGAGCCGAAGTCTTCAAACCCACGGAAGGAGGAAAATTGTCACCCAATTGGGAAGGGCGCGGGTCACCAACACACTTCTCGTGGAGCATACCAGATCGAAGGACTGGATGGGAAGCTGCTCTCTGGCACCTGGAATGCGGACAATCTCCGTCGGTATTACTAGTAATGTACACTGACATCACATACTTGATCACACTTGTATATTGGAAATACGTTTACCTCTTTGTTACTAACGAAAGCATCCTCGAGCAATCTAACTTTTTCAGCTCAAGCCCAACTCCGCATCGGCACTCAAGCCCAAATCCGTGTCGGCACTCAAGCCCGACCCCGTGTCGGCACTCAAGCATGAGGCTGAATCAGTGCTTAACATTCAAGAAGTCACTTTTGTGTCGGTCTCGACTTCAACCTCAAGTCAGACTCCGATCTTGACTTCATATCTCGACCTCGGTCCTGATGTCAAGTCTCGACTTCAGTCTCAACTTCAACTTTAGTCTCGGCTATAACCTAGCTCGTCTTGGCTACTACGGAAGCGAAGTATTAATAAATAATAGCCTAATTTTAGAAGATATTCATTGATCATGAAAGGTTTACAAAATTACCGACTTCAGTCGGACTCCATTACAAGGAAGAATCAAAAAACAAGAAAAGGCGTTCAGGTGTTGACCCAATTGATGATTTTGATGATTAACAAAACTATTTGAGTATAACAATTGAAGGCTCTAATGATTTTGATTAAGTTTTTCAGATTATAAGTCGATTGAATGATCAAAATCAGGAGTTAAATCTTGTTCTGGATCGAATCTAATGTCTAGGTAGATTGCAGACATTAGAGTCGACTCCGAGAATCACAGAGCCGACTCCAGTATCTGGCACGGAAGTTAGAGTCGACTCCGAGACTGTTAGAGCCGACTCCAACAGAAAAGA